>SJYQ01006208.1:0-63409 GCA_006410935.1 Redunca redunca | reverse complement strand
CTGTTTCCACTGTTTCCCCATCTATTTCCCATGAAGTGATGGGACCAGATGCCACGATCTTTGTTTTCTGAATGTTGAGCTTTAAGTCGATTTTTTCACTCTCCTCTTTCACTTTCATCAAGAGGCTTTTTAGTTCCTCTTCACTTTCTTCCATAAGGGTGGTGTCATCTGCATATCTGAGGTTATTGATATTTCTCCTGGCAATCTTGATCCCAGCTTGTGCTTCTTCCAGCCCAGCGTTTCTCATGATGTACCCTGCATAGAAGTTAAATAAGCAGGGTGACAATATACAGCCTTGACGTACTCCTTTTCCTATTTGGAACCAGTCTGTTGTTCCATGTCCAGTTCTCACTGTTGCTTCCTGACCTGCATATTGCTTTCTCAAGAAACCTGTATTGTCATTGTTATATATACTTATGTGGCCTTCCTACCAGACCATGAGCCCCTTTGGGATGAGGAAAGGGCCTTGTTTATTGTTGGATTCCCAAGTAGCCTGGTTCTTGTTGTACTCACAATAGGTTCTTACACATAACATTGAGAGAAAATGTGGAGTGCTTTCAAGAGGAAAGTTATTGCCATTGTTGGAGCACTGGGTCTCAGCCAACCCCTCCAAAGGGAGAAGATATTATGCCAACAAGAACAACACATCCCTTAGCCTCGGTCCTGAGGGCATCAAAAAAAAAAAAAAAAAAGGGAAGTGAGGGATAAATGTCACCAAAGTTGTCAGTGAAACTCAGTTCAGAAGAAACTCTGACCAAAACCAAAATGGAACCAACTGAAAATGTTAATGGTCATTTTTAGTAAGTCACAAGAATTGAAGAAAAGCTATTTTAATAAGCAGAATGATTTCATTTTCCACATAGCCTAGGAAATTAAAATCTAGATGGTTTCTTTTACTTTGTCTCGGGTCTACTTTGCACCACTTTCGCAGAAAGCAGTATGGTTTCACCTTCAATAAACTGTCAAAACAAGAAGCAAAAGGGATAGTGTCTCAAGTATTTGTTCATGGGAAAAAAACACATTGGATGCCATATGTGGGGTTATTTGACATAGTATTCTGTGGGGGGAAAGAATTCAGGCAAGAGAAGAAAATTAAGAATCAGGTTTGCATGATGTGTAGAAGCGGGTTCATGGTGAAACTAATGAAGTTGGAGATTCAAGCCCCTTTACTTAGCCCCAGGATCTTCCAAAGCCCCAAGTGGGACCCTCACGATTTTGCATTTATAATTTGGCTTTAGTGTTCCTAAAATGGGCTTCCCAAGTTGTGTAGGTTTTAGGCTCTGCAAAACCGGGACTGCTCCTGATGAAACACCTCTCTATGTCTGTAGCTCTTGCTTTTCAGATTTACTTTTAAATAGTCTTTTGGCTCTGCCTTGCTAGATAGGTGATGCAACAACTAGGGGGTTTGATAATGAGGAAGAAGGTCCTTGGAGACCCACTGGGAGGGGAGATGGATCCCCACAGCTGAGATCAAAGTGATGAAATGTAGATGCTAGAGTGTTTTCCTTCAAGGATTATCACAGTCATTTTAGGGTAGAGATTCGAAACCATAGCTTAGTTCCTACCCCCCCACACCCCCTCCTCAGAACCAAGAGACATTTGGCTGTCATAAAGGGTTGGGGTGGGGAGGGCTGCTACTGGCATTTAATTGGTAGAAGCCAGGAGTGTTGCTAAATATTCTACAATACACTAGCCAGCCCCCCCCCCCCAACAAAAAACCGTCTGGCCCTAAATATCAATAGTGCTGTTGTTGAGAAATCCTTTTCTAGTGTACTTGTTTCACTGTAGGTCACTGACAATGCAAGTTGTCCAAATGAAATGATCAGCAGAGTAAGGTACCTTCTCCAAGGCATTTTGTAGTTTGGTTTCCCCCATAAGCCATTGTTCGCACTTATCTGGCTCTTCCTCCTTTAGTATCTTCCATTCCACGGGCAACATACAGGCAAAGGCTTTCAGGACAGCGGCTCTAACTGAAACAATGGCGAGAACCTGGTTCCAGCTCTGTTGTGTGAGAAGCAGGGATTGCCTCCCTGGGGGTCCAGAAGTGGTACTTTGTTGTGCAAGTCCTGATCCAAAGATCCACTTTCTTGAAACTAAAACAACTATTTCCCTGACAACGTGAATGTCAAGACAATGCCAAGGAAATGTCCACACCCTGAAAATTTTTAAAAAATATTTCTTTGGCTGCAATGTGGGATCTTTGATCTTTGTTGCAACATGCAGAAGCTTTTAGTTGCAGCATGCAGGATATAGTTCCCTGACCAGGGATCGAACCCACCCCCACCCTGCAGTGTGTAGTCTTAGCCCCCGGACCACCAAGGAAGTCCCCCACACCCTGAAAATGTTGGTCCTGCTCCTAGGCTGCAGAGCTCTACTAGTTTAAGTCCGAGCATGACCAATGAATTGCCTCAAATTCCTGCCCTTTGACCTCAGCTGGTCCTCACTCCTTTTTTTTTAAAAATAATTTTTCTTATTTTATTTTTGGATGTGTTGGTTTTTCTCTAGTTGTGGTGAGCGGGGGTTACTCTCTAGTTGCAGTGCATGACGTTCCTTGGTGGCTCAGTGGTAAAGAATCTGCAGGAGACAGGGGTTCCATCCCTGATCCAGGAGGATGCCCCAGAGCAACGAAGCCTGTGAGGCATAGCTATCGAGCCTGTGCTCGAGTGCCCAGGAACCACAACTCCTGAGCCCATGTGCTGCAGTTACTGAAGTCTGAGCACCCTAGAGCATGTGCTCCCCAGTCAGAGAAGTCACCACAATGAGAAGCCTGTGCTACCTTTTGACTAGCCTTCTAGTCACCTTCTAATTGTGTCTCTGTGTTATTCTCACAGCAACACATCTCCCCCAAGGCCCCAAATCTTTTTCTCCTTGTTTCCCTTCTGCAGATGTCCTTGCCTCATCCTTTCTTGAGATGAGTAACGAAATAATCATAGCTGCTATCATTTATGTGGCAGCCACAGCCCTAGGCTGATACAATATGTACCCTTCATCAGCAAGCTGAGTAGCAGTAACCCTGTTTTGCAGATGATGAAACCAGAGCTTAAAGAGGCCTTGAACTTCTTCCAAGTCACAGTGCAGACATTTGACCCCAGGACTGCGCATCTCCAGGTTGAACTCCTTGATAATATGTCTCTGTCTTGATCCCTGGGTCTTGGAGGAAGAAAAGTTCTTTCAACCCAAAGTTTCCTCCTCCATGTTGATCTTGATTTCCTCCTTTCTCTCTGCACCTTGCTTCTTTGACTCTGCCCCTTCTCCTCTCATATAGCTCAGTCCCTCCTCCCTACAAAGACGCATGGTGTCCCTGGCTTCTCCAACACACTCCTGCGTCATCTGCCTCCTTTGTCTCACTGTTAACTTGTTGATTTGGCCACCTTTTCTGCTCCTTCATGAGCTTTTTGGCCTGTCCTATCACCTGTTCCATGAACCAAGCCTGCGCCCTGCCTCTGTGTGTCCTTGGCTCCCTTCTACTTCCTCCTGGATGGGCACCTGGACTGTCTCCTCTCCTTCTATTTCTCTGCCTGGAGCAGTGCTCTGAATAGCAAAGGTGATGGTGATGACCTCACCTTCAGAAGTGGGCACAGATCAGACAAATCCTTCCCAGGGCTCAGGGAGATGGCTGAAGCAGGGCTCCCAGGGAAATTCCTTTGGGCTGGAGTTCTGTTCAACAGAATGACGATATACTCTTACCATTTTTAGAACAGTGATTACCAAACGGAAATACCCTATTTTGCTAGAGACTGAGACCCGAAGTTACTAGCTTCATATCTAAATGTCATTCACCTCTTCACTGTAACCAAAGCTCTGAGAAAGAGAGACACATGACTACATGCTAGGGGATTCAATTCCTGTTTTTCCTTCCTGTTTGTCCTCTGTTCAAATCAAAAAAGAAATACCTAAAAGAAATAACTTCTTGGTATTGTTATCCTGATAACATATTATTACTACGTCTGTGGAGATAAAGTTAAATGAAATAATAGTTTTTGACTTGTTGGCATCAAATGCTGTCAGTTTTTATTGGCATCAAATGCTGTCAATTGTTAAAGACAAGTAAGTAACATCTAGGTACTAAATCTGAATTTGATGGCAAAGATCCCTTCTCTGGGTAACTCCATTCTCATACCTTCTCCACTGAAATGTCTGTAGGAATTTCCATGCATTGGTATTAGTAAGTTTTTGTCTAACATTCATCCATCCATCTATGGGTTCATTCCTTAATTCAACATATATTTATCAAAACTGTGTGCTCAGTCCTTGGATAAGATAGACACAGAGCCTGTCCTCAGGGAGTGTAGTCTAATCCAGCATTTTAAATTCTGTGTTATATTTTTAACAGACACTCACCCCAGACTTGGGGTAGCTGATCAGGGACATTTCCAGGAAACAGTAATATCCAAGGTAAAGCCTGAGTGTGTTAGGTGAAGGTGGAGGAGTGAAATTGTGGGGAGGGGTTGTCCCAAGGAGATGTCAAGGGAGAGAAAGTTTTAGGGAACTGGAAAGAAGTCAATCTCAGTAGAATAGAGACGGGAAGAAGAACGGAGAGAGGTCATCACCATAGTTAATACTTCAGATCAGCAGTCCTCCAGCGTTTTGGCACCAGGGACAGGTTTTGTGAAAGACAATTTTTCCATGGACTCGGGAGGGTGAGAGGGAGGATGGTTCAGGATTTGGGAGCCACTGGGAGTGGCAGATGAAGCTTTACTTGGTCACCTGCTGCTCACCTCCTACTGTGTGGCCCAGTTCCTAACAGGCCACAGCCCAGGAGTTGGGGACCCCTGCTTTAGATACATCAAGTGGGTACCATTAATATTCTCATTTTGCAGATATGGAAACTGAAGAACTGAGAGGTTAAAGCAGTTTTCCCTGGGTCACCCAGCTCATATGCAACAACTGTCAACACAACCCAGGATCTGTGCCCTTAGCTGACACAATACTGCCTCCCATCCTACCTTTGGGATATTTTCCAGACTTCCTCCCAGCAATGATTTAGGGACTCCAGGAGAAAAAATAGATTAAGGCAGTGGTTTTATATTTAATAGGATATCTGAGAGGAAATCTTAACCAAAGAAAGCCTGCCCTCCTGCATCTGCTACCCTCTGTAAATCAGGTTAAGGTATGGACTTCCCTGACAGTCAGTGGTTAGGACTCCTAGCTTTCACTGCTGAGGGTGCCAGTTCCATCCCTGGTTGGGGACCCTGCCAGCCAAAAAAAAGACAAAAACAGATTAAGGTAAAGACGCTGCTCTCCTTTAAGTGGATATTTTTATTTAAATAGAGGAGAGGCCACAAGTTTTGAGCACCCTAACAAGTCCAGTGGATGGAAGATGGAGTAGACAGTTTAGGGTAACAGCCCAGCCTGTGCCCCTCGGGGGATCAAGTAGGTAATGGATAAGAGATTACCTAGTCATGTAATTGGAGGCATCTTTTTGGCCTGGGAGAGTTAGTATAAATCAATGGACTCTTAATTTTCTAGGAGAGAATGAATGACATAGGCTCTTAAAAGTTGCACATTAGAAGTTTTTCCCCCCTCCCATTACTAATGACATAAGTGAAAATCACTCAAATTGACTCATTCAGAGGTAACTGAGTTTTCATTAATTCTGTGACTGATCTAGAACAAATAATGGCTTCATATCCCTTAAGGGAGAAACAAAAAATGGCTTATTGCTATAAACTTTGCAAGTAAAACTTCAAAGTGATGAAGCATGTAGGTAGCACACTCAAGCTTGAAGCGTGGTAGTACGACTTCTCAAGACTGGATAATCTCTTGTGGACAGTTACTGACTAGTTCAATTAAACCTTAAACCTATGAGAAAAGTACCATTAGTTCAGAACTGATTTTTCCTAGAATCAAAACATTTCAGTAGGAAATTTACTATATATCACCTTTCCTGAGTAAAATGCTTACTTCTCCTGTTTCATCCTGGTTGCCTCATTCCTTCTAAAAAAGTAGATGAGGGAAGGTGTTATTTTAGGTGCTGATACTAGCTTGAATCAAAATGCCTATCTCTAGCGCCTCCTGTGGTGAAAAGAATGAGGTTTGGGCATTGCTTGTCTTGTTTATTCTCAAAACTGGTAAAGCTGATAGTTTGCTTGTATATAATTGGTTGGATTAGAAAAGGAGCTAAGGAGCTTTGGAGGCACTTACGGCCAGTGATGGTCCATAGTTAGTTGGTTTAGTCAGTTGCCTGAGTACAGAGGATGTGTGTGTTTCATATCCTTGTTTATATCATTGACTGTGTGGATCACAATAAACTGTGGAAAATTCTGAAAGAGATGGGAATACCAGACCACCTGACCTGCCTCTTGAGAAACCTATATGCAGGTCAGGAAGCAACACTGAGAACTGGACATGGAACAACAGACTGGTTCCAAATAGGAAAAGGAGTACGTCAAGGCTGTATATTGTCACCCTGCTTATTTAACTTCTATGCAGAGTACATCATGAGAAACACTGGGCTGGAAGAAGCACAAGATGGAATCAAGATTGCTGGGAGAAATATCAATCACCTCAGATATGCAGATGACACCACCCTTATGGAAGAAAGTGAAGAGGAACTAAAAAGTCTCTTGATGAAAGTGAAAGAGGAGAGTGAAAAAGTCGACTTAAAGCTCAACATTCAGAAAACGAAGATCATGGCATCTGGTCCCATGACTTCATGGGAAATAGATGGGGAAACTGTGGAAACTGTCAGACTTTATTTTTGGGGGCTCCAAAATCACAGCAGATGGTGACTGCAGCCATGAAATGAAAAGATGCTTGCTCCTTGGAAGGAAAGTTATGACCAGCCTAGACAGCATATTCAAAAGCAGAGACATTTACTTTGCCAACAAAGGTCCGTCTAGTCAAGGCTATGGTTTTTCCAGTGGTCATGTATGGATGTGAGAGTTGGACTGAGAAGACAGCTGAGTGCCGAAGAATTGAGGCTTGTGAACCGTGGTGTTGGAGAAGACTCTTGAGAGTCCCTTGGACTGCAAGGATATCCAACCAGTCCATTCTAAAGGAAATCAGTACTGGATGTTCATTGGAAGGACTGATGATGAAGCTGAAACTCCAGTACTTTGGCCACCTCATGGGAAGAGTTGACTCATCAGAAAAGACCCTGATGCTGGGAAGGATTGGGGGCAAGAGGAGAAGGGGACGACAGAGGATAAGATGGCTGGATGGCATCACAGACTTGATGCACATGAGTCTAGGCATTGGTGATGGACAGGGAAGCCTGGCATGCTGCAAGTCATGGGGTCGCAAAGAGTCAGACACGACTGAGCGACTGAACTAAACTGAACTGAGGGAACTCAAAGTCATGTGGAAAAGGGATATGGTTTATCAGTTAGTCCTCTCTGCTCAAACCATTCCCCACCCCTCATCAAAAAATGGAGAATAGTTTTTTTTTTTTAATATTTCTGTCTTTAGCTGTGTTGCATCTTAGTTGCAGCACTGGGGATCTTTGTGTGGCAAGTGGGACCTTCAGCTATAGCATGTGGGATTTTTTTTTTTGGTGGCACTGCACAGAGTCAGACATGACTGAAGCGACTTAGCAGCAGCAGCAGCAGTGCAGTCTCTGGTGGCATGTGGGATCCAGTTTCCTGACCAGGGATCAAACCCAGGGCCCCTGCATTGGGAGTGTGGCGCCTCAGTCACTGAGCCACCAGCGAGGTCCCAACAAAAGTTCTATTGGCCTTTCCCTGCTGCTTAAAACTCCTTCTTCCACTTGGCCAGATTTGATTTGGCTGTTTCTCTCAGGTACATGGATAGAGAGTTTGGTTACAAAATTCTATTTATTGAGTTGTATAGATAATTTACTGTTTCATCACTTTGAAAATAACACTTTTTTTTCCCCCATTGGGACATAGGCTCACTGTCTTTTAGAAACATATTGTGGTCAGAAACATAACCATCAGCAATAAGCCTTTATCTTTGTTTCTCTTTTACCATTGGGTCTCCTTGTCAAAGCAGCTAGAAAATGTATGATATGGTGCTTCAACTTTGTGGTCATTGAGAAAGTGAGGAGGAAAAGAAGGAAAGTGAACAACCTAACAAATCCATCTCTGACCAAGTGAATGACTGAATGAACCCAACTCTGAGCAAGCCAATGGCTCTGAAAGTACTTGAACAATGATGTGCGTGGTGGTTCACATTCCACAAACATTTATTGATTCAAGCAGATGGAGGTTTTATGAGCTGCGCACTAGGAAGAAGCAAGGTCTGACCTTGAGAACTCAGATTTAGGACTCACCCCAAAGTGGGTGAGTGCAAATGTGCCGCAAAGACGCCGCAAAGACCTGAGGCTCATCTGCAATTGGCAGCAGCTTGTCTTTTCATGTGGCACAGTAGACAGAGTTATTTTCCTGAGGCCTCAACTGGCCTCAGTGTGTTAATAAACTATAAAAGGACAGACTCGGGTTTATTGGGAGGCTTGTGTAACAGGATGGCTCAACAGCTCAGTGCCAGAAAGGGCAGGGCATCAGATGGAAGGAAACCAGGGAAACTGCCCCTCCCTCGTCCTGCCCCCTCCTCCCACAACCCTTCTCTCTGGTTAGCTCTCTACAAGGATCCTTTCTTCTCTCTCCCTGCAGAAGGGGTCGTCCCCACTCTGGGGTGCCATAGCCTCACATCTACCAGCTTCTTGTCCCTGTCTTTCTCTGTCTTCTCAAGAGGCTTAGCCTCCTACTTGGCCATCCAATGTTGAAATTCCTCGAGGCTGTATCCTATGTCCTCTTACTTCCTCTGACAGAGATCTTATTCATGCCCACGGAGATCTTATTCAATCACCATCTCTACTTAGAGGGTTCCCTTATTTATTTTCCAAAACAGACCTTCCTCCAAGCTGTAAGAGTTTGTATCCACTTACCTAACTGCTGTCTGCTCTCGGGCATCTCAAAGACATCTGAAGCTTTCCCCTTCTTTCTTGGTAACAAAATTCTCCTCTTGTTGGAAGTGGCGATGTACCTGGCTGAAGAGACCAATCTTCCAGTTTCTGTTTGCCGTCGGGGATGGACAATGAGATGGAAGCAGAAGTAATCGAGTTTCTAGGGAAAGTCCTTTACAAAAGGCTGACTCAGCTGGAAGTTTTGCCAGTTCTGCCCTGATGCCATCCTCCTCCTTCTGCCTGAAATGTGGATGTGATAGCTAGTGCTAGGGCACTCAGCTTGAGAGTAGGAGGAGAACTTGAGGATGGAAAAGAGCACTAACGGTGGCAGAGAAAACAGTGGAAGGAGCCTGGGATAAAGATGCCTACTTTCTATCTACAGATGGCTTTTAGGTAAGAAATGATAAATGTCACTTACTGAAGCCACTACTATTGTGGGTCTCTATAATTAGAACCAAACACAATTCCTAATTAGAGCCTAAGGTGTAGGCTCCTCCTATACCTCAGCCCTCATCTGGCACCAGGATACGCTCCACCCTCCTCCCTCTTCTTAAGTGATGGCTCTCCTCTCTCTGTATGCTCACCACCCTCTCTCCTGCCACTTAGTCTTCTCACGTGCCATTTGCAACGCCTATTTCTCAGCTCAGTCGTCAACTTTGCTAGGTCAATCCTCCTGTCATAGGTCTCAGAATACCACCAGCCTCTTTTTTGTAGTAACTGTCCCCGTTGTAATTTCACAAGCTAGGGAAGGGACCAGACTAGTCCCTCACACTAAATTGTAACCTCCGTGGGGGCAAGACCATGTTTTTCCCTTTTATTGCCATTGCATCCTTTATTCCTAAGTATACTTTAGCAATAAGTGCTCATCCCTACCCCTTCCACCGCCCCCCCCCCACCCCACACACACAAAAGGAAAATGAATGCACCAGAAAGGAGTTACTCAGGTCTCTCTGAAAGTAAAGTCGCTCAGTTGTGTCTGACTCTTTGCGACCCCATGGACTGTAGCCTGCCAGGCTCCCCTGTCCATGGGATTTTCCAGGCAAGAATACTGGAGTGGGTTGCCATTTCCTTCTCCAGGGGATCTTCCCGACTCAGGGATTGAACCCTGGTCTCCAGCACCACAGGCAGACTCTTTATCATCTGAGCCACCAGGGAAGTCCTCAGAAATATGAACCAGGTCTCTCTGGTTCATATTTTAAAGAATCCCAGGGAAGAATTCTGCTGGTTTAATTAGGGCCAACTTTCCACCTCAGACCAAGATCAGACTCTATAAGAACATGGCTGCCCTCAGTCAAATCACATCTTTGGATTAGGGAAAGAGTGCTAAAAGAAGGGAAAGGGGATAGGTACGTGTTACAGTAAATGTCCGCCCCTTTGGGGACATTTTTTGTGCTTATGGTAACCTACTTTTACCTGGAGGGGAAGGTGGGGGGAGGAGAGTTCACAGGATAACCTGGCTTAGGTCTTGCATGCCCTGGGAGGGAACCTGGTCCCCAGACTATTGTATATAATAAGAGGACCACCTCGGTATACTCCCTCAGGGTCTATTCCCATTCGTGGTCAATAGATCATAAGAATGAAAATTCTTGTTTTATCCATTTTATGACTTCTGATCAATTCAACCAGCCCTGAAAATATAAGCTCTTCACTTAACTGGAAGCCCTTCCCCTTCTGGCCCCTGCTGCCCTCTCTGACTCCCTCCTGTTTCTCGATGCTGGAGTTCAGCCCTGCCTTGAGCACTGCTGTTCCCTCTACCAGCAGCTCTCTGTTCTTAGATCCTGGTGAGGTTGGCTCTGAGGGAGGTGGAGCCAGCAGGGCTGTTGTGCAGACTTCTGCAGATTGTACGATGCACAAAGGTGCTGTACTAAAGGCAGAAATCCAGTTCTAGTGCTGCCACCAAGCTGTGTGCTCCAAGAAAGAGGAGCGTTTCTCTTTGCCAAAGAGACTCCTGTAGCAAGTCCAGGGTTCTTGGGCTGCATCTGGCCAGAGGGAGATCTGTGTTCACTTGTGCACAAGTGGGACCATAAAGAAAGCTGAGAGCTGAAGAATTGATGCTTTTGAACTGTGGTGTTGGAGAAGACTCTTGAGAGTCCCTTGGACTGCAAGGAGATCCAACCAGTCAATCTTAAAGGAAATCAGTCCTGAATACTCATTGGAAGGACTGATGCTGAAGCTGAAACTCCAATATTTTGGCCACCTGATGCAAGGAGAGCCAACTCATTGAAAAAGACCCTGATACTGGGAAAGATCGAAGGCAGAAGGAAAAGGGGATGACAGAGGATACGATGGTTGGATGGCATCACCGACCTGATGGACATGAGTTTGAACAAGCTCCAGGAGTTGGTGATAGACAGGAAGACCGTGGGGCCACAAAGAGGCGGACACGACTGAGCGACTGAACTGAACACAAGCAAAAAAAAGCTGGTGGTAGCCCAGCGCTTCCTCATCAGAGCTGGAAACTCTTCTCCTCTATTGGATGAGGGTGACTCTGGGGCTGCATTGACACTGAAGCTGAAAATCTTGCAAGTTACTGGAGGTGGAGAGAGCTCTGTGGGGTGATCCTGAAGGGAGCTCTAGCTCTGCCTGTCCCTTGCGTTGGTGCTCTTGGTTTAGACTCTTCACATCTTGTACGTTTTTGTCTCACAAGTATATTCTGAGCCCTCATCATGTGCCAGGAGGAGGGATCCATGGTGACCAGGCTCTGCTCTTTGGGAATTTAGAGGGAAAGAGATGCAAATCAGATAATCACACTGACAACACTTTTTAAAGGATAATTTTTTTAATTAATTTATTTTTATTTTTGACTTCCCTGGGTCTTCATTGCTGCATGCAGGCTTTCTCTGCTTGTGGCAAGTGGGGTCTACTCTTCAGCAAAAGGTGCAGGCTTGTCGTGGCTTCTCTTGTTGCAGAGCACAGGCTCTAGAGTGTGTGGGCCCAGAAGTTTCAGCACTTGGCCTCAGAAGTTGCAACTCAAGGGCTCTAGAGCTCAGTAGTTTTGGGGCCTGGTTGTCCCGAGGCATGTGGAATCTTCGCAGACCAGGGATTGAATCCATGTCCCCTGCACTGGTAGGTGGGTTCTTAAAAAAACTGGACTGCCAGGCAAGCCCCACATGAACAACATTTACTATTAAAAGCTGTGAGGAGCCCCGGAAGGAGATAAGGGTGGGACTTTGAGAGCTCATGGTAGGGGGAACTAGGTGGAGGCTGGGATGTTGGGAAGACTTCCCTGAGGAAGTGACTCAAGCTCCAAATGGAAGGATGGATGGGTAGGAGGTGACTGGGCAGACAAAGGATGAGACCTGATATGGAAGATAACCTGGTCCAGAGGAGACAAGAACCATGGGCCCAGCTCTGAAAGCAGGTCACTCTAGTGCCCAAAGATATTTCCAACAATGCTTCTGGGATTTTAAGAATATGACACTATTCATCACTGAAGTTCCATTTACAGATCATTCTGGTAAGTCATCTTTCAGGGACCATGGAGAGTGTGACTCAGTGGTGTGCTGAAGCAGCTCCCTTCTGCTCACCAGAGCTGACTGTACATATCTCTTCCCAATTTCACATTCAGTGGCAAAGCCTTGGTAGCTTGAAATTGGTCATGGTGGGAGTATTTACACCAGAGAAACTGGTGAACAAATTCAGGCTTTTTTTTTCTTGCAGAGCCCATGTTAAACAGTTACTAGTAAGGTGCTGAGCATGAAGCACTTCTCACAGCCCTGGAGAGGTTACCCAATTCATAGTGCAGCATAAGTCTTCTCGAAAAAGTTGAATTTATGACAATGTGATATGGTGGCCTTTGGATTCTGCCAGAGATAGCTGGGCAGAGACACTGCCGACCCACCAGAGGTATGATTTCTGCCACTCATGAAGGTTTCCTGGCAACTGGCTTTCAAGACACAGAACCTCAGAAGCTCTGTTACCTGAGGGTGGTGGAGGTAGTCAGATTGGGACGGTCACATGCCTGCTGACTCCCTCCAGGGTCAGAGACTGTTGCCAGGTCCAGTAGCCAAATAGTTAGAGCACCCCAGACCTCCGCCCTCCCCTCTTCGGACTAGCAGGTGGTTCATGACATAGGTCAGACACAAATTATGTGTGTAATTCTACCCCCTGCTTTCTGTCCCTGCAGTGTGGGGAGGGCTTGATTCAGATCATGAGTCTCCTGAGAGCAGCGACTGACTTAGTCAGCCTCATGTTCTTCACACTTCTGACCCCGTGCCTGGTACTCAGTGGTCTTTCCCTAGACGCTGGGTTTTGAATCAATATCCCCATGAAAGAGAACCCAGAAAGTCTACACAGCTAGACCCCCTGTTCACCCTAGGCCTTCATTGGTCCTTATGCTTGCCTTTCTGGCAACTTCCCTTTAGCCCGCTGAACTCGGTTTGGGGGAACTCTGAGACACCGTCCCTCATCCCCTGAGACTGGTGAGCTGCCTGCACCACGCAGCGTTATCCCCAGTTCCTGTCCCCCTGGGTCGGTCCATCACGCCCCCTCTACCGTGAGTGTCTGCATCTCATGGCCCCGGCACAGTGTTAGGCACAAAGTGAAAGTGAAAGTCACTCAGTCGTGTCTGACTCTTATGACCCCATGGACTATAAACAGTTCATGGAATTCTCCAGGCCAGAATATTGGAGTGGGTAGCCTTTCCCTTCTCCAGGAGATCTTCCCAACCCAGGGATCAAACCCAGGTCTCCTGCATTGTGGGCAGATTCTTTATCAGCTGAGTCAAGCCCAAGAATACCGGAGTGGGTAGACTATCCCTTCTGCAGCGGATCTTCCAGACCCAGGAATTGAACTGGACTCTGCTGCATTGAAGGCGGATTCTTTACCAATTGAGCTATCAGGGAAGCCCAAATTTAGGCACAAAATCGGTACCCAATAAATATGAGGAGCTGAAGCTATTGCAAACAACTTAAATTTCAGGAAAGATGGGAGAATGCTGCACTTTACAAGTTCCTTCTGCATGCCAAGTATATGAAGGGCAGCAGAATATGCTACCCCAATATATGCCACTTTGGCATAAGGATTATTTTGAAGTGCAGGCAGTTGAGAAGCGGATGTAAGAAAAGCTCTTGTTTGCTCCATAATTACCTAAAAGTAGGACCGAAGTTAAGAAAGGTGTCCCTTTCCCCTTCTCTCCCAGAAGGGACTGAAGTTTATCGCTGGAAATACCTCTAGACCCTTACCAGCTTGGAGATGGCACCAGAGGACTCTGCCTAACAAACTCTACTAACAAGACTTTGCCTTTCATTGGTTCCTGCTCTGTATTTGCCTTCCCACGATTTGCTGCCGTAGAAATTTAAATTCCTTTTCCTTTTCTTGTCACTTCTAAAAGCATATTGTTCTTTTGTTAAGATGTCACAGAGCCCAGCTGTAATCACCCCTTTGAGTTACCCATCACTGGTACACTGCACATATTAGTAAACTGTTTCTTTCTTTCTTGTTAATCTGTCTTTTGATAGCCTAATTTACAGGCTCCAGGTAGAGAACCTAAGAGAGTAGAGGGAAAAAGATTTTTTTCCTTCCCTAATATCATACACTTTCCTGGTTGCTCAGATGGTAAAGAATCTGCCTGGAATGCAGGAGATCTTCCTGACACAGGTTCAATCCCTGCGTCCGGAAGATCCCCTGAAGAAGGGATAGCAACCCACTCCAGTATTCTTGCCTGTAGAATCCCATGGACAGAGAAGCCTGGTGGGCTACAGTCAATGGGGTCACAAAGAATCGGACAGGACTGACTAACACACACAATATCATATATTCCTTATATTCTTTCTCTCTCTTAATCCTTACAGCAAGTCCATGAAGAAAATTCTGTTACTCCCATTTTACAGAGAAGGAACTGAAGATCAGAGGTGTTAAGTAATTTACCCGAAGTCACACAACTCCACAGGAGCTAGTACTCAGATACAGATATGATTCTCTGCCTTCCACACAGAGTGATGTATGGTGGGATGGAACCAGAGTACTCAACTGCAGCAATGAAAAACTGTTTGGTCTAAAGTGTTTCTTTCTTTGCCTTTTTCCTTGCCTCCAACATCTGGCCTTCATTCCTAAGGGCCAGTTTGCCTACAGATTGACTCAATTTACGCTTATGGGACATAAGATCTATTCCTGTTTTATTTCTCACAGTGTTTTTTTTTTCAGGGAACCTTTTGTTCCATTTATTCCATTCACTCCAAGTCCTTTAGGTTTATGGAGAAGGAACATGCAACAAGATGCTGATGGAGCCAGTAAATTCCTTCTGCTAAAACTCTTGACCATTGTGTCTTACAGTGGAATGCCAGGACAACATGCAGCAGAAATACCTGGAGGGTTGGATAAGGGTCAGTTTCTCAACTCTGCTCCATAGTAGGTCTCTGTGTGGGAAACTGACATCTTAACCAGGTACCTCTGGTTAATTTTGTTTAGGAGCTTTCAAGGACCTATTTAAAACTTTACCTTATAATTGGCAGAGATAAGCCCACAAATCTCACGTGTAGAGCTAGAATTATTATAAAGTACGTACATTTTAACCTGAGTAAACCTATGTAGCAATCAGTCAGATCAAGATAGAGGAGGAGGAAGTTTCCCTCTACGTCATCCCAGAGGTAACTGCTATTCTGAATATTACCATGGACTAGTTTTGCCTGTTTTTGAACCTCACAGATGTGGAATCATACTGTTCTGCCGTTGTGCCTGTTTCCTTTCATTTACATTGTTTTTGCAATTTATCCATGTTGCTGTATGTGCCGGCAGTTTGTTTCTTTTTATTGTTGGTAATATTCCATTGTATGAGTATATCCTAATTTATTTATCTTTTCTCTTATGAAAGATCACTTACATTGTTTCCAGTTTAGGGCTGTTATGATTAAAGTTGCTAGGAACGTTCTTTTTTTTTTTTTTTCCCTCGGTGTTTCATTTTTTTAACTTTTTATATCAGGATATAGTCAATTAACAAACAGTGTTGTGATAGTTTCAGGTGAACAGTGACAGGACTCAGCCATACATACACATGTATTCATTCCCCCCCCAAACTTCCCTCCTATCCAGGCTGCCACACGACATTGAGCAGAGGTCCATGTGCTCTACAGTAGGTCCTTGTTGGATATCCATTTTAAATATAGCAGCGTATAGGCGTCCATCCCAAACTCCCTAATTATCCCTTCCCCCCATCCTCCACCTCAACCCCCCTGCCAAACGTCAGTTCGTTCTTTAAGTCTGTGAGTCTATTTCTGTTTTGTAAGTTGGTTTGTATCATTCCTTTTTGGATTCCACATATAAGGGATGTCATATGATATTTCTCCTTCAATCTGACTTACTTTACTCAGGATGACAATCTCTAAGTCTATCCATGTTGCTACAAATAGCATTATTTTGTTCTTTTTAATGGCTGAGTAATATTCCATTGTATATTTGTACCACATCTTCTTTATATCCATTCCTCTGCTGAGGGCAATTAGATGGCTTCCATGTCTTGGCTATTTTTAAAAGTGCTACAGTGAACACTGAGGTGCATGTATCTTTTCATAACATATTTTTCTGTGGATATATGCCCAGGAGTGGGATTGCAGGGTCATGTGGTAGCTCTATTTTAGTTTTTTAAGGAACCTCCATGCTGTTCTCCAGAATGGTTGTACCAATTTGCATTCCCACCAACAGTGAAGGATTAGGAGCATTCTTGTACTTAGTCTTTTGATGAACACAGTCACTCATTTCTCTTTTTTAGGTAACTGCATAGGATTGAAATTAATTCAGGCTTAAGGTTTGACTGTGAGAGGCAAATGGGAGTTGATTTATAACTAGGAGCAAGAAGTGCAGCACTGGGCAGGATGTCGGCAATCACCATCGAAAACAAAGTGCCAGCCTGGGATCTCGGTTGCTGATTTTAGCTCATATATTCTTTTTTCCTTTTTTAAGACTTTTTTTTTTTTAAATGTAGACCATTTTTTAATGTCTTTATTGAATTTGTTACAATGTATTACTTCTGTTTTATGTTTTGGTTTCTTGACCATGAGGCATGTGGGATCTTATCTCCCCAACCAGGGCTTGAACCTGCACCCCCTGCCTTGGAAGGAGGATTCTTAACCATTGGACTGCCAGGGAAGTCCCTTGAAGCTCATGTATTCTTAATAGGCAATACTGCTCCCAAGGTGTTTCTTAGGTGGAGGGGGGTGAGGGGCAAATGTATTTGAAAAAAAATCTTATATATTGCAATGTTTCATGCCCTGAGATATGTTGATATACAGTCATATCATGGGAAGAAGGGCAATTAGGAAAAAAATTTCTTGACAGGTTTCTTTAAGAGGAGGTAATGAAAACAGCTTGGGAAACACTAGTCTAGCTGAATGAATACATTATCCTGGCTCCAACATCTGGATTCTAAGGAGATTATCACTCTTTTTGGTCCAGGAGGGGAATTTGGGAATAAGTAACAGTACCTACAGATATTCACAGAGTAACACAGCTAAGTTCTTTGTGTGTGTGTTGGGAGGGCCTGGGACTTGTAGGTACAAGGAAGGCAACACTCTGAAAGAACAAGTGAAGAACCAGAGTCCATGAAGATCTTGCTGTAATCAACACAGCAGCCAACTGGCCCGTGAGAGGAAAAGTTTATTTTATTAGCACCTCTGCTGAGGAAGGAAGTGATGAATGTCTCCACCAGCCCCCTGGGTGTCTTGTAAGATCAGATGTTGCCTGGAGGAAGCTCTGGAACCACAATATAGCCACCACAGTCGAGGCTTCCTCGGCAGCCGGCACCCATTGTTCTCCTTTAGCTCGTGCGTGATGTTTCCGCCCCAGCAGGCCTTCCCTGGTGAGCAAATGGAAAGAAAATAAAAAATCTGGAAAGAATGAGCGCATCAGAGAGAAAGCAGACACCATGCATCAAGCTGCGATGTTAGCCCCTACAGTAGGCAGGAAGAAGCGGGGCTTGGAGGGAAGGAAGCCCCTCTGCTTCTCCTTAACCCATGTTCTCTTTAGCCCAGGTTTCTCAGGGAGGGGGGGGTGCCACTCACCCCAACTTGCTTCTGAGGGGTATGTGGGTAGCTGTGAGGAGTACCCCTGGGGGCAGTGTGACTCCTAATCCCAACCCCGCTAAACCCCAGCACTGACTTCAGCCCCGAATTACACACAGTGGCAGTGTGGTAGGTACAGTGGCCAAACCCACTTGTAACCTGTGCGGCCTTAGTGAGTTTCCTTCCCTTTCTTAAGCTCTCTGGGCCTCAGTCTCCTCGTCTGTAGGATGAGAGTGGTGATGCTGGCCCCTCCCTCATCGTTATGAGGGCGAGACTAGTGAACATGTGTCAGGAGCTCAGAATAGAGCTCAGCACAGTTTCCTCTATGAGCAGTGGCCTGAGGATAACTCGCAGTCCTATGAATGGCTGCACTGTTACTTATGATAACAGATGCCTGTCCTCAAGCTGCATCCACACTAGGGAGGAGACCACCTTCTAATTTCTTATTCAACTGCAAGACTGACAGGCAAGTGTTATTTTAATAATTTTCCCAACTCCTCTCTAGACTTCAGGCAGGGGTATTGCTGCCCCCTTGGGGCTGTCATTTCTTGATCGACTCCTTTTTCCCTCCTCTTTTCTCCCACTCAACAGCCAGGCTCCAGAAGAGGAGGTGGAGATAACCACTGTCCGTGGGGTGGGGGCGGGTTACTTAGCTAAGAGGAAATTATGATAGAGCCTGATGATTCACGACGACTTGCTGTGGATTTGGCCCACTGGGGTGAGGTCACGGCACAGACAGGGACTCAAGCTGAGGTCTGCTGGTCTAAGAAGTAGAGCTGATTTCACGTGAGGGCTGCTCCCAGCCGAGGTGGTGGTCGTGGGGCACTGTGCACCACGTCCTCTTCCTTTCCACGCTCATCACATGAAATGATGAGCCTGGCTGGTGTAAATGCAGGTTGGATGGGTTCATCTGGTTGCTGGCATAGCTTTCAGAGGCCCAGCTTCTTTGTTCTGTGTCCAGTTTCCAAAAGATCCTCTGAGTTTTCTGGAAGGTTGTTCAACGATTTGTTCTGTGTATCATAGGCTGAGCTCCCCAGGAAGCAGGCTCTGCAACAGAGGTTTGCCTGCACAGTTTCCTGGGGAGTGGACCAACACCTGTAGCAAGAGGCGAGGAATGGAAGGAAAAGCTGAACTTTGATGCTGTCCCAGCAGAGGCTCAGCCAGTGTCATGAGGAGCTCTGGAGCTAGGATGGCCCTTTACAGTTGGAACCCAGGGCAGGCTGGGTGCCAGCACGCTGACCACTGGATGCAGGCTTCTCTGGGAAGGCTCAGAGAGGCCTTGGGGGAGACAGCTCGCTGTAGACCAGGGCCAGCTCTAAGGATCCTACCAACACTTCCCGAAGCTGGGTTAAAGAACCCCTCAACTCGGGGCGAGACCTGGGCAATGCACCTGAGTGTCCAGCACACTGAGCATGGGTGGTAGACCTTCTACCTCTTGTGTGTGTGTTAGTCTCTCAGTTGTGTCCAACTCTTTGCGATCCCATGGAATTCTATGCAGTCCATGGAATTCTCCAGGCCAGAAAACCAGAGTGTGTTGACATTTCTTTCTCCAGGTGATCTTCCTTACCCATTGCAGGCAGATTCTATACCATCTGAACCACCAGGGAAGCCTACCTCTTGCCGCTGTCCAAATCCTTCTCATTTTCTAAGAGCTACAGAGTACAATGACTGAAGGTATAGACTTCCAGTGGACTCAAGTTCAAGTCCTGTTTCTACTATTCATTTGGCAATATTTATAGTGTATATTTCAGGTGCTGTTCAATGCACTATGGGTACAAAAGTAGTAACCCCTTCTCTCTGGAGCTTATATTCCATGTGTGGCAGGGAGACACAGGCAATTTAAAAAAAGGAATAAACATACACACACATGTACAGTTAATATCAAATACATATTTGATATATATTGTATAAACTCTATGCATTATATATAATGATCAGTGACATGGAGAATGTGAGAAGGGTGTGGGGGTGAGGGAATGTGGGAGGCTTGGTTTGTGCAGAGGTCGGGAGGGCTTCCTTCTCTGAGGAGGTGACATTTGAGCTGAGACAGGAGGTGTGGCTGTACAGAGATCAGGGAGCGAGTTCAGGTGAAGGGAACAGCTGTGCAAAGGCCCTTTGAAGGGAGTGATCAGGGGGCACCAGGAGGCCAAGGTGTTGGGTGGAGTAGGAGGAGGAAAAGGGAAGAGGGGGAGGGAGGGGTTCCAGGAGGAGAGAAACTCAGAAGGGTTTCTAGGCAATATCCACAAAAGGGAAATGGGATAGAAAGCAGGTTGCCTGGGGCTGGAAGAGGGGGGAAGATTGGGGAGTGATGCCGAGGGGCATGCAGTTTCTGTATGAAATGATGGAAATGGTCTAATATCCATTGAGATGGTAACTGCACAGCTCTGAGAATGTGCTAAACGCCACACTGTTGTGCACTGTAAGTAGGCAAACTGTATGGTATGTGAATTATATCTGAAAGAGCTATTTTAAAAATAGAAGCAGCGGATCAGGTATGACCTGATGTGCCATCTGAGGGTCTGAGATGGGGCGCCCCTGGAAAGCTTTAAGCGGGAGGGCAGAATAATATGATTTACATTTGAAGAGAACCTCTCTGCTCTGCTGCTGCGCTGAGAACAGGCTGAAGGGGGCAGGGAGGGAAGCTGAGAGGTGGCTAGGAAAGGCAATAATCCAGGTGGCAGGTACTAGAAGTGGCGTGGCAGGGGAGTGGGTGGTCGAATTTAGACACCTACGGATGGTGCCCATAGAACTGCTGGGGGAAGGTTGTGAAAGAGCCGAGTCACTTTTTTTAGTCCTAACTGGTAGAGTGGAGTGGCCATTTACTAGAATGAAGGCGGCTGTGGGAAAACACATTTTGGGTGGAATCACGAGTCTGTGACTATGTGAGTTTCAGAGACCTGTGAGAGATGCTAGAGGTGGTGTGAGTTGTGTCTAGAGTCCAGCATGGGTGCTCTGGGCTGGAGAGGGATTCTCGGAGTTACCAGCATACTGATGGCTTTTAGTCTTGATACTGGTTGAGACCTTAGGAAGGAGTAAAAACACAAGTGATGGCCAAGACTGAACCTTTGAGCTTTATTTTTCCAAACTTGGACAATCCCCCTGGCACAGCTGTTGTGAGTGTTGGCAGGAGCACAATGAGTACAGTGCTCTCTCCCGTGACCTCTTTGACCTCAGAGTTCCTCGGATACACTTCCGTCTGCTTAGTGTCTTCAGCCTTATTTTATTACTTTATCCAGTTCAGTCCTGAGCACTGACTCAGCCTCCCTGCTGGGAACACCAGCTACCTTAAAGATCCTTGCACTGCCTACCCTCCAAGGATATACCTTCCAGTGGAGAAAACAGAAAACCCCATCAACATAATGTATGGCAAACTCAAGACAGGTGGTTATAGATGTGCAGCCAGACTGGAGCTTCACTTCAGTCACTCAGTGGTGTCCGACTCTTTGTGACCCCTGGGACCACAGCTTCCCTGCGATGGATGGATGGCCTCCCTGTCCATCACCAACTCCCAGAGCTTGCTCAAACACATGTCCATTGAGTCGGTGATGCCATCCAACCATCGTATCCTCTGTCATCCCCTTCTCCTCCTGCCTTCAATCTTTCCCAGTATGAGGGTCTTTTCCAGTCAGTCAGTTCTTCGCATCAGGTGGCCAAAGTATTGCGGTTTCAGCTTCATTATCAGTCTTTCCAATGAATATTCAGGACTGTTTTCCTTTAGGCTGGAGGTGTGAAGTCACTCAGTCGTGTCCGACTCTTTGTGACCCCATGGACACCAGGCTCCTCCGTCCATGGTTATTTTCTAGGCAAGAGTACTGGAGTGGGTTGCCATTTCCTTCTCCAGGGAACTTCCCGACCCAGGGATTGAACCCAGGTCTCCCACATTGTGTAGACAGACTCTTTACCGTCTGAGCCACCAGGGAAGGTGGGAGACGTTAATTCAGATGGGAGACATTTGTGAGGGTCTCACTAAGGATGCAGAACATGAGCTGGAGCTTAAAAGTGAAAAAGGAATCTATGGGGGAGAGATGGGGGTAGAAGGGAGGGCAACCCAGGTTGACATGAGGAGAGCAGAACCACAGGAGTCTTTTTAAACGAAACAAAGCAAAACAATGTATTTGTTCGGCTGCATCAGTCCTACCTGTGGCACACCGGATCCTTGGGTGTCATGCAGATTCTCTCTTTGCGGTGCGTGGGCTCTCTGGTTGTGGCCTATGGTTCAGCGTGCAGTCTCAGCAGTTGCTGTGCATGCGCTTAGTTGTTCCACGGCATGTGGGATCTTAGTTCCCAGACCAGGGATGGAGCCCACGTCCTCTGCATTGCAAGGCAGATTCTCAACCACTGGACCACGGGGAAGTCCCCACGGGAGTCTTTTGTGGCTGAAGCGCTGTGTTCATGGTGATGGGATGGAGGAAGCTCAGTCTGGCTTGAGCCAAACTGGAGGTGTTGGCAGAAGGCACTCATTTGATAAACCTGTGCCCAAGGGCACACCTTGGGTCATTTGGTTACCCAGAACTGCTCCCCTCTGAGCATAGACCTAGGGCGTTGGACTCTTCTCACTCTTAAACCCATTGACCAGCTCATCAGCTTCACTGAGGCTACGTTTTCTACCCAGCCGGTTGTGACCTTCTGACCACTACCTGTTTTCCTCCTCCGCTCCGTCACTGTAGCCCATCTCTTGCTGGCATCTTCAACCGATTGGGTTCTTTGGCTTTCTACTCCTTCATCTTATAAACTCCCAATCCTGGTCATTTCAATAACCTCTTTCTCTTCTATTTCAGGGTGTCAGGGACATAGTAAATGTATGTCCTATTACAGGTCAAATGTAAATCCTATTATTCTGGACAATAATTCCTTAACTGCATTTTGCAGTAGCTTTAACTTTTTTTTTAATCACTCATCTCAGTTGGGCTCTTAAGAATAGGGGTCCACTCTTTCATGCATGCTTAGGCAGCTAAACTTCCCATCTTCCACTGTACCCACACCAAAATTTTGTTCTTTTTTTCAACTTGCTTTCAGCACAGAAGATGGGAGGGTTTCAGGCACGTGCTCCTTCAAATGTTTGCCTTCACTGCATGCAAACCTATCTACTTCTTGATATTCACTGCCGCATTCAAAACTTAGTGGCTTAAATAATAACAAACATTGATTATCATACAGTTTGTGCACTCTGGCTATGGTTTGGTTGGGTGCCTCTCCTTCAAGGTCTCTCATAAGAGGGCAATCACACTATTGGCTGGTGCTGAAGGACCCTCTTCTGGGGTCCCCGATGTGGGCCTTTACATAGGGCTGCCTACACATGGCAGCTGATACCCACTAAGGGGGAGCAATCCAAGAGACAGCAGTTTAAGAGTGCCCAAGATAGAAGCCACAGTCTGTTTATAAAACTGAACATCCTGAGTGGCTTACCATCACTTCTTCTGCATTCTGTTAGAATTGAGCCAGTAAGTCTGGCCCACACTTAAAGGGAGGGGATTACACAAGGGCGTGAGTACCAGGAGGCAGAGATCCCCAGGCACCATCTTAGAAGCCTCCTACTCCCTTCTGCCCTCCTTTCCATATTCCTGCTCCCTACCTGGGCCAGTTCCTCAACATGTGCAGATGTTCCTGACCTCTGGATCCAGCTGTATCAAGTTTCCACAGTTGTCCCATTGCCTCCGTCTCCTCTAACTTGAGGCACTTTCAGGAATCCCTCTTCTTTTAATTCGTATTTAGTTTTGGCCGCACGTGGGCTTTGTCCAGTTGCAGTGAGTGGGGGCTACTCTCTGTTGCGGGGCGAGGGCTCCTCGTCACAGCGGCTTCTCCTGTTGCAGAGCACAGACTAGGCTCACAGGTTCAGTAGTTGTGGTGCGTGTGCTTGGTTGTTCCGAGGCATGTGGGATCTTCTTGGACCACTGAACCCATGTCTCCTGAATTGACAGGTGGATTCCTCACCTCTGGACCACCAGGGAAGTTCCAGAAGTCTCTTAAATTAAAAAGAAACCTTCCCTCCACTTCCATCTATGTATGACCCCTGATTTCTCCCTCCTTCCTCTGTTGCTATTCTTGAGAATGTGACATTTATTCCTTGCATTCAGGTCCACCTCCACAGCACTGCTCTACTAAGGTCATCCTAAATGCCAGATCATGTGGCTGCATTTCTTGGTGGACTTGTGCAGGATTTAATGCTATTAGCTCTGCACTTTAGCATATCTTGCCTTGCTGATTTCACTTTTTCAGCTCCCTCTTTCGTTGTGGGTGCTCAGTCATGACTCCTTGCGACCCCATGGAGGACTGTAGCCCTCCAGGCTCCTCTGTCCATGTGATTTTCCAGACAGGAATACTGGAACGGGTTGCCATTTCCTTCTCCAGGGGGTCTTCCCGACCCAGGGATCGAACCCACATCTCTTGCCTCTCCTCCCTTGGCAGGCAGATTCTTTACCACCATGCCACCTGGGAAGCCCTTCTTTCTTCCCTTACTCCAAGCTCTGAGATCATCCAGGCTTCTGCCCACACTCCTTGGTTTTACTCCCTCTGAATCCCGTGTTCAGTACTCCCAGCACCTCTGTGTTCTGATAACTGTGGTCAGACCTGTGAATCTTAGTCTTCCAACTCTGAGGTGAAGTAATTAACACACTTCTTGACTTTGTTTAAATCAACTTCAGTCTCACAGATAGTCCCCATTCTACTGTGTTGGCAGGAGGTTAAGTCTCCGTAAATGTCCCCCCTTCCGAAGTGGCAACCCACTCCAGTATTCTTGCCTGGAGAATCCCATGGACGGAGAAGCCTGGTGTTCTACAGTCCACGGGGTCGCAAAGAGTCGGACACGACTGGGCAACTTCACTTCCATCCAGGAGTATGTCAATGTTGGCTCCTCCTGGAAGGGCCCCTTGGGCAAAGCCATTCATTGGTCTTTGGTTCTCGCTGATAATTGTTGAGATGTTCCCTGGTCTGGGCCTGTGGTTCCTCAAAGCCAGTGACCTGGCTGCTTGGAGCAAAGGAGTGCTGCTGGGCCTGGGGTCCAGCCTTTTCAACTACCCTGATTAACTGCCTTCACTGAGGACTTGTCACCTCTCTGGCAAGTTGACTCAGAGCAGCATCCAGACCCCAGTCCTGCGGACCTGCTGATATTTCCCCCTCTTCCCAGTCAGTCAGTTCAGTTACTCAGTCATGTCCGACTCTTTGCGACCCCATGGACTGCAGCACGCCAGGCTTCCCTGTCCATCGCCAACTCCAAGAGCTTGTTCAAACTCATGTGCATCGAGTTATCTCTTCTCTCTTCCCTTATAGCTCTTCAAGTCCAGGCCGCAGTCTGAGGGGTCCTTCTGTGCACTGGTATGCACAGGCTACCAATGATTGCTCTCTCACCCTGCAAAAACATCTCAGGAAAGGAAAGCCTAACAGGTCTGACCACCACCTGCTTGAAATGCAGAGGAGAGAAAAGTACAACAAACAGAACATACACTAGTCGTGTAGAAAGTTTGGAAGTGGTTTCAATAAATAATACCCTTTCCCTCATGAGTTTGTAAGAGAGAGATGGAGATCAAAGACATTCACTTATTACTGATAACGCTGATGGAGACCATTGCTCTGGGTCTGCCCCAAGTGGCCTGCTCTACAAACCACCCTACTACAGTCCCCAGAGAACCAATCAGCACGCATGGGGTAGATCTAGAGTGTGGAGCCCCCAGGGCTGCACTGGCTTTGTTCCTTTCCCAACTGACCAATCAGAGAAGTTGTCCTCTCCCCAAGTCCCTACTAGAATCCCTGAGGCTAGTTCCCCACTAACAAAATGCCTGTAGAGTTAACCCTACCAGCTGTGCAGTCCGAACCTGGAGGCAAGTCCTCTCTCCTGGGCTCCAGACCAGGACAGGAACACCTGGGAGATTTGGGGGATTCTGTTCCAGACCACTGCAAGTTTTTTTTTTTTCCCATGCATATAAAAAGCATGTTTATACTCTAGCCTGTTAAGTGTGCAATAGTATTATGTCTTAAAAAAGGACATACTTCGATTAAATAATACTTTATTGCTAAAAACTGCTGACCATCATCTGCACCTTCAGTGAGTTGTAATTTTTGTGCCGGTGGAGGGTTTGAAATATTGTGAAAATGACCAAAATATAACAGAGACAGGATGTGAGCAAATGTTGTTGGAAAAATGGTGCTGATTAACTTGCTCAAAGCAGCGTTGCCACAAACTTTCAATTTGTTTTTTCAAATTTTTTATAATATCTGCAAAGTATGATAAAATGAGCTCTGTCTGTATTTCCCACTGTCTACTGCATCTCCATGGGGACAGGCTTGAGGCAGCACAGATTCAACGCTGCCAGGTCTGAATTCATGACTCTCTCACCCTTCTCGGAAGTGATTAATGACAGAACAATATCTTCCAACCCAAGGGGAAGTGGAAACTATCCTCTACTCTGTCCCTGATCTGGTTTGTCAGCAGAGCCCATCCATTCTACCCCAAAACCCTCTTGAAACCTGTCCCCTCTCTGTGGCTGTGGTTCCTGCTCTCCCCATTTCTTAGCTAGACCAACAGCAAGAACCTCGCCATCTGCCTGCCCACCCCACCACCCCACTCTCATCCACAGGTAGTCGGATTGCCAACCTTTCTGACCTCTTCTCACACCTTTCCCCAAATGCCTCTAGCACCCCTTCCCCACAGCCCTACTCCACCATCTAATGTCCAGAGCCTCCATCCTTCACACATGTGGTTTCTTCCTCTGCCTTGCTTTTCACCCTCCCAACTCCCCCAGCTGTTTGTCTGCCTGGAAAGCTTCAACTTGTCCTACAACTTTAACCTTAGGTTATTCTTCCCAGCACCATCCCTGACCAAGGCAGAAGGAAAGGGTCCCTCTGTTGTGTTCCCACACTGCAGCGGAACCAAGATGTGAGACAACCTCCTGCCAGTCTGAGGGGTCCTTCTTTGCAGACACGTTTCATCTTTGTTTGTGACCTGGGTGCCTAAGTTCGTGCTGGGGGGAATGTTGGGGGCTCCACAAACTTTCGTGGAATGAATGTCTTTGTGGCTCTTGTCTCCTGCTGAGACCATCAACTTAGCCTGACAAGCTGACCTCATCCTTTCTTCCCTCCTTCCCCACCCCTTCACCTGGTGACCCTGATGCAGCTAATGGGCTCCAGCACACAGGGAATTTAATGGTGCTTTCCCTCTGGGGTTCTCAGCTGGAGGCAGGAAAAGCAGGCGTGCCTGCAGGCGGTGAGTGGGCCCTGCTAGAGGAGTGGCTGCTTTGTACATCCTCAGGGCCTCCTGCGGATCAGGCTCAATCGCCTTCACTTCCTGTGCTCAGGGAGATTAGATACTGCCTAATCGACGCCGATGTTTTCTTTTCTTAATATTTGAAACTACTGAACACCAGTTGCCATCCTAGTGGGTGGCTTTCAGAAATC
The DNA here is from genome assembly GCA_006410935.1 of Redunca redunca. NCBI lineage: Eukaryota > Metazoa > Chordata > Mammalia > Artiodactyla > Bovidae > Redunca > Redunca redunca. The sequence goes on along the minus strand of SJYQ01006208.1, from coordinate 36,163 downwards.
CCCTCCTTTCTGGTGTTTGACTTTTTGTGAGTTTCAAGAAACCAATCTATTTGGAAAGAACCTGCACTTAGCAGTTCTTTGAATTGCCCTGAAGCCCAGGCAGGAAGTGACTTGGGATCTGGGTTAGAAAGTCTTGTCTTAGTCCTGGGAGAGGCAGGTGTAAAGAGGTATGTCTAGGGGTGGCTGTGGCCTTGGATCATTCCCGTGGCCATGTCTCCATGCGTGGCAGGTTTCCCAGGTGCAGTCTCACCTGAAATCAGAGGATTTAAGCTGGAGCATGTCTACTGCACACTGGTGGTATAGCTGCCCTGCTAGGTGCTCCTTGAGTCCTGGAGGGCAGAGACCTCTCTCTCCCCAGCAAGACCGAAGGAGTAGGTTGCTACTCCCCTGCAGTGATGGAGAGATAAGTGGTCCTTGCCCTGCCACCAAGCCCCTCGAAACATACTTTCTGGGAGAGTTATTTGGAGAAAGCAACTGTTTGGGGCTTCCCTGGTGGCTCAGACAGTATAAAGAATCTGCCTGCAACGTGAAAGACCCAGGTCGGATCCCTGTGTCGGGAGGATCCCGACAGGGATCAATAGACATTCTCCTCATAGCCTAACCTTTTGTAACCTTTAAGCAGACAGAAGAACAAGCCAGTGTGAAATGCTTTAAGAATTAGTCTCATGTGAGAATGTTAGTCACTCAGTTGTGTCCAATTCTTTGCACCCCCATGAACTCTAGCCCGCCAGGCTCCTCCGTTCATGGGGATTCTTCAGGCAAGAATACTGGAGTGGGCTGCCATTCCCTACTCCAGGGGATCCTCCCGACCCAGGGATCCAACCTGGGTCTTTCACGTTGCAGGCAGATTCTTTATACTGTCTGAGCCACCAGGGAAGCCCCAAACAGTTACTTTCTCCAAATAACTCTCCCAGAAAGTATGTTTCGAGGGGCTTGGTGGCAGGGCAAGGACCACTTATCTCTCCATCACTGCAGGAAAGGTAGCAACCTATTCCTTCGGTCTTGCTGGGGAGACAGAGGTGGCTTCTTCCCTGATTCTTCGGATGTGGTTTAGGAGAAGCAGATGCCCATTCAGGGGGAAGCACCATGCACAGTGCATGATGCACTGTTGTGTGTAGCCTCATGCCTCAGTTACTTATTGAACCTCGCTATGTCCCAGGAGCTTCTGAATCTTTTAATCCTCTGAGCAGCTCCTTGAGGTAGGTTCTGTTATCATAACCATCATTTTCAGAAGAGAAAACTGAGGCACAGGGAAATAATTTCCACAACTTCTACTGGTTAAGTGAAGCTGCAGTCTGAGTCTAGGTAGTCCGACTGCAGAGTCCCTAAACCAGTGGCCCCAACCCCTGGGTCTGCTGCCTGTTAGGACCTGGGCTGCACAGCAAGAGGTGAGTGGTGGGTGAGTGAAGCTTCACCCGAGGCTCCCCATCGTTCCCCATCACTTGCATTACCACCTGGACCACCACCCCTCACCTGTGCTGTGGAAAAATGGTCTTCCAGGAAACTGGTCCCTGATGCATAAAAGGTTGGGGATTGCTGCTCTAAGTCATTTTTTGATGCTGCTCTGGTGATATAGGTATTGACAGTCTCACTTTACATATTAGGACCTGGAACCCAAGGTCCCACAGGTAGCAGAGGTGGAACCCACAGCTCTCTGTCCCAAAGTCTAGCACATTCTCTGACCGCATACTCTTCAGGTAGTGGATACACTAGTTTAAAAGGCAACACATTCTACAAGTCTTCTTAAAAAACAACAAAACATCACTTCCTTTCCTATTCTTCAGGCTTGATTTCTGCTCCCTAGAGCCATTTATTTTCATTGTTAAGACTTTTCTCCTATTATTTATTCCTAGTTACTATTTATGTTTCTATTATTTCTAAATAACATGCTTACCCTATTCTGGACTTTTTGGTTTTAGATATTTTCTACTTACTACTACTGAAGATTTCACTCTCTTACACCCCTATCCTCCCCCCTCCCTTCTCCACCCCTTCTCAGTATAGTTACAACTTGGGGCTTGTTCAATGTTCTCTACTTATTACGACTGTGAATATTTATAGCTCATCCATGTGATAGATTGTAGATACATTTCCTGTTTCATTGCCCTGAAATTATGTCATTAAAAAATTATTTGTTCTCAAACCCTGAGAAAAGTGTTAATATCCTCTATGATAAAATGTATCAAGCAAAACTTCATTTTCACTTTTCTTTGCTATATTCCTCCTGGATCCCTTTTCTTCCTGCTCTTAGACTGATGGCTAAGGAATCCTAGAGCTCTTATTCTGAGAGATTAATGGTCTGTGTGTCCATCCTATTTGTAGAACCTGCCAATCTTTGGGAATACTTTCATATCACAGTTTCCCAATGAGGTTTGAAAGGCAAGTGTTTCAAGTGGGAGAAAACAAAGCACACGGGGGCCGAGTGTCTGTGGAAGGTACACAGATATAAATGGCTGAGCCTGGGCAGAGATGGGTTTTCCTGTCTTAGCCACAGGCTCCCTGGAGGAGGCCAGTGTCCCCTGCAGCCTGGCACAAATGACTGCTGCTGACCAGGCATCCCTCAAAAGTTCCAGACTTCACAGGAGAATGCTGTGTGGCAGGAATTTGATCCACCCCTTCATCTAAGTTCTCTCATAAATGGGAGAAACAACTGAGTGCTAGTCTGCCGGGTAATAGTTACGCAATTTGGAGCTGATCACATCAACCCTCTAAGCCTCAATTTCCTCATTTCTAAAATAAGGACAACAGAGCTACCTCATTAGGATCATTGTAAAGATTAAGCGCCATGTTTTACAAGGCACATCCCAAGTGCTTAGGAAATGTTAAACATCTAAAATTATGCTCTAGAATTTCGCAGGAGATGGGAATGTTGATACTTCCACTGTTGGAAGCCAACTATGTTGGGATGTTATATGAAAGTTCTGTGTGTACAACAGAATTTTCTCAATGAGTAATTGATACATCTCACCAGAGTGACTTTTGGTTAACAAGATATACCTGTCATTCCTTAGTTTATCCCCTAGTCCACCAACCAGGGGTTGATGACACCCCTTGGCCAGCTAAAGTCAACTGACCAATACTAAAATAAAGATCATTCAAATGTTCCAATTTTTGCCCTTTGCTGATTTTTCGGCTTTCATATTTTTCCCCCCTTTTGCTATCAGTTGATGCAAAGATGTTTTTGGGTAACCTTTTTCCTTAGGAGAAAGGCATAGCTATATTTCACCTACTTCTCTTTCATGGTTTATATTATTGGTCTTTCTGGTACTATTTGTTTTAATAGTTTGCATTCTAGAACAGACTGTATAAAGAAAGATGATCCAAATTTGACATGAACTTTGGGGAAGAAAACTTCCAATATAGTGTATTCTAGATTGTATTAACAGGTCACAACTCAGGAGAGGTAGTGAAATCACCTTAGTCAAATCATAGCTAGCGCTTAAAATAGCAACCTGCATCTTCTCACAGTAAGAAAAGCATTTTGTGAAACTTGCTTCAATTATGTATGTGTGTATATACATATATAAATTACACATATTCATATACGTATACATGTGCTGGCTTACAATATAAAATGTTTAAAACCAAGCATTACAGTTGAAAGAGCTTAAAAAATGTATCTTAATGATCTTCACAGTAAAAAAAGTTGAGAAACATACTTTAATGATTTTCACTAAGTTTTATTTCTTAGTTTCTTCATCAGGCCTCTCTATTCTAGATAAGCTTCTTCAATTTAAAAAGAAAATGATCGAAAACCAACCAACTAAACAGGACTAACTCAGTTTCTTCTTCAGGAATTTTCTGGGCACCCACTACACAAAGATTCTTGGATAGAGGCCCCTACTCCCAACCTGCAACCTCTCAGGGGAAAGCAAGTAGGTAAACATAAAAATTATTTAAGTTAAATAACTGAAATGTTGAAAAGTAACACGATACAGAGGTAGGAAGATAGACTGTGGTCAGGTTATCATGTAAGGTTTTATGTGGCCATTAGGCTCAAAATGTTAGTAATCAAAGATTGGCAAGGAAGGGTTTTTAAGGACTAATAAGCAACTCATATGGTTTGAAAGATAGTTTTTAGGACATGTGCTTTTAAAAGTATCAGATTCTATCTTGCCCATAATAGCTTAATGCATGCAGTCAGATCCACAAAGAACCTGTTATGATGTTAATGTAACACATGAAGCATAGTATGATAACTGTGGTAGATCCCAGGAGCAATGAGTTGCCCTTATCAGAAACTCCCACTCTGGGTATGGTTAGCTGGTACTCCAATCTGTACTTTACAAGTGACTATTAGAAGTCCTTCTGTAATCCACGGCTCAATTCATACAAAAGGCTTTGCTAATTAGCTTAGTAAATGTCAAGTGTGTTTCCACTGGTGCTGTGGCTTGCTAATATCTTGATGCAGACACAGGTTCTAATTTGTTCAGTACTAGATTCAAGATAGGTGCGCTGACTACAAACAAGTCACAGTCCATTAACAAGAAGGTGACAAGATTTGTAGCTTGTACTTCTGTGGACAGTACCCAAGATCTGACTGCTAAATGCGCTGCTGTTCAGCCATTAGCAGAGAAGTCTGCTTGCCTGATGCTGACCAAAAGGGTGATAGAATTTTGCCCCCAACGTTTGAGGCAGATACTACTGCTTGCTAATGTTTAATCAGATATTCCATGTAAGGCAAACTGAGTATGAGCTTTGTTTTTGTATTAAGCAAGTAGTGGATCCCATTATCTGCCAAAGAGTCTGAGAGGTAAATGACCAACTAACTGGCTGTCAGTCTGAAATATAAGACATCTGGTACTTTTAACTTACTTCCAAATAATATCAGTCAATCACCAATACCTATTTATCAAAGCAAGTTTATTATATTACTTATTCCAGACAGATAATGAGGCTTGTGTGTACAACTAAGAAATTAAGACAATCCAAATAAAAGGCAGGAAAATTAATATGAATTACACAAACAGCTAACTAGAAAGGAGCAGCAGCTGCATTCATTTTACATTAATACTGTGAAGTGATGTAGCACCATTTACCTCAAATATATCCTAAGTACTTTTTAAGGTAATTATTTGGGTCCTTGCTAAAAATGCAGCAATACATTAAAAAATTAGAGCAAGCCTGATGATAATCTTACTAACTTCAAATATAAAACTCCAGGAAAAAATAGGAAATCTGGGAAGGCTCTGACCTTGTACAATTCTTTTAAAAAATCCTAAGGAAATAGTTACCATTTTTGAGACTGGCTTTTTTCTATTGCTTGCACTATATTCATCACTATTATCATGACTTAAATTCCAAGCTCTGGAAGGTTTAATAGGTACTTATTTACGCACTCATATAATTTATTAAAAAATTTTTTTTACACTAAAGTTCTATTTATTGGTCTGTTCAGTCTGAACCAATGGAGGAATAAGAAATTTAAGGCTACCAAATCAAAGGATTAGAATCTTTATTATTTTTTTAGGATCTTTAATTATTAATTCTGCTTTTTACCATTTCTAATGATCATTCCAAGCTATTCTACTCTGATCATTCTTACATTGAAATTTGTTGGTTTGACCCTGTTAATGAATTGAAGTTAACATGAAGACATTTATAAATCCAGTCATAAGGCTTTTTCTAAATACTGATAAAGTTTCATCTGAGATATATAAAGAAAACTTGAAAAGAGAAATTCAGTATTCCAGAGTCTTTCATTAGCCCACTTTACTGGTTAAGAGCCACAGTACATTTTCAGAAATATACCACAGAAAAATCTTAAGAAAATTCCAAAGTTTGGGATTATTCAATCCTGTAAAGCTGTGGTCCCTAACTTTTTTTTTTCTTAGTGTCATGAACCATTTTGAGAACTGATGAAAGTATGAACTTCCCCTCAGAAATATGCATATGAACAAAAACTTCTTATATATATTTGCAAGGGATTCCCTACAGTCCATGATCTTGCAAGTTGGGAGTTCCTATTTTGAAGTGGTGGACACTGTGGAAAGTAAGTTTAGCCCATTTTGACACTGTTCGTCTTCACTTCTCTGTGCCTATATAGGACAGTAAGCATTTTAATGTTACCAAGTTGCTGTCTTAAGACAAAAACTCTTATTGTAAACACAGTCTTGTAAAATCTTCTTCCCCTAATTTGACAAGGTTTTAAGCCATGTATCTTGTCTCTCAAATTAGTTAAATCCCTAAGGTTTAAACTAGCAGATAATCGTTTCTTTGATATATATTATTCTTTAGAGCCAGTCACTGAAAAGTAAGATTAAAATTTAATACCGTCATGAAAATGTGTTGTCCACATACAGAACAGGTTATTTGACTTTATAAAATATATTTCTAGTTATACTTGAAATAAAACACATCTTAGAATCAAACACATTCACCTAGTGCCTCTGAACACAGCACATAATCACAGACCATTCCTTCCCCCCTCTTAACTTACTTGGAACCCCATCTCCTACCATAACAAAATGTACAGCTGACCCTTGCACAATGCAGGAGGTAGGGGTGCTGAACCCCTCATTCCAGTTGGAAACACCTGTACTGCTAACTCCGTCTCAAAAACATAGGAACTGATACATGACTCACCCAAGGGCAGAAGCTGAAACAGTTTGGATAGAATCAGGACTCAAACCCTAGTTCTTTTGATTCTACATATTGTGATCTCCCCTACTTAAAGATCTGTAAGATAAAAATACAAGTGCTATATTTATTGAAAAAATATGTATAGGTAACATATAGGACCTGTGTAGTTCACACATATAGGACCTGTGTAGTTCAAATCTGTGTTGTTCAAGGGTCAACTGTACTGATTGTTCTACCTACTGTTTGGGACAGAAAACACTTCACTTCTGACCAAACCCACCATCTCAAAAGCATCTCATCAATTCCCCGAACCAGTCAGCAAACAGGTTGAAGAATGCTGTCTCTGAGGAGTTAAACACTCGGCTATGTCTTTAACCCCATGTCAAACGGACACTTAAAACAAGAGATATGACTATACTACAGTACAAAGGTTAGGTCTGTTGCCTTCTTATTAAAGAGAAACTCCACTAGTTACTCCAAAGAATTGGTTACATAGTAGGTGAAACTTGGATGTATGTATGAAGAATTCTTAAAGCCCTTACAGAAGTCTTTAATGTTTTGAGTCACATGACAATTATTCAGTCCTTTCCTAATCATGTACTTTTGCTCAAATAGAATATTTATAAAACAAAGCTCAAAATACCTGAATAAAAGAAAAGGGTCAGCTAAAAAAACAGTTTTGCCAAGGAAGCTACCATTTGGTCATGGGATTTCATTCTTGTCTTTTCCTATGTAAAAAATAAATACAGGAACAACCATTGTTTTCTCCTTGCTATTCTTTAACTTTCACAAAGGAAAACTTAGAAGTAAACACTAGAATTTCCATTTCAGAGATGTAGGCAGGGGCCAGGAACAGGAGGGGAGAAGAAGGATACTGCTTTCTGACAATCAGAATTCAAGTTATTTCAGCTCAATGGTAAAGGGCTTGCAAGAAAAAATGGACTATGACTCCAATGGCTAAATGGCATCCCGTGTGTCCTGTAAACTATACAACTAACGGCTTCTCCCTGCACTATTCAAATGTACCATTTTGTTTTTCCTACTACACCTGCTAAATGGTGAGTGCAAGCTGAGGAAGGTAATATATACCAGCATTCCTGGCTGTGTAATCTATACATTTTCATTTTAATTCAAGCATAATCCATATTTAAAAAATTAGACTAAAGAGAGACAGTAAAGGTTTTAAAGTTTTCTCTTTGAAAAGATGGTATCTTACAGTACATACAAAAATACTCTGAAAATACATACGACTTCATTTACAAAACACTGAATCAACATATTACAAGAATTACATGGTTATGGATTTCAATAAATGAAGCATGCATTCATGAAACTTAAAAAATATTAAGAAAAGGACTGAAAAAAGCAGTGTAAAAAAAGACAACTCATATTTAAATAAAAATTACAAAGGTCCTGAGCCAATTAATGGTTGGTTAACAATGTCATCAAAAATGCCTTTAGGTCTCAATAAAATCCACTGCTTATTTCTGCATGCCTAGTCCGTGAAGAAACTGAAGTTGTGGGGGTATGTAATGGTCAGGAATTATCATGCCAAGTTAAATTGTACACGTCAAAAATACAAATTGGCCATACTTAAAGTATCTTTATTGTTGATGCCGGATTGAGTTGCTCCTCAGTAAAAAATACCAGTCAACTTAACAAGAATGGCATGAGATAGGTTATGTAACAATTTCACCGTTCATATACTGACTTTCAGTATTCTGGTTATATTTTGATTCTTAATAAAGATGCATTTCAAAGGCCTCCACAGGAGGCAAAATATAGAGAATTTATGGTGCCCAACTCTTATGTAATCACTGGACTAATCCTCCCTGGTAACTATGCAACATTTGGACAGAAAGGCACAAAAAAATAAAATTTAAATATTTCATGTACCAATCTGAGAAAAAATAATTTAAATCAACAGAACAGACAAAAAGTACATCTACACAAATGAGGAAAGCAGAAAAGATACCTCACATTCATTTATCTCAGGTTTCACAAAGTGGCTTCAATGCTAAAGTAAATGTGTTAACATTTGGAAAATTACAAGACTTTTTTTCTTCAATTTTTTCAGTTCTATACAATGATTACAACATAAGACTTAAAAAAAGGGGGGGGCGGTGGATATTTCAGGACTTGTTTTATGAGTGTCCAAAGAGCCAAGAACTGGTTCCCATAACAGAGAAACAAGCATCGAAAGTTAAGGCAGTAAAACCTCCAACGCAAAGCCATAAGACTGCAGATGACAATTTGATAGCAGGTGATCCTCAGAGATGTGTATGTAGCAATCAATGAGAGAATGCTACAGCATCTGCAGGTCAAAGTGTGAGAGTTCAAAAAAACACTTCAAGGTCGTTAGGCGGATGACTGTAACTTTCACCTTATCTTATGTGTGACAGCTCACTCTATTTTTAAGAGTGGCTGCATCTATGCCACTAAATGATTGCATATTCACTTTAGTAAGGAGGCACTGCTTTTACCGATTTAGGGTCAGCCGAATGGAATTTTTGATGACACGGATGTTATTTGCTGGAACTGGAGATGATGAATCTGGTAGTTCTTTGCTGGGCAGTCTCTGTTAGAAAGAAATAGAAACAAAGAAGGAAAAACAAATACATATTATTAAGGTCCAGTGAGTAAAACAGTAACAAATGTCTGAGTTTTTTGCCAAGAGCTCTAAGTTCTTATACACTCAAGTATCCGTTGAATACTTTTTCCCAATGTTCATAGGTACTTGTTTGGGGGACTTAAAAACAGGTGAAAAGCAAAGGGACAGGGAAAGGGCAGAAGTGGGAGGGCTGTATGAATAAAAAAGAGGGCTGTGTAAAATCAATCGACACTTTTACACTGAGAAATGCACAAAGAACAAAGTCCTCCAGAGTCAATGGTAAAGAGAAACAGGAAGACTATAGTCACTGAACACGAAATTCTCAGGGTGCAAGGTGAGAAATGAGTGTGTGATACAGAGGGAAACTTTGATATTGAATTATATCCCTCAATTAGTTTCTGTACAACATTCATGGAGAATAACCCAACTTGTGAGATAATTAAGTTTTTAGGAAAACTGACTTTGCAGTCAGGGTAGGTAACTTTAGTGCAATTCAGCAACATCTCCATGAAGGCTTTTGAAGACACTGAAGATGATTACATAATGAAGGCAAATCTACGAAACTGAGAAACAAAGATAGAAACCTAAAATACAGATAGTTGTGTGATGGAAACAGTATGTTAGCTTCAAGTTATTAAGAGAAGACTGCAAGAAGTAATTCTCCTTTCACGTTACCTCGGCTAAACAATTACATCATACGGGCATCTATTAAAAAACACGAAAAATTTCAGACATGCATAAAAGAATAGAAAGGATGATGAAGATGCCACAATGAAGACTCAGACATTATTAAAATTTTGCCATAGTTGTTTGGGTTATACCCCTTGCCCTTTATGCTTGAAATCTTTTAAAGTAAAACTCAGACATTTCATTTCACACTTTCATATCCACCTCAAATTTTTTCTTCCATTACCATACATTATATAATTATACACCTCTAATTTTTGTAACTTGCTCTTATGTTAAACTGTACAAATTCTACAACTAATAGAAAGTAAGAGGACATTTTCTATTTTGCTTTAGAATTGCCAATACATCGTGAGGAATCTGGCAGGGTGACAGCTGACTACAATGAAAAACATAAGAACCTACATTATTAGCTAAAATGTTAATCCCTTGAATATATTTAAATTAAGATTTAGGGACTCTTTAGGTCATGTTTCAAAGATACTCACTCTATACACCAGTATATTTGGTTCCTCCAAAATATTAGTAAGTATGGTCCCCAACTATCAAGCCCGATTTTCATCAGTAAGCAATGGGGTTCAACAAAAGACTATCAAGTGTTGGTAGGAATTACTGTGCTGAGCACTAAACTGCTTCTTTAAAAATAAAAACAAAAGCTGAACATACCTTGAATAAATCATGAAATCTTGAACAACTCCCTCTTTTCTAGACTTTTGAGATACATAAATTTAGGCTTATATACTCTGCTATTTCCACCCCCAATTTCCAACTACACTGCTGATATGGAGGACACAGATAAAATCTTATTAATGCTTTCCTTCACCTAGTGCTAGGCTCTTCTTAATGAGCTTTTTGTACCTGTAGATTACCTATGAACTCGTACTTGTGTATTTTACTTACAAATTAGACTGTTACCTTTTTGCGTGACGTATCAATAGTTGGAATAGGCATACATTCTCCTCCAATGGCATCCTAAAAACAGAATTACATACAAGTGAAAATGTTCCTATATGCAAACATTTATTTCTGCATGATATAAGCCATAACTAAAAGTTAAGAGATAAATCTGATCTACTTTTGAATATAGTACTTTTCCTGATACATGGCTCTTTAAGTATTTTTAAGCACACTATTAATATACTTACCACTGATTTTCTTTTTCTGTCTTCAGCAGCACGTGATTCCTTAAACGTTGATTCAAGTCGAATAAACTAAAATATAAACATTAAAATGAGGTGCTATTATTACCTGTTAAATAGGTACTATTTATTTATAGGTGCTATTTATTACCTATAAAACCATGTAAGTCTATATAAAATGAGAAACTAATTAGTGACCAGGCTAATGTCAAAACTTTTACAAACAGGTTTGGTGAGCAAAGATAATTTAAATCAGATTGAATTGAACTGACACCATTAATTTCTACAGTTTGATCTACTGAGATGATAATAAAATACTTATACCACCACCTACTGGAGGCAGAGGAGATCACCATTACAACTCAATAAATATTTAGTTACCAATAATGACTTTTACGTAAGCCAAGGAGAAACTCAGACTAATCATTCAAATTTTTAGACACATTATTAATTTGAATTCAGAATGAACAATTAGTATTATCCTATTAGGGTTTAGGTAAATATTCTTTTTAAACGGTCAAATCCTAATGGAATACTAAGGTAACTAAGAAGAACTGTGAGCTTCTTTAGCACTATTTTAAGTTTACTTTGAAAAAAAAAAATTGACTACGTAATCACCACTGACTCTGTAATCATACCTTTTCTATGTCTTTCAACCTCTTAGAGGACCCATCTACGGACGGGGAGTGGGGTCTTTTAGGCGTAACATTCTTAGTTACATTTGAGATCCCATTTAGATGTGGCTGCCCCTGGACAGGGTTGTGAGGTGTGACCCTAGGAATGACATTTCGTCCTACTACCGTAGGAATGGTACACACAGCTGGAGGTGATACAGCTTTTAATGCAGAGTCGACTTCTGAAAAGGAAAAAAGAAAGATTTTAGTAATTAAATACAGATGTAATAGAATTGTAACTAAGAAAAGTGTAGATACCTACTTGCACCAATGACAGGAATAGATAGCCCTTGAGCTGGGGGGACACTCAGTGGCTTTTCCATGATTACAGCAGCAGGCTCAGCATTATTCCTATAAAAAGCATTAAATTATCATTATTAAATTATTTAAATAGTATGTATTTAAAACCTTAACTAAATGTTTAAATTACTTCTTTCAAGTACTCCTACTTTAACATTTCACCAAAGGAAGAAAAAACAGTGGGGAAAGGAAGAGGACCCAGTGAGAATTAACAGCAAAAATTAAAGAGAAAACCTGGACATCCCACAGGATTACCACAAACTGTCAAGTAATTCTAAATAAGAAACTTGACTAGTAACTCACAAAATAAATTTATTTTTTACAGTTAAAGATATTTAGCAAAAGTACACAAGTTTATATTATCCTCAAATAAACTGAAGACTGAAAGGAAAATTCTGAAATGCAGACCTCTCTGTCTCCCCTGAAGGAGGCATATCAGGCTTGGAAGGCTTGTTTGCAGACACGGGGGAATTAAAAGGTGTTTCGTTATCAGTGTCTCTGGAGCTGTCCAAACAATTGCTATCCAGAGATGATCTTTTGGATTGAGGTCCACTTGAACTTCGGGTGACATCAGGTAGACTTTGCTGAAACAGGGGAAAAGCTTTTAGGATTTCAAAATGTAAATGAGAAAAATGGTTTCAATTCTGAAGTACATATAAAACAAAAGATATTTTGTGATTAATGAAGGTTAAGATTTTAGTCCTAGATTGAATTGTCTATACTTTCCCAAACCTTCTCAATAGGTTTGGGTGCTGTAAAAATGCAGATTTGGGCCCAGGATCATGTGTCTGGGTTCAGACTGGAGAGGTGAGTACAAACTCACCTTTTTCTTCTTCTGAAGAATTTCTGCGGGAAGGTAGTGATGAAGTTGTTTTTTTTTAACATGAGTTGCTTCAATTTTCATTCCTTCCTTTAGCATGTTTATATTGTTTGCCTGTCTGTACACTGTAACAAAAGTCAGTATGTTAAAATGGGAAACTCCTTTCTAAAGAAAGGGTGCTATTTTCTTTTTCTAAAATACGAACCTTCAGTAACTCCACATTACTACACAAAAACACATTCTTCTTATAGAACAAATACTTTCAAAACATTTTCACAATATCACAATCCTTTTCAAGTACTGACTAGTTTCCTCATGTCCAACTTCTAAGACTTTCCCGTAATCAAATCTCACTAACAAAATTAATGTATGGAGAAAAGTTTTCCTAAATCTTGTTTTCTGCTATTTTCCCTAAGGGCAATCTCTTCTCATTACTACCTGCCCAAATCTGAACTAATCCTAATACCATATATACAAGATGCAATTTAAGCTCTCCTCCTCTATGAAGCTTCTTTTACTATACGAATCATAGACTGTCAGACATGGGAAACCATCTAGAAGTACATCTTTATCATCCAGGTAGGTAAACAAGACTCAACAGCCTTGAATGCCCTGCCAATACTGAAATACACATAGCCCCAGATTCCCACTCTAGTGCTTCTCACCCCTTGTAAAAAAGTCAGTTTTATTAACTATTATATAAATTATTTAGTGTATGTTAATTGTTAATACTCATATAAGCTAGATGTAGAGAGAGGTTTCTTCTGCACAGTATCTACTGTGAAATACAAATTATATCATCTCTTAGGGCCTCAGTATCTCTATCTGGAGAACATTTTATAAATCTGTAATAAACAGAGATTCCCAACCCCTTCCTTTTGGAAAAAAAATGAGTCCAAATTAGAATGGAAAAATTTATATCTATGTTTTCATTCCAGATTGCTTATAAAACCCTCAGGAGTGCATGTTCAATGTGCAGACTTCTGGCTCCACTCCCAGAGCCTATGATTCAGTAGTTGTAAGGTGATGCAGAGAAACCTGCATTTTCATGATAAATAAGAGTGCTAGTTCAAAAGAAAAACTCAGATGAGCTAACCAAGAATATTAATAGTATAAATGTAGTTTCTACATTATTAAGACAACCTCACATTTATAACAAATATATTAAGATATTCCACAGAGATGGTCTTAGAAGATGTGAAAGATTCTTTTCACTGATTTTGAAACATTCAGCAAGCCTGTATTGACTGATACTTATTTCACGTAAAATAAAAGTCAAAAAACAAGTAATCTTTATGACTTTGGTTATAAACACTGGCTGTACACACTAAAAATCACCTACAGAGTTTCTTTAGTCTTCTTTTTGTTTTAAAAGTTAATATATTCACATGGTACAAAACTCAAAGGGTTCATGAGTATACAGTGAAGTTGCCTCAGTCAGACACACCCAGTTAGTTCCTTGACCTAAAAGCAACTCTACCAGTTTCTTTTATTAAAAACTATATACCCTTCCAGAGACAGTCTATGATTTTTAAGCAAAAATGCATGCATTTCTTTACTGATTTATATAAATGATACCTACTGGTCTGCACCTCCCTCCTCCCACAAGAGGTCTTGTAAGTTGTTTCATCATGCCTTTACTTTTTTAAGGGCAGCACATAGTTTCGTAATATAGATGTTTCATGTTCATTTAACCAATTATGGAACTTTATAAAAATATAGCTAGCCATATCCTAGACAGAGGATACTGCATTACAGCCAAGGTTGAGTGCCACAGCTCTATGATGACAAAGTCTTACCTGTGTCAGTAAATGACTGTATATCGTATGTCAAGTCTATATTAACACTTTCTGCATTTTCTACTCTCCGAAAAATTATTCCAAGGAACCACATTGATACATAATTGTTGCTATAAAATAAAATTTAAGAATTTCCATTAATTTTTAATAATTTTACAGATGCTTTTTGATAATTAAAGCTTGGTCTCTATGGAAGCACAAATACAAATTTCAATGGTTTGGCCAAATTCTTTAAAAAAAAAAAAAGTTAAGTTATCCTGTGTCATTATAAAGCAGATTAAATGCTTTGAAAATGACTAACTAAATATGTGTAATAATGCTCCAAATATTGACTGTGATGGAGCTTTTTGTTGAGGTCTGTGGGCTACCAACATAGCATGTACTTGGTTGGGGTTTTTTTTGGCCTCATCATGTGGCTTGTAAGATTTTAGTTCCCTGACCAGGGATTGAACCTGGGCCCTGGGCAGTCAGAGTCAGAGTCCTAATCGCTGAGCCACCACAGAATTCCCAACATGTACTTAGTTTTAATGCATGATCACTTATGCTCAAGTATACGATTTATCATCCTCCATCAGTGCCTGTTACATAGCAATAACTGCTATGTAACATGGGAATCTTATAAGTGATCTTAAATATACATATGTCAGGTAATATTATTTAAGAAATAAAATATTAAAAAATAACTTACTCTTTATGATGTTCCTTATTTCCTGGGAATGACTGGGGATTTACATGGGCAAGAGTAATAAATTCATTCCGTTCCAAATTTCCCACAAGTACACGTATTTTAGATTCTACTAAGCCAACCCTAAAATAAAAACACAGACAAGAATTTTCAATGTTAAATGTGGAAGCTATATCCAAGTAAACCAAATAGCATATTACCTATGATGATTTTGTTGTTCAGCTGCTAAGTCGTGTCTGACTCTGTGACTCCATGGACTGCAGCACACTAGGCTTCCCTGTCCTTTACTACCTACCAGAGTTTGAGCAAACTCATGTCCAATGAGTCAGTATGCCATCTAACCATCTTATCCTCTGCTGTCCCCTTCTCCTCCTGCCTTCAATCTTTCCCAGCATCTGGGTCTTTTCCAATGAGTTGGCTCTTCACATCAGGTGGCCAAAGTATTGGAGTTTCAGCTTCAGTCCTTCCAGCAAATATTCAGGACTGATTTCCTTTAGGACTGACTGCTTGGATCTCCCTGCTATCCAAGGGATTCTCAAGAGTCATCTCCAGTACCACGGTTTGAAACCATCAATTATTTGGAGCTCAGCCTTCTTTATGGTCCAACTCTCAACATCTGTACACGACCACAGGAAAAACCACAACCTTGACTATACAGGCCTTTGTCAGCAAAGTGACGTTTCTACTTTTTAATATGCTGTCTAGCTTTTCTTCCAAGGAGCAAGCGTCTTTTGATTTCATGGCTACAGTCACCATCTGCAGTGATTCTGGAGCCCAAGAAAATAGTCTATCACTGTTTCCATTGTTTCCCATCTATTTGTCATCAAGTGATGGGACCAGATGCCATATCTTCATTTTTTGAATGATGAGTTTTTTCCACTCTCCTCTTTCACTTTCATCAAGAGGCTCTTTAGTTTCTCTTTGCTTTCTGCCATTAGGGTGGTATCATCTGCATATCTGAGGTTGTTGATATTTCTCACAGCAATCTTGATTCCAGCTTGTGATTCATGCAGGCAAGCACTTATGGTGTATTCTGCATATAAATTAAATAAGCAGGGTGACAATATACAGCCTTGATGTACTCTCTTTCCCAATTTTGAACCAGTCTGTTGTTTCATGTCCTGTGCTAACTATTGCTTCTTGACCTGTATACAGGTTTCTCAGGAGGCAGGTAAGGTGGTCTGGTATTCCCATCTCTTTCAGAATTTTCCAGTTTGTTTTGATCCACACAACAGTCAAGGGCTTTAGCGTGGTCAATGAAGCAGAAGTAGATGTTCTTGTGGAATTCCCTTGCTTTTTCTATGATCCAAATGATTTTTGGCAATTGGATCACTGGTTCCTCTGCATTTTCTAAATCTAGCTTTACATGTTCATTAAAAAAATTCAGTCCAATGTATTAAGAGATCCTGTTTAGAATACCATTCAAGTAAATGAAAAGTTACTTAGTGAATTCTGTTTCCTCCCCTTTCTTTTTCAAGAAGGACAGATCTATTTAATGCATTCTTGATCTAAAATACTGCCTTTTAGGGCCATAAAATAGTCATGACTGGAGCATGTGTGTGTATATGTGTGTCTGTACAGACATTATGGTTATATACTAGGTATCAGAATCATTCAAATGCCTCACAATTTTGCTTAAATCTGACTCTGAGAAGTGACAAAAAGCAAAAGTCTGTGCATATATCCTTATCTCATGTCATTTTCAATTCTGAAACATTAATTTGATGGCATTTCTTAAACACTGATACTCCATGGTCAAGTACAACAGTCACTATAATATTTAATAACTGAAAAGTAAGAAAGTGTTTTAGAAATGATAAAGCATCATATAAACATGTTATCATTACATAGTAGGCAGAGAACTTGAAATGCCTTACCACTCTAGATGATTTTCTTCTGTTGATGCACTGGCAGTCAATACTATATAATGTCTGTGAAGAATTTTCAGCAACAATCAGGGGGGAAAAAGCCAGAAATTATTGTTAGGGTCTGACTTTCCATCATTACTTTTTCTTTCTCCCTCCCAGTGAACAAAAAAGCTAACACAGGCACACATTTATGAAAATTAAAACACGCTCTGATTTTCACAAAATTAGTTCTAGACCCTCTAATTAAAAACAATTCACTAAAACCAAAACCCCACAAATACTGGGTTGATACTACTAGAGTATAGACTTTCTTACCACCCAGGGTTTCTGCTAACCTATTCTCTACCACACTTGAACTATTCAAGTGACAACTGTCACCTATTATGTATTAACTTTGTAAGTTTAATATTCTTCCTTACACACACACACAAAATGCAAAATTTCAAATACCTATACTTTTGGAAAAAATTTGGTGGCTCAAGTAGTTTGGACCAATCTGATTTCCCCTGAAGAATTTCATCTGTGACTGCAAGACCTAAATAGAGAAAGAAACACAGATTCTGAAAACGCAGCATCATAGATCCTATATTACCCTTCCCTCAATAGCTCTAACCCCACCAAATCACTAAGTTAAAAAAGAAAAGTATAAATTTATTATATTCTTTCTTAGAACACAAAAGTCAATTTCAACCAGACTGGAGTGGCTCCATTTTTGGCCTTTTAATATTATCACGTACTCTGCAAAACCAATTACTGAAAAAATACACATTTGAAAGAATTTTTAGAAATAAAAGGCATAACTGCAATAGAATAGAACTGTTGTCAACCAAAACTTGTGGGAATATGTATAGGGCAACAGGGCTAACAGGTTTACCTTGTTTAAATTCTTCTACCATTACTGTTCGAGTTGATGTGGACACATTATACGTAGAATTCTGTTGTGGGTAGGCAGGGGTGATTATGGGCATGAGATGATACCTATCTGATGGATTTACCTGTGAAATTAGAAGCAGAATAATTGATCTATTCTCCTATTTCAGTTGTCCTCACTTCATTTCCCCAAAAGTCTGAAGAATATGAAATATATTTTAATACTACATTTCCTCAATTCTAAGAAGAACATTTCCCCTCCCCAACTACATTTATTTCTGAAGTCAGATGTGTATGATAGTCAAACCTAAATTGATGGTACACTTTATGGTCTTTTAGAACCAAGGAAATATAACAGTAAGTGCAAAGAGGATTATCTGGTCCAATGGTCCTCTATCCTCTTTCCACACCTTCCCCTTGGTTACCCAGGAATGAGTACTCTAAAAGCAAATTAAAATGCAAGGTGAGAGTTCTGCTATTGTGGGACCATGAATCTGCTTTAAACTGTACTGCAAAGTACATGTTTTATATATGTCAGTATTTTATTATTAGTAACTAATTACTTTAAGACAGCTTTAAACAACAGATTATGACATCCTGGTTGATACAACCACTCATCAAGTCTTATACAGGTGATTTTTAATGCCATAACATTTAGATCAGCATTGGAGACACAAATTATCTGCACCAAAAAACACAATAGAGGGAGGGAAAGGACTATAGTTACATAGAAGGAAGATGAATAGGAACAAGGGGAATTATCCTTAACTAGATTTCACTTTACAGAAGTGTCCTTTTCCTAGAAAGCTTTAATAAGTTACATACCCGAGGATCCCAAACTGGCAAATTCAAATTGCTTTCTTCTGGTTGCTTCAGCAGCACAGGATTTGGCCATTCCCTAACATGAAATAGGAAAATAAACTCATGTAAGACCTCATTTCAGGAACTACACGAAATGTTAACAGCTGCTTATTTTAAAGCAGTGATCTCTGAAAGGGCAAATACTGCTTTGCCCATTAACTTTAACTAATTTAAACCTGAATTTTTTTTTTCCTTCTCATTTGCTTTCATGGACTTAACTCTGACAATTTATTAACAGCAACAGCTAACATTTATTGAGAATACACCTAGTAAATACATGGAACAGCTACAGTTATTATCTCTATTTTACAGATGAGGAGATTTTAACCTAGATAGAGCTAGTAACTGGCAGAGCAAAGACCACTCTCACTAGCTACAGGCCCACATTTACAGACCCCCAAGAAGGAAGCACCATCTGGTATCCCATCATTTCCTCAAATTTGATGTTTAAAATTTAACTTTTAAAAAGAAATGTAAGACAACAGAAAAAGTATACACATAACTCTTAATTTCCAAATAAGTATACATATAGGCAGAAGTTAGTAAGCAGAGAAAATATGTACATGACTACTTACCATTTGGAAAAAACTAAGAAGAACTTATGAACTAAAGTAGAAGCTGCTGCATTTGGATATAATTGGCAAGTTCTTGCAACCAGCATTGCCCAGGAGACACCACCAAGGAATCCCAGCATGTTGGAATAAATACCACGTCCTAGAAAATTAATATAGTTGTTAATTATTGTTAGGACCTACTATCCATGACATTTACGTCTGAGGAACAGCTTAAAGTTTAACTGCTCTCCTAAGATTTGTTTGGAACTCTTTTCCATCATAGAAACATTAAAATCAACAAGCAGACCTTCATGACAGGCTCATTCTTGTTAGTAACCCTAAGTCACTCATCTTATCTCCTACTTTGCCCTCCAATACAGAGTGCTGTAAGGTAAAAACAAAATGTTAAAACTATCACTGTAGGTTCTTCCTTTAAAAAATTTACTGCTCACCTATTATATACTAGACTGCTAACGATGGCAATAAAGATGATTTAAGATGGTTCTGCCTACAGAGAACTTAAAGATAAGTAAGGATTTTACTCTTCAAGTTCTAACTCATTCTAACTCCCTGGTTGAAACCTAAGATGTAGAGTCAGGGGCTTTTAGTTTTCGTCTATGGAAGAAAAGAAGAGTCACATCTGAAAAAGAAACAGCCCCTCCAAAATTTACTGTACCTCAATCCCTCACAGTAGTTTCCTATGTCTGTCTACCATGAACAACTGAAAATTGTAATTTTATAACTCAAGGTAAAATTAAAGACTTTGGATACTTACGTTTTGCCCATAGTTTAACTGCTCTGAGGGTGAGTCTGAAAGTTTCTTTATTTGGCACTAAATGCAAAATTTCATCAGTAACTCTACATCCTGAAAAACATAAAGCATTCATTTTTCATTATGCAACAAATTCCAGTTAATTCAAACAGCCTTTTAACTTCAACTCTCAAACGCTAAAAATATCAAAGATAATAAAATATGAAGTTTAATTTCTCCATGTAAATTTAGCCCTTATATAACAGAAATCACTTTGCTTATAAAGAATTACACAGCACATGGGTAATGCAATCTAATATTAAAATAAGAGATGAATCTGAAATATATTTTTATTTTTTTCCACATCTGGCTTTACTGTTAGTCAAATGCCTCTAAGTTAGAAAACTATTATTGCTTTAATGCAAACCTTATCCACAAATACTGTAATCTATTGCTGCTCTCTGGAAATATAGCAAAACACAATGATTAAGTTAAAGAAGATACAATAAACCAGTAGTTCTCAAGGTGTGGTCAGTGGACTCTGGGGACTATTATGTCAAATCTATTTTTGTAATATTAATATGTCCTTTGACTGTTTCACCATGTTAAATTTGCACTCATGGTGCAAAACCAGTGTTGGGTAAAACTTCTGGGATCTAAGCAGTGAATCAAAGCTGTGCTAACAAAGTGTACTAGTAGACAATATTATCTTCACCACAAGTTTGCAGTTAGAAAACAGGAGAGGAACTTGTGTGGTGATGTCTGAATGTGTTCAAGGTAAGCAACTATGTTTTTTTTTCCACGGAACATCAGTTTTAGTAGGAAGAATGATTGACAGACAACTGTGGTTATTCATTTTTGGGTATTTAGCAGACATTTCATAAAAAAAATGAACAAAACGAGCCCCTCACTTTTAGAAAACCAAATGATGAAATTTATTGAAATAAAACTTGAGCTTTCAAGTAAAAATCAGAATTTTGGACAACTAGTATTTGCTACTATGAGCTTGACAGCTTTCCAAGACCTAGGCTTTTCTGATGAGATTGGTGGTGACAGTGATGAATATGATTTTTAAAAAATTATTTTACAGTATAATGTGTGTTAATATTTAGAAGATCCAAAATAACCTGTGAGCCAGTATTTTCCACATACCTAAGGCATGATAAGACAGAATCATGCATGGGCAAACGATCCATTCAAAGAATCAGACACACCAATATATTTTAATGTAACAAGCAGACCTTTTGTAACAGTGTACAAAAGTTAACTGATAACAGTTTCAGGCTCTACATTCTAATCAACACATAAAAATGATCACTTTTAATTCATCAGAAAGGGGAACAAATTACTGATGTAGGCTACAAACATGGATAAACCTCAAAAACATTACGCAAAGTGAAAGAAGCCAGACACAAAAGACCACGTATTATATGATCCCATTCATATGAAATATCCAGAAAAGGCAAATCTACAGAGATAGAAGTGGTTGCCAGCAACTGGAGGTTGAAAAGGGGAATAACTGCAAATGGGTATGAGGGATCATTTGAGAATGATAAAAAATGTTCTAAAATTCTACTGTAGTGTACAACTGTGAATATACTAAGATACTAAATTATATACCTAAAAAAGATGGATTTTATAGTATGTAATTATACCTGAATAAAGCTGTTAAAAAGAAAAAAAGTGTCACTGGTCATGTTTTGGTGTAGTATTAAATATCCACAATTATATGAAAGGCTATTAAAATACTCCCTTTTCTAATTACATATCTTTAAGAAGTCAGAATTTCTCCCTATGCTTCAATCAAAGTAAAATTTTATGATACTGACAGTAAAAGCAGATATGAGAAAATATTAGTCACAAAAATGCCAAAAAACCTGCCATTCTCACATAAAAATATATCTATATTCACTTATAAATAGATTTATTACATCTATTTTTAAATGGACTGAGTAAATACCTTAAAAATTTGTTTTTATTTCTAACATGATATACTGATAAATATAATTCACGTAAATGGAAGATCTTGGGGTGGGTCCTCAATAAATGTTTAGAGTGTAAAGGGGTCCTGACATGAGCTTGAGAAACAATGCTATAAACATTTCACATCTGTGTTTTATGATGGTTAAATGTGATCAGATTACTTGTATAAAGAAAAGTACATCATTTTAAGCTAAGGCTAATTCTTATAATAGTTTTGCAAAAAGATATCTATTTGTCCAACTGTTTTCAAGCAGGTTTCTGAAATTTCTTTTTAGAAGCTTACCATTTAGGCTGCGAATACACCTTATATCAAGGCTTCTCAGTCGAGAGTCATCTCTTAGATCTAAATTTTCTGATATGGTCTGTATTGCCAATCTTGCAAAGACTAAATCAATCTTTGGAAAAATGAAAAAGAGAAATATTACTTTTTCTCCTAGTCCATTCTTCCTGTCTTTCCCATCTCAAAAATGTAAAAAGTTCTAATTACTAGTTTGGTAAGTTCTACCAAAATTTCCAAAGGCCTATGCAGGCAACACCACATTGGAAAACCACTGCAAAGTTTTGGGAGAACAGTTTTCAAATGAAGGGAAAGCATTTTAATTTTGCCACGCATTAAAAAAAAATAAAATCAAAACCATATGAGTGAAATTTCTGGATAAAGATGGCAGATTCAACACATTTACATTCATTCCCTCTTGAAAGCCAACTAAAATACTGGCAAATTTTGTTTTGTTGTATTCTAGTGTTATTGTTTTTAAAGGCATAACCTACTAGGTCAAAGAACACAGTAGGAGACAACAGCAAAAACTATGAAAGCTGGAAAACAAATGCTTTTGGACAAATATTAACAGAGTGAGAAGATCTAAGAAAGCAGAAAAAATGTATCTAGGAAATAAGGACAAGAAGCTGTAAATAAACTCATAAATAAAAAGGAACACTTAAAGAATAAAAAAGTATTCTTAGAAAATAAAGTATGATGGCAGAAATAAAAAACAAGAGAAAAGTTTAAAAAATGAGACAAGCCCAAAAAGGAGAACAAAATACAAAGACACAGTTATAAGTAGGAAGGAAGAAGTTTTTTGTTTTTTTTTAAAAAAAAGGCAGTCCTGGGGGTGCAAAAATGTTAGGAATTCCAGGAGGAAAGAAAACAAAGGCAGGAAACACAACAGAATTCAATATAATTTCCAAGAGCTGAAGGACAGGTATCTCCAAATCAAAGGAACTGAGTGTCTTAGCACATTTGTTTGTAAAGATACATGGCAAAATAAAGTGTATTACCATGAATTTTACAATGATGAAGACCAGGTGGAAAAAAGAAAACCACACAGTGGCCAAAAAGACAGAAGAGGTCATATACAAAGGATGAGGAATCAAATTGGTTTCACATTCCTCAACAGAATATGGGAACTAGATGACAAGGAAGCAAACAAGGCCTTCAAAATCCTAAGAAAAATTATTTCCCACCTAGAACTCTATACTTAGCCAACATATCAATTTGGTGTGAGAACAGAATAAAGACATTTTTAAACATGCAAGATCTCAAAAATATGTGCTCTTTTTAGGGAAGCTGGTGGATGAGTGCTTCTAAAATGAGAGCAAGTCAAGAGAAAAGAAAACTAGAGAAGCAAAAGGAAATCCCAGAATCAGTGATGAGAGAAGTCAGAATGATAGCTATGTATCACTAATGGAGACCAATCAGAGTAGATCTGAATAGATGAGAACAATCAATGAGATATTTTTCCAAGATATTAATGACAGAACACTTGAGAAATCCAAATCTATTTAATGGAGATTTAGACAACCAGGAGAGACTAAGTTTGAATTAGTAAAAGTATAAAAATCAAGGAAACAAAACACAAAACATTAACTTCCGAGAAAACAAAAGTCACATAGCAAAGAATGGTAACCTAGCACATTTTGTGCTTAGTTTTGAACAGTATTTATAGGATGATAATAACAAAAACAATGAATACTACTCTAACTAAAACTATAATAATATAATTATTTTAGGAGATTATGGGAATGAGACAGACGTGTATAAAAATAATGGGGGCAGGGATGGAGGTTGGTTCATCTTCCATGGTGAGGAAGGATTCACCATGACTAGACTATTTGATTCCTTAAAATATGGGCCTATGTACATCTGATTTTTAAAAAATACAAAACAGTACCAAAAAAACACCCCATACAGGTTAAATAGTTCAACTGTAAAGTCAGAAAAATAGATAACACTTACTTCAATTCCGTCAAATTCAAATTTTATAACAGGCACAAAGGCATCTTCTACAGCCTGCAAAAGAAGAAAACAATTACAACAAATAAGGTGTAATCTTTTCTCTGTTCTTCCCAAATGCCAATAATGTGAATACTTTTTCTCCCAATTTCTAACTCAGTAGAAAATATGAAAATTTTCTTGGTTTCTCATTCTAGGTAAGCAAGTACTTCTACGTTGTGACTGTGTTATCTAAGATTTTCAACATATCCATCAGAGTAGTTATCTAAGTGATTATCCTAAAAATACTCATCAGAAACTGGCAGGGAAAAATGCTATCACTTGGGTATTTGCTATTTGTTGGAACTTAAATTGAAAACTGATTATTTACCAAGAGCACTAGTGTAAAAAATTAAAGTATCAGATCTCATCACTAATTTAGCAAAAAAATCTATACAGTTTGGATTTAGTAGGAATGTTTCTCTAAGCCCTCCTAATCCCTCCACCTAGTCAATTCTTAACCTCCTCCATTCCCAGAAACCCAAATAACAAAATCCTCTGAGATTCACCTTATCCAAGCACTTGAAATTACATTAAAACCGTTTGTTGGACTTGCCTGGTGGTCCAGTGGTTAAGAATCTGCCTATCAATGCAGGGGACACACATTCGACCACTGGTTGGAGAAGATTCCACATACTTTGGAGCAACAAAGCCTGTGCCCCACAACTACTGGGCTCAGGTGCCTAGAGCCTGTGCTCCGCAACAAGATAAGCCACTGCAGTGAGAAGCTGAAGGCTGCAATGAGGAGTAGCCCCTCAACTCACCACAACTGAGAAAGCCCATGAGCAGCAATGAAAACCCAGCATGGCAAAAACAAAAAATAAATAACTAAATAAAATGTTTAGTTCCCCCAATCCCTCCATCCCATAAACTATGTTTCATTCACTCTTGTGTTTGTGGGACTAAGGCCATGTTGGATGAATCACTGCTGAAATTTTATGTGCTGAATGAATAGTTAGATATACACATATAAAGAGTTACTAATAGAACCTTACACATAATAGGAGCCACAATTTTATAGGCAACAACCATTTACCAGATATTACAGTAACTGATTTATGTAAATTATCTCATCAATCCTCCAAAAAACTTTATAAGAAAGTTATCATTAGATTGTCATTTTATAGCTAAGGAAACAGAGAGAATAGGTAACTTGACCAAAATCCACTATTTAATATGTGGTAGATTTTAAACTCAATCAAGTTCTGTATAACTAAAAAGCTCATGTTTATATATAATGGAATATTAATCTTAAAAAGGAACAAATCTGAGTCAGCTGAACTAAGGTGGATGAACCTAGAGCCTGTTATACAGAGTGAAGTCAGTCAGAAAAACAGAAACAAATATCCTATGTTAACTCAAATATGCAACCTAGAAAAACGGTACTGGTGAACCTATCTGCAGGGCAGACACAGAGAACGGACTTGTGGTGGACAAAGAGTGGGGAAGAGGTGGGGGAGAAACCGAGACAGTAACCCTGGCATATATACACTACACGGGCAAAACAGACAGCTAGCGGGAAGCTGCTGTGTAACACAGGGACTTCAGACCCAGACT
The DNA here is from genome assembly GCA_006410935.1 of Redunca redunca. Classification (NCBI taxonomy): domain Eukaryota; kingdom Metazoa; phylum Chordata; class Mammalia; order Artiodactyla; family Bovidae; genus Redunca; species Redunca redunca. Next base: position 10,150 of record SJYQ01006208.1, on the reverse strand, counting down.
GAAGGAATGGGATGGGGAGGGAAGGAGGCTGAAGAGGGGGAGGATACATATCTATACTTATGGCCGATTCACATTGTTGTATGACAGAGATCAATACAACATTTTAAGAAATTATCCTCCAGTTAACAAAAAAAAAGCCCATGTTTTAAATCACCATCCATTAAGATATAGCAGCTTCTTAAATATCAGTCATCACAAGCCCCAGCTTTTGCTGTTATTTGTTAACAAATTCAAAATATTAAATAACAGAGGATACTTACTCTTAAGTTTCTAATGCCATCTTGATGTTTCAACTTTTCAAAAAAAGACTGAAAAAAATCAGATCTCTCCACATGTCTTGGGGCTACACAAAGTGCATCAATGTCAGCTCCTGCAAATCAAAGTATTATTAAGAACAGTATATTGAGTATGTATTATATTTGTATAAAAAAAAACATAATATACAGAAGAAACTATGTAAGATGAGTAGAGGAAAATGTTAAAACTGATGAACTCTTGAGTGATGAGATAATGGGAATTCCCTCCCCGTATTTTCTAATTATAAACAATAAATAAGTTTGTTATTCAAAGTTCTTACCAGTAAAACACAGAAAAGGAATTACCTTTGGTGTGTACTCCAAGTCTATAGGAGCCAAAAGTAAAAATCTTTCCACCAACAGTAGCCACAACAGAAGGTGGAAGATTCTAAAATAAAATAAAAAATATAAAAGGCATTCAATTATTCAAATTATTTAGCATTAAAACTGCCTAAGTGCTCTAATAAACACTGCTGATGATGTGAAGAAAAAGTAATCCTTATAAACTATTTATGGGAATCTATCAATATACTGGTGTAACCACTGTAGAAAACAACTGGAAGGTTCCTTAAAAAAACTAATTTAGAGCTACCATATGATTGAGCAATTACTGGATCACACTCCTGGGAATATACCGGAAGAAAATAAAAACATTAATTCAAAAAGATATGTACCCTCATGTTGGGTACATATCTAAATTGTAACATATATAAATTGGGAAAGGAGTATGTCAAGGCTATATATTGTCACCTGCTTATTTAGCTCCTATCCAAAATATATCATAAGTGTGGGGCTGGATGAATCACAAGCCAGAATCAAGATTGCTGTGAGAAATATCAACAATCTCAGATATGCAGATGATACCACCCTAATGGCAGAAAGTGAAGAGGAACTAAAGAGCCTCTTGATGACAGTGAAAGAGGAGAGTGAAAATGCTGGCTTAAAACTCAACATTCAAAAAATGAAGATTATGGCATCTGGTCCCATCACTTCATGGCAAATTGATGGGGAAACAATGGAAACAGTGATAGACCGTATTTTCTTGGGCTCCAGAATCACTGCAGATGGCGACTGCAGCCATGAAATCAAAAGATGCTTGCTCCTTGGAAGAAAAGCTATGACCAACCTAGACAGCATATTAAAAAGTAGAGCCGTCACTTTGCTGACAAAGGTCTGTACAGTCAAGGCTGTGGTTTTTCCAGTGGTCATGTATGGATGTGAGAGTTGGACTATAAAGAAAGCTGAGCACCAAAGAATTGATACTTTTGAACTGTGGTGATGGAGAAGACTCTTGAGACTCTCTTTGACAGCAAGGAGATCCAAACTGTCCATAGTAAAGGAAATCAGTCCTGAATATTCATTGGAAAGACTGATGCTGAAACTCCAATACTTCAGCCACCTAGTGCGAATAACTGATTCATTTGAAAAGACCCTGATGCTGGGAAAGACTGAAGGTGGGAGGAGAAGGGGACAGCAGAGGATGAGACGGTTGGATGGCATCACTGACTTGATGGACATGAGTCTGAGCAAGCTCTGGGAGCTGGTGATGAACAGGGAAGCCTAGCGTGCTGCACCCCATGGGGTTGCAGAGTCGAACAAGACTGAGCGACTGAACTACTACCCTCATGATCAGAGCAGCATTATTTACAGTAGCTAAGACATGGAAGCAACCTAAATGTCCATCAACAGAAGTATGGATAAAGATGTAATGTGTGTATAATGAAATACTACTCAGCCATAAAAAAATGAAATTTTGCCATTTGCAACAACATGGATGGATTTCAAGGGTACTATGCTTATGTAAGTCAGACAGAGAAAGACAAATATTGTATGTTATTCCTTACATGTGAATGTAAAAAACAAGTGAATATAACAGCAAGAAACAGACTTGTAGATACAGAGAACTAATAGTGGTTACCAGTGGGGAGAGGGGCACAGCAGGGGTAGAGGACTAAGAGGTACAAACTACTATGTATAAAATAAAGTACAGGGACATAATGTACAGCACAGGGAACACAGCTATTTATATATTGTAAATAAACTATACTTCAATTTTTTAAAAAAAACTGCCTAAATGCTGATACATACTACATTTGTCAAATTTAGTGAGCTGAGATTTATAGTTTTTTGATTGTAGCTTGAAGTAATGAAGGTATTCTCAGAGGACAGACAAAACAAATTTGTCTCCAGTATACATGCATACATGGGCTTCTTCGGTGGCACAGTGGTAAAAATCTGCCTGCTAATGCAGGAGACACAAGATCCCTGGGTCAAGAAGATCCCCTGGAAGTGTAAGTGGTAACCCACTGCAGTATTCTTGCTGGGTAAATCCCATGTACAGAGGAGTCTGACACACTATAGTCCATGGACTCACAGAGTCAGACACAACTGATGGGACACACACAGATGCATCTCTCTCTCTCTCTCTCTCTCTCTCTCTCACACACACACACACACACACACACACACACACACACACACAGAGGTATGCATATATCACACACACAGATGTATATATCCCTATCTTAAGAAAAATATTTTCTATCATTTGACCTTACTTGTCCCCTTCAACTGCCTGTCTTTGACTCCTTGGTGACTCTCAATAGTAGAACCCTCAACTACTAAATTAATGCACTTTCAGCTCTCTAGTTACCATAGGTGACTAATTCTGTCTCCCCTTTAGTTTTAGCTTAATTTCTTGATTCTAGCTCCATAATATTTCTGCAAGAAAGTGGGGTCATTCTTAAAATGATCTCCTCATGAGAGGTAATCTAAGAACTTTACATATTTTGTATCAGAATTACAATGCTACTTTTCATCTCTCTGTAGAGCCAATTCTAACTGCCCATCAGATATTTTCACTCACACTTTCTGATTCACTTCAGTAACCATGACTGATAGCTAATAATAAAAAACATCCCTATGATAAACCAGGTATCCCTCCTTCTGAGTTCACTTTTGCTGTTCCTCATTTTCCTTACTGACCATACCTATAAGCCATTATTGTTTTTCCTGGATTACTAAGTCTTAAACTATATCCCTTACATGTCACTTCCTCCACACCCACCTCCATTCTGTGCTTTTTAATAGTATCATAAGTTACCCTCTTGCCATTAGTCTTTATTTCTAAATCCCATTTTGTAAAATATTCATTGACTGATATTTTTAACTCTATCACATAACTCTTTTGCTCAAAACTTGCCAATGTATTCTCTTCTGGATACTGATCCTTGGATCCTAAGGACTTCGATGGTATACTCTTAAGGATCTTTCTTTTATTTTTTTCCCAATATTTCATATTTGTTACTGAGTCCCAGACTGATAGTGAGGAAATAAGAAACATCAGGAGCCAAGCATTACAGTAGTGATGTTCTCACTGTGATTTGGCTGCTTAAAAAAGTGGTCTTAACATGTGTGCCATGTTAAGACCACTTCCTATACAGCCAGCTTGGTTCTTCTCCAATGTCTTCTCTTAGGAGTTGTAGCTGATTTTATTGCCAGTTTTCATTCGAATCCATTGAGGAATGGGATGATTCTGCTTTTGTTTCTTGGCCAGGAATTGCTTGATCCTGAAAGTCTTGTGAGAAGACATGGTGAGAAGAGAACTCAACCACACATAGGATGGCGGAGAAAAGCAGGATCTTTCTTATTTCTTGATCTTCCCTTCTGAAGCTCCAACTGCCAACATGTTACATAACCTAGTCTCCTTTCCATTGCATTTGCCATTTTCCTCACCTCAAATGGGCCAACCGTTTGGTGGCTCAGCTGGTAAAGAATCTGCCTGTAATGCAGGAGACCCAGGTTTGATCCCTGGGTTGGGAAGATTCCCTGGAGAAGGGAATGGCAACCCACTCCAGTATTCTTGACTGGAAAATCCTATGGACAGAGGAACCTGGCGGGCTACATACAGTCCACGGGGTTGCAAAGAGTCAGACATGATTGAGTGACTAACACTTTCACTTTTGCCTCAAATGATTGCTGTCCTTTCTGCTATCTCAATTCCATCTAGTTTTCAAAGTTCACTTCAAGTCCCACCTTCCTCATGAAGCATTCTTTGATTATCCACCTCTTTATAAGAAGCTCTTCCCCCCGCCATGTGCTCTTTCATACTACATTTACTTTTTTTCTTCCCTGTATGTTAGTTCCATCACTTCAACTATATTTACATTCCTTGAAGGTGAGAACTATATCTACTATTTCTAGGCATTTCCCCAAAATGCCTAGTCCAAGTTTCAAAGAGTAGTATCCGCTAATCATTTTGATTAAAAATAGCTGTATAACAGGATATTATGTTTGTTACTTTCTCTGTTTAACAGGTATGTTTCAAGAGTACCACAAATTTTATAGCTAGAAAGGAGTTAATAAAATTATTAATGACTAACATGAAACAGAAGGATAGAGAAGCCCTATTGAGTTTACCTTCCCACTTTGAAAAGCATGATTCTTTCATGATTTATGAGAAAGTGATAAACAGAGCAAAAGATTTTCACCACAAACCACAGTATTTAACTAAAATGATTTGGAGTTCTAGATTATTTATTCCAACTATGCACAGAATGGAGAAGGCAATGGCACCCCACTCCAGTACTCTTGCCTGGAAAATTCCATGGACGGAGGAGCCTGGTAGGCTGCAGTCCATGGGGTCGCGAACAGTCGGACATGACTAAGCGACTTCACTTTCACTTTTTACTTTCATGCATTGGAGAAGGAAATGGCAACCCACTCCAGTATTCTTGCCTAGAGAATCCCAGGGATGGGGGAGCCTGGTGGGCTGCTGTCTATGGGGTCGCACAGAGTCTGACACAACTGAAGCGACTTAGCAGCAGTAGCAGCATGCACAGAATATTAAAACGATTTGATCTAACTCAAATCCTTTGGATATTTTCCACATAAAATAGGTATAAATGACAGAGAATTATGATATTGAAAATGACCAATCACTGTGTCTATGCAAAGGAAGATGCTAAAACCAATTAAATTAAAAAAAAAAAACCTGTGTTTTATTTGCTTAAAAAAAAATCAAATAGTGGTAATGCCTCAAATTTTTAACAATGGTTTTATGCCTAGGAATTAAATGGAAACCAGCTAGTTAAATTTGTAAATTAAAGTACTGATGTAAATAAAATGAGGGGAAAGCAACTTTAAAAAAATTTAAAAAAACCTTTGACCTTGGAACAGATTCTACTAATTTTTCTTTTAGGTGCAAAAAATCCACCCAGTAAGAAAATTAGTTAGGTGCATCTCTCAATAAAGTATCTAGCCCTTTTTTGTGAATAGTTAACACTTGACTTCCCTTGATGTATCCTAGAATATGTATGAGAGCAAAGACCTCAGTATAACCACATTACATGACATAAAGACAACACAAGAAGTCAAAAAGCTTGTTACTCTGATTTTAAATCAGTTCTAGCAAGTTGTATATCTGGTTTGCATATCCACAGCAATTATGGGCTGATTATAGACAAAGACAACAGGTTCCCCAACATTCATTCAATGCCTGAGGTCTGTCCTGAGGTTGTGCAAGTGAATAAGACAAGTTTATTAAAGAGTTGATCAGCTAGTAGCAGAGAAACAAGCACGATTTTTTTTTTTAATTACTCATGACTAGCATTTCACCTGCTCAGAATTCAACCTAACAGAAAACTTCAACTATTGATAACCTTGCTGTGAGCTCAAAAATGAGCCAGATAGTCATTTGGCAGAAAAAGTCAATAGTGTAAAGACCATTTATTTAAACTCAATGACTGTAGACTTAGCACAGTCCCTCATAACCTCATTCAGAGCCCACTGCTTAAAAGAATAGATTTTATACACATATCAAAGGTTACAAAAGGAAATAAAAGTTGTAAAAGAATTCTAACAGGTGTGTAATTTCTAAACTGATGCAAATTAATAGGCAGAAAGGGATTTTACAGACACTATTGCTGTGAGCCATTAACTTTCAGCTGATAGCTTTTACGAGATGGGAAAACTATTAAAAGAAACACACACAACTAAAACTAAAAATTTAAAATACAACAGTTTGAGCCACTTAGTAAAGGGACAAAAGGGACAAACAGTATTATCCAGTTGAACATGCCCTATCTCATTTTACTACAGCCAATGAAGATTCCCAAACAAATGAATTCAATTATATTCAAAAGATTTTAAGAAAGCAAAGAGATATGTAATCGATTTTAGAAGGAAAAAAGTTAAGCTACTGGAAGGGAAAAAAGCAGTATAATTATAAATTAGGGTTTGCAAACTCCAACGTCTCATAGGCCAGGCAGGTACGCAAATGAGGAAAGTATACACGTAAGAAACACAGGAACTAATAATTGACAGTTGCTATGTCTGAGACAGCAGGGAGTAATGGGGACCATGAGGCATCAAAGGGGAGTAGCCCAATTCCATTAAAGCCTCTTCTGGCCTTGCCCAAAGAAAGGCCCAGTGCTGCCATACCTGGTATTTCACAAGAATTCTGAAATCTGGCTTTTAAAATTTCAGTATTTAAAGTTTGGTTTACTACATGTGAGGCAAGGAAGACATTTATGTGGAAATGTAGTCAGACACTGGCTACCTCTGGGGTAAATCCTCATTTATTTAGGACTCAGCTATCTAGAGGGCTTCCCTGACAGCTTAGCCGGTAAAGAATCCACGTGCAATGCAGGAGACCTGGGTTCAATCCCTGGGTTGGGAAGATCCCCTGGAGAAGGGAACGGCTACCCACTCTAGTATTCTGGCCTGAAGAGTTACATGGACTATATAGTACATGGGGTGAAAAAGAGCTGGACACAACTAAGTGACTTTCTCTTCACCTCAACTGTCTAGAACAATTCATTTCTAAGTATACTAAAAACTTTTAATCTATTTTTGATTATTCTCAACTCTGCATTTTGTTACCAGGACACAATGAAACTATGAATTCAATTTAGAGTCTTACCTTACTCTCACTGACCTCAGAAATCCATTCTTTTACTAGATTGTTCAGTTTACCAAGAACCACCAGCCTATAACAAAAAATAAAATGCTTTAGATGAAAACAAACAAAAAAAAACCCCACCAAAAACAAACAGTATTTTTAAAAGTAATTAAACATATAGGCAGTACCTTTATGTTGGTGCTAGAGTAAAAGCATATTATACACGTGCTAATGCTATCACATCTGTTGACACAAGGCACATCTCTTTGGCATTCTTAGGTTCCTAAGAGTTCCAAAGAGACGATAAATGTGATGATAGTATTTTGGTTTTTGAGCTATTTTTTCAAAATTCAAAAAGCCTAGTTAAAAAAAAAAATCAAAATTACCTTCAATAAGGCTGCAGAGGCCAAATGAACTGTCAACTTTCTTGGCCTTACTATGGAATAAAATCAATTCAGTGTGGTAACAGTAGAAGTCAGCACTCTCTTTGATAGTTACAAGTTTTTGGATAATAAAAACAGGCAAATTATTTATTGGATAATTTTTTATAAAATTTAACTTAATAAAAGCAATTTGATATTAAAACAAACTTGCAACCAATGGCATATCCACATCCAAATTAAAAAAAAAAAGTTTAGGCATCTCAAAGATAACACATGAGAAACTGAATTCCCGATCTGTCCAAACTTGCTTCTCCCTCAGCCTTTCTCAAGTAACGGAATCCCATCCTTCCAGATGCTGAGACCAAAAATCTTGGCATCATCCTTGATGCCCCCCACCACCCCCCATTCCAGTTATTAAACAAGACATCCAGAATTCTTCTATCTCTTATTACCTCCACTGCCATCCCCCTAGTTCCAGTCACCATTCCTTCCTTGGGTTATTAGAACAGTCTCCTAACTAGTTTCCCTGTTTCTTACTTCAACCCCTCTGCAGACTACCCTCAGTAAAGCAGCCAGAGTGACTGTGTTAAACATGAGTCAATCATGTCAATCTGCTGCTCAAAACCCTAACAGCTTTCCATCTCAGAGTAAAAGCCAAAACCTTTATAATGGTTTTCAAGGTCCTAAATGACCTTTCCATCCAAGCTCCTTCCCATCTCATTTTCTTTAAGCCCACATTCCCCTTCTTATTCACTCTGTGTCATATACCTAGGTTATCTTGCTATCTTTTTTAAATATACCAGGTACAGTCCTGACGCAAGCCTCTGCCTAGACTGCTCTTCCATCAAATCCACAGAGCTCTTTCCTCACTTTCAAAATTTCCCTCAAATGTCAATGAAGACTTCCTTGACAACTTCCACTCCCAGCTTCATTTTTCTCAGCCGGCAATTGTCATATGTAACACTGTGTTTATTTTACTTACTTGGCTAATTGTTAACTTTCCTCCTTTAAGCTCTAGGAAGGCCAAATTTTCTCTTCATTTTGTCATTTTTATATCCCTACACAGGGACGTCACTGGTACATGAATATATGTTTATAGAAGTAATGATTAAAGAATATACTATAAAATACTTTGCATTTTTAAATGACATACCTATGGTTCAATTCTTCCTCATCTTCAAACACTCCAAATGGTTTCATGGCATCAATTAATTTCTGTGTGTAAATATGATCAATTTCTTTAGGACATGCCAAGCTAATTGGAGAGGTGATTCCATAATGCTTTTGTTGACGCTGGCTGTCCAGCACAGTGTTTCTGTTAAATAAAAATGAAAGAGCAGAAAAAATTTAAAGTTTCATTTACTGATACATTAAATCTCTCAATCCACACATTAATTTAGCTACTTTAAAAGTTTACTCAGTACTATTGGTTGCCCCACCCCAGCCCCTCGCTTTTTTTTAAGGAAAAGAGGATATTTTGTGCTTATGGAGATGAAGGACTATTCATTATTCTACTTCAAGCTTTCATGGTTAGGATGTCTTTTCAAGTCAAAAGCAGCCTGTGTTGGCATCAGGACAACTGTGCCAACACCACTCAGCTCAAATGCAAAGAGCCTGAATGGGAGCTAGGCCAGGGCCACCTTGACTACACCCTGCAGACTTAAGTCAAGTACCACCTTTGAAAAGCAAAAGCAGTCAGCCACTTGAAAGAAAGCTCTAAGTAAAAAACAATGCCCCCAACCCCATTAAAAAAAAATTATTTCATTAGAAGGTCCTTATGAATACTCTAGCTTTTAAAAAGAAATCACTAGATGTGTCCCAGAGAAACCTATTAACATCAGTTGTTTCCATCAGAGTTCATAGTCCTAACATTCTGTGACTCTAGTTAATTGTTCTCTTCACTGTCTAAGTGAAGTCTATGATACCAACTATGATCTTGAGTCCCACTTTCATCTCTGTGCTGAAAATGCTGGCTATCAAGGTCCCTACTAGCATTAAAATTCCAAATCCATGGTTCTGAACCTCTCTAATCTAGACAGGAAAACAAAAGCAAGTGACACAATCCCTGGAGAAGTAAACACTCTGGAAAAATTCTAGGATAAGTGCACAAGCAGACATGTACAAAAATGTTCACTACCACACTGTGACATTAAAAAAGAAAAGAAAATTTAGAAAAAACCTAAAACAATCACTAACAGGAAATGGACTAAATCAGAATGTATCTCCACAAAAGAATACAATACAGTATTAGTGTGAATTAATTAGAGCTGAAAAATACTATCATGGGCAAATCTCAAAGACATATGTTGCGCTAAAGATGTTGTTGAATAACAAGTGTGGTACTAGTCATATAAAGTTTAAAAACAAGTAAAACAATGCAGATTATGGACATATACATAGGCAGTAATAGCATTAAAAAAAATATGCCGCATAAGCATCAAATTCAGAACTGTGGGGAACTCCAGGGAGGGAGGTGAATGGGCCTAGAGGAGGAGATAACAGAATTCCTTCAGATGTATTCAGTGTGTTCGGTTTCTTTTAACTAAAGATATGTGTACACACACACACAC
>SJYQ01006206.1:105873-122444 GCA_006410935.1 Redunca redunca | reverse complement strand
TCCCTGGGTTGGGAAGATCTCCTGGAGAAGGGATTGGCTACACACTTTGATAAATATTTTTGCCTGGCAAATTCCATGGACAGAGGAGCCTGGTAGGCTACAGTCCATGGGGTCACAAAGAGTCAGGTACAACTGAGCAAATAACACACACATGATTACTAATTATAACATCAAGGCCAAAGAGAAAATGTAAGTACGCCATCTCAGGAATTGTATCTTGTATTATCCTTACCTGAACAAGATAGGAAATATTTTAATATTAATATCAGAAACTTCAGAGATAGAGTCTTGTTCAGCACACAGCTCTGACACTCAAATGCAAGAGTCTTCACCTCCTTAAATACTTTTTCCTTCTTCCTTAAAATAAGCATGCGGTGCCTAATTTACAGAATTACTGTGGAATGTAAATAAGCTTACATATACAGAACTTGATGCTCAAAAACATGTTAATTTCCCCTCCTTCCTCTTGGAACCCCCATAGTGTTATAAATTTAGGAGGTCCTCACACTATTCGAGTGGTAGTAGATTCTAGTAATTAAGGTTATGAGTTCTGGACCTACATAGAGTGAGATACTGGCTCCAAAATTCACTTGGAGCATAATCACAGATAAAATATATAACCTCTGTTTCTTCATCTATAAAATGAATAGTACTGTAATTAACTCTGAGATCTGCATAAAGATGTGATGAGTTCACTTATGCAACAGCTTAGGACAGAAACTGGTATATATTAAGATAAAACGTTTAGTAAATATTCATTGTCATTGACATTCTATTTGTCATGTCAATGGGTATATTCTATTATTCTTACTATATGTTTNTATATTGTATTATTCTTACTATACGTTTTGAATAGCTTATTTAAAATATGTAATATTGTAACACGGGATAAATATGGATAAGACATAGCAGAGTGTCCCGCCGTAAACAATCTGCTCCTTCTTACCTGAAGGCTGGGGCTGCTCACTTTGGGGAAACATCCTGTCATTAAGCCCAATCTTTCTCTTTGGTCTGGGTTGAGCTGACTTCCCCTCATTTCTGAAGATAAATGTACTGCTTATTTCAGCCAGTTTTTTTGGTTTTCTTTCTTTTGAATTAATTAACCTTACCCAAATTAGACAGACGTTTATGTTCTCCTTCGATAATTTTTCTTCATCTCAACTAAACTTAGGAAAAAGAGATCTACCACTTAAATACTATCCATTCAAATAGCTTGTTTGAAAATCTCATCATACATTTTTGCTTCTGCATAATCCTAGAAGCATACTAGTGTTTTGATTTTATTTTTTTAAAATATATCTTCAGTTCCTTCACTGCAATACTGTCCACTTATCTGCTGGGCCAATACATTCTTCTTCATATTAAACTTTTTTCCATAATGGAATCCAAAGGACTAATAATATGATTAAGTTTGTGAAATATGAAAAGACAAGTAAGTCTAGTCATATTCTGATAGCTGCTGAGAAACATGGCACTGATAACTTTAAGAGCTCATGTGCAAATCACAAGTCATGATAGTTGAAGCCAGGTTTTCCCAAATAGTAAAAATAGCATTTTAAAGTTTCTGGAATTTTTCAAAGGTTAGTTAGAAGACTTAGATCATAAATACAATCAGAATGATTCAAATATTCATTTTAAGGAAAGTCACTATTATAATTAGGAACTGGATTTAACTTACCAGCTGCTTAACTCATCAGACAGATTTCTTATAAGATGAGGCTTCACACCTAAGATAAAGTCAGAATTTTAAAAATTATCATTTCCATGCAGTAATCCATCTCTAATTGCATAAAATCTTACAAGAGAACTTGTGAGTTCCACTGTCACAGATATGTTTGGTAAATAGAACTAATTTTGAGATTTTTTTTTAGCATGCAGTTTTTCCATTTCTAAAAAATAAATGTGTCTCTGATATTTTACCTTTGTCTCTATTAAAAAGTTACATATATACATGATATATTCTGCTTGATGTTAAATTGGCATTTAAGGAGAATTCTGACAAAATGTGTCATAGAGAAAAGGTCTCAATCTCTGAAGATATAGAAGTTTCCCATCAGTATACTTTGCCAAAGATGTAAATCATAGCTTCAATTTCTCAATTTCTACCTAATAAATAAATATGCCAAAGCTCTTAATTGCATTTTCCTGTTGCATCAACATCCAAAGCACTGAGGTCAGACATGGGACATGGAGACTATGAGGAAATGGAGTGTATAATGACTATGGACACGGAGTATATAACACTCATTTGTCAGGACAGGGCAGAATCAGTTAGCTGAGGGAGACTGCAGTGAGCTGCCATGGGAAATACTGAGAACCCTACAGCTAGAATTAAAAGTTCAGAGGGTAGACCCAGGATTTAAGACTTATTTTTTCCTGGAGAGAAAAAAAATAAAGCTTGTAAGGGTACTATAATTTCTGGCTGATGCCTAGAAAAGACTCCTATGCTTTACCCCTATGCTTTTTTTTTGTGGGGGGGAGCTCACATGCCCCCATGGGCTCTCTTGCAGATGCACAATTTCCCAATTTATCTTTGTAAGGCAAACTCCTTTCTAAAAAGGTATACTTTTGCTAATTGAATTTTCCATATGTGTATTGCAGAAAATATATTTTAAAAATAACTGTAACAAAAATAAAATGATCTCATAAATTTATTCATATAAAAATATTTACCACCTCTTAATTCTAAAAGGTCTGACTTGGACAAAGCTTACTATGGAGAATGCATTTATTGTTGTTTAGTTGCTAAGTTATGTCCACTCTTTTGCAAATCCACAGAATGTAGCCTGCCAGACTCCTCTGTCCATGGAATATTCCAGCAAGAATATTGGAGAGGGTTTCTGTTTCCTTCTCCTGGGGAACTTCTTGACCCTGGGATCAGACTCACATCTCCTGCACTGGCAGGTGGGTTCTTCGCCGCAGAGCCACCAGGGAAGCCCTAGAGAATGTATTCACTGGCGAACAAAATAGCCTTTGTCCTCAGTGAGGCTGGAGANTGATTCAGTTCATATATATGTGTGTTCATATGTATGTATATTTTCCATCGCAGATTACTTTTCATTATAGGTTATTACAAGATATTGAGGATAGTTTCCTGTGCTGTACTATAGATCATTGTTGTTTATCTATTTTATATTTGATAGCCTGTATCTGTTAATCCCAAACTCCCAATTTATCCCTCCTCTCCCCTTTTCCTTTTGGTAACTATAAGTTTGTTTTCTGTGTCTGTGAGTCTTTTTCTGTTTTGTAAATAAGTCCATCTGTGTATTCTTTTTTCCTTTAGAATCCACATAAAGTGATTGCATATATTTGTTTTTCTCTGTCTGACTTTACTTAGCAAGATAATTTCTTGGTCCATCCATGTTGCTGCAGACTCCAAGTATTTTAATAATCCACATTCACAACTTTTATTCCAAGAATGAAAATAGAACAGAAACATTGGTGTTAATTTTTGAAGTTTTATTTTTCAATAATACAAGTCTGGTTGGTTGGAGGATAGGGCTTCTGAAGCAGAGGGAAACTTTGAGGGCTGGCTGGTCTTCTTATTAAAGACCCTGCTTATTTCACACCAGAAAGTGATCTTTCACTTTCCTGCTGTTATGTTCTCTGACATGTATACTGTGCATGCCCTATCCAGGAGTTTTCAGATAGCCGTCAAGAGCTAGGTTTAAAACAACAACAAGCAAATATGTTAGGATCTTCCTATAAGAATTTCTAGCACATAATATCTTTAGGTGTATTTGTTGGGCATTTTAAACTGAGTCATAGAACAATGCTATTTTTCTTTTTTACATTATGTACCCATTTTAAGACTCCTCAACAATGACAACTCATTTTTACCTAACCTGGCTCTCTCTACAACTTGAAAACAAATTCCCATGCAAGTACATCATATCCACGAAGTTTTTAAAAGACTTGAGATTCTACCCGTTCCTAATCAGTTATCTAGTGGCCTGATCTTGCTCCTAGTCATTTTTGACACTGGACAAAGGTGCTCCAGGATGACTTTCAATTTACTGGAAAAACTGCCATTAACTTGAACAGTGCCAAAGATGTGACCATTGACTTTAAGTGATGTTCTCCACCTGCCCACTCTAAGAAAAAAGTAATTTCACCAGTAATAGGCGCCCATTGCACACCGTGCTGTGCTTAGTCACTCAGTCACGTCCTACTCTTTGGAGCCCCTGGACTGTAGCCTGCCGGGTACCTCTCTCCACGGGGATTCTCCAGGAAAGAATACTGGAACAGATTGTCGTGCGCTCCTCCAAGGGATCTTCCCAACCCAGGGATTGAACCCAGACCCCGCACATTGCAGGTGGATTCTTTACTGTCTGAGCCACCAGGGAAGCCTAGTAATAGGAGTGTGTGACAAAAACATGAGCCCCATTCTCACACTCTCACTGCTCCAAAGGAAAGTTATTATCAGAATGGTTACATTTCTGATGCATAACGGGAGACTGGGCAGTACAGCAGCTCATACGTATTGAGCACTTACTGTGCGACCAAGCAGGGTTTCAATTCCATATCCTCACTAGACTGTGTGCTGGGCTATTACTACCACTTGATGGATGGTTTGTTGAGCATATGCCCCAGTCCTTATAGTTAGTAAGCAGTTCTGGGTCCAGAACACATGCGCATAACAAATATACACTATCAGGTACCAGAATAAGCCAGAGTTGCAGTTCACATTTACACTTACAGAGTTGGGAGTGACAGTTCCTTTGAACAAAAGAAAAGAGATTGATGTAGGGCTTAGGTAAGAGTACTGGTGCTGGACATATGAGAAGCTCCAGATCACCACTGGCTACAACATTATCAGAGTAGAAAGCGATGTTTTTAAGAAATATATTTGCAGGTCCAAAATTTGGTCTTTTAGAATATTCTTTAAATGATGCAAGGAAAATGTTGGAATTATCTTCTAAAACATTCCTACCTGGAATTGGTTTTATTGAATAAAGTCACATACAAGAATGGGCTCTATGGGTTCTCCGTGTTGGTTTGTATTACATGATGCCTTTGATAGTCTACTGTAAATATCTAAATTGATTACACAGCCAAAAGATCAGAGGGGGAGAGGAGATATAAATAAGAAAACAAGCAAACTAGAAAAGAGCACAGCAGAGAGTCTGGATAAATCCAGGGAGTTGTAAGCTTTTGCTCATACTTAAATCTATATATTGCTAGAAGAAAAAGAAACAAAAAAGCATATAAGGCAAGCGTTATACATTTTTAAGTCTTCAGTGTAGAAAATTCACATATTCAACAAGTTCAGCGTGAAAATCAGAGGTATATTTTAGTTCATTTCCTTTCTTACTGCGATGTGGCACCAGAGTTTCTTTATGGCATTCTTCATCTCCAAGTTTCTCAGCGTGTAGATTAGAGGATTGAGCATGGGAGCAATGATAGTATAAAAAAGAGCAAACACTTTGTCTTCTGGTAAAGTAGTTGCTGGTCGAATGTAAATGAAGAATAAAGGAGCAAAAAAGAGGACCACCACAGTGATGTGGGAACTGCAGGTGGAGAGAGCTCTGCGGCGATTCTCTACAGAGTAGGACCTGACAGAGTACAAGATCACAGCGTAGGATATCAACAAGACCACAAAAGTCACCAGGCCCATGAGGCCCGAATTGGCGATGACAAGGAGACCGATTCTGGTGGTGTCCGTGCAGGCCAGTTTCAGCAACGGATACACATCGCAGAAGTAATGATCTATTTCATTGGGGCCACAGTAGGTTACAACGATGGCCAGGAGAAACTGACCAAAGGAATGCAGGAAACCCCCAGTGCAGGAGGCAACGATCATGGCAACACACTTGTGTCTGGTCATGATCAGAGTGTACTGCAGAGGCTTGCAGATGGCCACATAGCGGTCATAGGCCATCCCCGTGAGGATGAAGACCTCGATCCCCCCAAAGAAGTGCATGGTGAAGAGCTGTGTCATGCAGCCGTTGTAGGATATGGTCTTCTTTGCTGCCAGCAAGTCAGTGATCAACTTGGGGGTCACAGTGGAGGTGTAACAAAGATCTGCAAGGGAGAGGTGACTCAGAAAGAAATACATGGGCTGCTTCATAAGTTGACTGGAGGCGATAGAAATCGTGACAAGTAGGTTTCCAATCAGAATTGCAATGTAACAAAGTAAGAACAGTAAAAAACAGAGAATTTCAATTTCCTTTTTCTGAGAAAGTCCTAGGAGAATAAATTCTGTGATGTTATTCCTATTTTCCATGACTCAGAGCAGTTTGTAGGCACCTGAAATTAGTTATCAATCTTTATAAGTATGTAAATATGATGATGTATATTATTCCTTGTCATGGGCATTTTAAAATGGAAAGTATTCAAAACTTGAATAAAAAGATTTGATTTATATTTTGAAATGCTTNTCTTTTTGTCTCTTTCTGGAGAATATTAATTCATGATAAACAACTTTGATACCTGATTTAAAAACTAACACTGTAGAATGCAGCATATTTATGTAACCATTCTATTAGCATGTATTATCAAACATAACTGGATATTATGCCCTTGCAGAATTCAAGAAATGGTACTGTAGAAAAAAAATCAGTCATCCCTTTCCTATTCTCACTATTTGTTATTGAGAAAATAGACACAAAAATGAAACCTTGAGAGAAAATAAAAAAGCACTTACATTGGATAATGTTATATGTGAGAAATTTCCTTCCATCTATCCTAGATGGAAATGTGATAAATAGAAAAAAAATCAACCAATCTGGAATCATGAGGTATATATACATGGCCCAAATCAGCTATATATCTGTTGTACCTAATTTACCAATATGACTAATTTACAAGTGTGCTTAATTTACAGATAGAATATTACATTTTATAGTCAAACAGAAGGATAACAAGCAAAGTATAATTACCTCTATTTTTTCAAAAAGTATCATCTCAAACTTTAAAAATATTTGTTTTTTACATTCAGTAAGGCATTTGAGGTTAATAGTAGGTTTCCATACATCTGTGTCTCTTTTGCTGTCTTGCATACAGGGTTATCGTTACCATCTTTCTAAATTCCATATATATGTGGGGATGGTATGGGGAGGGAGGTGGGAGTGGGGTTCAGGATTGGGAACACGTGTACACCCGTGGTGGATTCATGTTGATGTGTGGCAAAACCAATACAATATTGTAAAGTAATTAGCTTCCAATTAAAATAAAGAAATTTAAATTAAAAAAATAGTAGGTTTCACTTGAATTTTAGTCTCATACAGTGTCTTACTCACTTGCATAAATTGGCTTCTTTCTAATCAATGTACTCAAGCTGTTCAACTCTCCCTAATAATCAGTCATCCTAAAAACGTTTGCTCCTTTCTGTTCCTACATCACATGTCTTAGTATCTCAGGCTGGCTTTTGTCTCTTCCATTCCTGTTATTTTTACCCCCTCTCCCTAGTCACTGCTGTAAAGTAATGTAAGACCAGCTCTAATAATATGCTTATAACTATTACACCTTTGAACAAACCAATACCTTTCTACTGGCAGAAATTCAAGAAGCATAGACTAGGGAAAATTAATGAGAATTAATAATTTCACTAAATCACAACAAAATTCTCTACTTCAACTATATAAAACACAAGACCTTAGTATTTAAGATATTTTATTTCATTTACTCCAAACTTCAGAACCAATACATTCACAATTTATTTTCAAATCTGTAACGCTCCTCTCCTTATTCATCATTTTCAGTGAAATTGCCATTCGAATCTGTGTACATAAAGTAGGGTTTGGAAGAGAAAAACTGAAAATCTATCTAGTGTATGAGAGTCATCATCAATGGCCACAAAATGACATTTAAATATGTAACAACTGAATAGTGAAGAGAGGATATTTGTAGTGGTCAAATAAGCCATCTCATTCAACTAACAGTTACATTTTAGGCTTTTAAAATAATTCCCAATAATTTAAAAGAATGCAGGACTCTATTCTAACTTCTCCCCTGAATTATATTCTTCTGATTTGGTGGGAAACAGATTATTCTTTATTTAATATTTGACTTACTGCGTGAATTGATCAATTAACTTATATCTTCTCAGCGTTTTTTTCCCTTACGATTTGTCTAAAATCCTACCTCTGAGATTCTTTATCAGATAGCAGGTAAAATCATATTTGAAAAATGCAATGTAAATGCCATTTTAGTAAGTGTGTTTGAGACTAAAAGTGGAAAACCAATGAAAGGATTATGAATTACCAAGAAAATAAACAAAAGCTTTTAAAACGCGGATTCTTTTGTCTTACCAATACTTGAATATTTCAGACAAATTGAAAATTATTTTAAAAATTTAATCTTGGAAATGCACTCAGTCTAGGCCATTAGAAAGAGAGGGAGTATGTGAAAAATACCTATAAGTTAATTTGCATTTTAAAATATAAAAGCTGTATAATGCATGACTCAAAACTATAATCTATATTCCTGCACAACTTGAAAGCATTTTCCCTATTTCCAGTTATTTCTATGGAAAATAAGAAAGCATGACTCATATGTCTACAAGCGTCATATTCATATTTTTTAAAAAAATTAATAATTATATCAACAGAAGTTATTCTTTAAAATACTGGACTATTAGGAAAATGAAGCAAAATATTGTCTCGTTCATCTCATTGTACTATTTTCTAACTTGTTGGCATGAGTATGCCACATCCCTTTTTTGCATTTCAGTTTAAGCATCAATAAGCAATGGGAGTTAAACTATATATTTAAGGGTCTCTGCTAGACCCTAACTCCTTGTCCATGGTTCCAATGTAAATTCTGAGGAGTCAATGGCTGGATGTTGCTGACTATTATTTTCCAAACAAATCAGGATAAACTTACAAATCCCCTCCAGGTTATTGTCTCTCATTTCCTTTAAGATTAACTGATCCAGTCTCAGAAAGAAACGCAACTCCTCCAGCTCTCCTTTTCCTTGGATCCTTTATAGCCTGATATTTTAAATTCCCTTTATCCAGTCCAGGTATATAGAAGGCTCATCATCTATAGTTCAGACTTAAGTATTCTTCTCTGGAATCCCTAATGGTTCCCTGAAGCAGTGAACCTGGCCTAGCAGTTTCAAACCAGTCTTTGCTCAGTACTATCACAGCGTATTATTAAACTCCTGTTACTTCCAGGTAGATTTCACTAACTACAGCCCACCGTGCTATGGCTACTCAAATATTCTAAGTCTTGTGGCTCTTAGAACTATCTACCTTGCTTCATATTTTTTTTCTAATTATTACCAGATACTATTAAGTGCTTTAGCTTATCTCTCTAAAACAATCTTATCTAGGTGAGAGTTAGGGCCAGTGCCTCATTTTCTCCCTAACCTGGACATAATGAAAAACAAAACCAAACAAAATTCATGCCATTCAAATCTATGTTGAATAGCGAATGCTTGACTTTGGAACAGATTATATAAACTTTCTGATCCATCTTACTTGTTTAATCTCTAAAGAAATGTAAATAAATAATGGATATGGGATACATAGTTATCAATTACTACGTGTCAGGAATTATGGTGGAAAAAAGAATAAAATCATCTAGGAGGCTTTATTGAAATTCCCATTTAGTAAGTTAGTTACCTAGTTCTCCCATAATAAGATTGTGACTGGATAATGATGAATTATGAAGGATTTAGATCGAATGCTTGATGATGAATTAGATTATACAATACATTCCTCATTTAATCAATTATATGGCACTGTGTCTCATCATGAATTAAATTATTAATTCTGTCAGTTTCCCCATTATATCCTCACTCTATACCTTGGTTATTTTAAGTATTCATTATGAATTTGCAAATAATTTTATTTCAATATTTGATAGAATGAAATGAAAATTCATTTTAATTACATGTCATTATCATTATAGTTATTTTGTCATGTATTTAAGAGACATAAAAACACAGAATGCTTATAATAAAATTGACTTCAGTATGATACTCAGAAAGATCACCTTAGAATTGCTCTCTAATTTTTGCTAGTATTCTATTAGAAAAAATCATTTGAAGGTCACATAAATCCATCCCTGTAACCTTCCCCCACTTCTCACTCCCTTGGCTTAACTGTGGAGACTAGACCCTTAAGAGGAGTCTTGTATATTAAAACTTAGCCACTTGCCCTAAACCCTGGTTGTCTGCAGCCTGGGTGGTCTCCAAACTGTACGGAACTAAATCTGACCATGCTCTGTTAGCCACTCTTTCATTTATTCTGAATATTTATTCAGATCCTTTTCATTAACCTCCTATTTTAATAGATAGCCCTGTCTTGGCCAAATTGTAATAGAATAAGTGGTGTTTTTAAATACAGGAATGAGAAACTCAAGCTACAAATATGGCACATTCAGGCCATTAATAGAAAGTAAGAGCAGAGTGATTTAACATACTCTGTACTTGAGTTTTTCCTTAACAGATTTGCTGTATCCTTTACTGAAATATAAGTCACCGACTTTCTGCTTTACTTGGTTCCCTTTAACATTCCCCAAGTTATGAAAAAATGTTTATCACTGTCACTTTTATTACTTTATGCAATTGACGTAGGAAGGGTAAGTTATCACACATGAGTTGTACAAAAATATATAACCATGAAAGAAATGCTCTGTATTACCAGGTAGATAGAAATAGTTTCAAAAGTTGACTGTATGAAAATGTGGTTAAAGTTTTCTAACATATTGATCTAGCAACAGTGATTAATTGTGGATTGATTAAAGAAAAGTTAACTCATGTCCAACTCATCAGATGCTTGGCTTAAATCTCACATACATGTAATATTTCACAGTACCATAATGTAAATTAACCAGTAAATTCTATGACCATGTAGTAATATGTCTCATTATACAAATAATTTTGCAGAAATCTGAAAATAGAACTTACCTGCTCTCTAAGGTAAGGTGTCCAGCTTTTTTCTTAAGTAAATTAAAAAGGCTTTCCCAGTTTTATTTTAATATTTAAGAGAATAAAATGGTGCCATCATTTATGTTGCCAACTGTTCTTTACTTCTCTTTAAATAACACTTGTATTATAGTCTATGGTAAACATTAAAATAAAGACAACACAAGGTTCCTATCTGATCTCTAAGCAGCTTAAACTGGGAGATATTTAACCTGCAGACTTTTATTGTAGTATCTCTGTGAGTTTGGAAATTCCCTTTGGGATAATGTGACGAAAGTGAAGCTGAACTTTTCTGAACATTATTCAAAGACCTAAAAATAATTATATCGACCAAGTCATATTTTCCCTCTGTGTATATGGAAACTAAGTACAAATCAGCTTCTATTTTATTATGGGGACAATTGTGAGAAAACTCTAATGACCTGGAAAGAAAGCTCAGAATACCCACAGCTAAGAAAGAGGCAAAGAAAGAGAAGAAACTCTGGGTTGCAAGCAAAAGGAAAACATTGGTGCAGCCTCAGTTCAGTCTGTGGAGGGTGCTGGCTGTTCCAGCACGCATCTCCTATAGTCTATTAATAATAAAACCACTGTGAAAAGTTACCACAGTCTGTTTTCCATTCTTCTTCAGTGTCTTTCACTGCTGATTTTTTCTGTCCACAGTTCACCCAAATAGCTCCCTTATATACCTCATCCCTGTAATGGAAGATAATACCAAGTCTTTGTGTGGTTACTTGTGTTTTTCTTATTTCTCAGCAACAGCTTTTTATTCAAGCTCCAGAGACCATATTGCTCAAATGTTTACATTTTTAAAAAATGGCACTTTAACAACTTTAGGTGTACAACTCAGTGGCATTGCTTATATTTACAATATCGTGTAATCACCATACGTATTTCCAAACCATGTTCATCACTCCAAACAGGAACTTCGCACCCATTCAGCAATAACTCCTCGTCCTCCTTTGCCTCTGCCACTGATAGCCTTTAATATACTTGCCTCTGTGAATCTTCTTCTTATAGTTCATGTAAGTGAAATCATGCAGTGTTTCTCCTATGCTTATTATTATTATTTTTTTAATTACTTGGTTGCTTTGGCTGTATCGGGTCTCAGCTGTGGCACAGGGATCCCTCACTGCGCTGCCGGGGCCCCTCCCTGCAGTGGGGGTGTCTGTTGCTCCCCCACAGGTGGGATCTTAGTTCCGAACGAGGGAAGGAACCCGTGTTCCCTGATGCAAGGTGGTTTCTTAACCCCTGAACCACCAAGGAAGCCCCCATCCCTTTTTGTCTACATTACAATTTAATCTTGATTTCTCACAACATTCTTTTCTTTTTTTTTTTACAATCTCTTTCTTGAGTCCAACCAACTCTTTTTTGGCATAATCTTTTTTTTCTATTTATGTTTTATTTTATATTTATGACATATTTTCAATATTTCCAAATAATTATTTAAGGAGCTTTAGTTCAATTCAGAGTGTTACGGTTTTTGTCTGTTCTCTCTGAGTGTCTTTGTGCACACGTGATGTTATTACAGGGACGCAGTCATTGCTTGGAATGTTTTGACACATTTTATGCTTTCCCCCCGACTCCCTTTATAGTAGCATTGTATGGATACAGACTTTTTCTTTTCTTTCTTTGATAACTTAGTGGAGTACGTTTGGGGTTTTCTGTGGCTTACAAGAATTCTAGTTTAGTGCTGTCTTCTTCTGTAGTGTAGTGAAATGAAGTATATGTGAATACACACACACGTATACTCACACATATACCCAGATATGTATGAATGTATCTATTTTGTTGTTGTTCAGTTGCTAAGCCGTGTCTGACTCTTAGAGACCCCGTGGACTGCAGCATGCCAGGCTTCCCTGCTCTTCACTATCCCCCAGAATTTGCACGAATTCATGTTCGGTGAGTCAGTGATGCCATCCAACCGTCTCATCCTCAGCCACTCTCTTCTTCTGTTGCCTTCAATCTTTCCCAGCATCAGGGACTTTTCCAACACATTGGCCCTTCACACTATGTGGCCAGAGTACTTATAGTTTCAGCTTCATCATCCGCATATACCTAAATCTATATATAAATCCCTCTCTATGTAAAATGCATGGTTGGTGAGAGATTTTGGTTATCAGTTTTTTGTGTGTATGTTTCTTTTATCTTGTTTCTGGAAGATCCTTAACACAATTTACTCATCTTGCTTCTCTTAACATTTATAACGCTATGGTCATCCTTTTCCTTTCCTCCTTTGTCTTAGAAAGAAATTTCCCTGAAGTTTGCACCTCACATCCTATACAATCGCTAGCCTTTTTCTTGCAGCCAGTGCTGCTTCCTATCAGACTTTTGACCTGCTTTCAATTGCTGGTTATGTGAGTAGAACTTTATTATTTATTTTATCTGTTTTGACCCTTTTGTACTAATAAGATCTCCACTTTCCTTTTCTCTTTTCTAAACTGTGTCTTCAGATGTCTTCTTTCTACACACTTAGAATTATGGTAATTTGAGACCTAGAGGTCTTTGCACTTCTCATGAGTATTTATTTACTTACAGGTAAATTTCACTTCATGTAGTGATCTTTCTCATAGTGATACAAAAAGTATGGTTTATTCATTTGATTCCCCTGGTCTGAAAAGTTTTTGGGACTATGGGTGGGAAGATTAAATTTTAAGTCTTAACAGTATCTTAAGGGCTTTTAATAGCTCTTGCCAGAAGAATGCTTTATCTATTTTAATTTTGTTGATATCAGTATGCTATATCATGTAATTTATTTTGCTTATCACCTACATTGTATCTCATATAGTAATTTTTGCTATGGTAGTCTATATTATTCCTTTGTAATTTTTTAAAGGCATGATTTTACAGTTTTAAATGGACTGCTTTATTTACTTTTGTATTTGCTGCTGCTGCTGCTGCTAAGTCACTTCAGTCGTGTCCGACTCTGTGTGACCCCATAGACAGCAGCCCACCAGGCTCCACCGTCCCTGGCATTCTCCAGGCAAGAATACTGGAGTGGGTCGCCATTTTCTTCTCCAATGCATGAAAGTGAAAAGTGAAAATTGAAAGTGAAGCCACTCAGTTGTGTTCGACTCTTAGCGACCCCATGGGCTGTAGCCCACCAGGCTCCTCCATCCATGGGCTTCTCCAGGCAAGAGAACTGGAGTGGGGTGCCATTGCCTTCTCCGCTTGTATTTGCTTGTAACCAATAAATGATAAGTTTATTATTAAAATTGTTGTGTTTTACTTATGGGCTAAGTGAAGTGAAGTTGCTCAGTCCTGTCCGACTCTTTGTGACCCGTGGACTGTAGCCCACCAAGCTCCTCCGTTCCATGGGATTCTCCAGGCAAGAATACTGGACTGGGTTGCCATTTCCTTCTCCAGGGGATCTTCCTGACTCAGGGATCAAACCCAGGTCTCCCACATTGCTGGCAGCCGTTTTAACCTCTGCGCCACCAGGGAAGCCCATAGTCAATTTTTAAAATTTCTTAAGAAAGATTGGAAAAAATTCTATTGCCTATTAGTAGATTTCTGTGATATATACATAATTGTGTTATTTTGGGATTATAACAGAACACAATCACACACATATATATATGTGTGTATATATATCATATATTGTTTTTAGTTTGAATTTAGAGTCTATTTCTCCTCTCATCTCCTATAGTTTTTGGCTTATGAATATTTTTGCTTTGTCATTGAATTATATACATATGTTAATAACATTATAAATTTGTTATGCATTCTTGTTTTTGTAATATATTAGTAGTATTTGCTTTTGTAAGTATTTTAATATTTATACTAATATATGCACATATTATTAACCATGTTTTTTGTATTTACTTCTTATAAAATTAATTGAAATGAAGTGTTAACACTCTTCCTTACCTAACTATGTGATTATGTAAGTGACCAAGAGCCAACACATGGCTCCTAGTTCAAAAATGAAAATTGGAAAAACAAAGATAAAAATCTAAGGTGAGTTGATGCTTGAATGTGATCTAGTAAATTGCCATCTTTGAACACTGGTTTCCTTATTCCTGAAAAAGACATGAATTTACCAACTGACCAAAATAATAATAATAATAATAATAAAAACCACAACAACCTAAAAACAGAATTATTTTTTATTCTATGGACTTAAATCTAGAAAATAAGGGGCTTCCCTGGTGGCTCAGGTAATAAATAATTCACCTGTAATGTAGGAGACCCAGGTTCAATCCCTAGGTCAGGAAGAGCCCCTGGAGGAGGAAATGGCTACCCACTCCAATACTCTTTCCTGGAGAGTCCCGTGGACAGAGGAGCCTGGGGGGCTGCAGTCCCTGGGGTCACACGTGGACTGAGCGGCCACACACACACAAACCTGGAAGACAACGGCTCAGTTAATTCAGAGAAACTGTTCTGAAAAGGGAAGGGAAGAGTCAGAATGTATACGCATTTTGCAACAAAAACCAGGTAGTCAGA
Source organism: Redunca redunca (assembly GCA_006410935.1). Lineage (NCBI taxonomy): Eukaryota > Metazoa > Chordata > Mammalia > Artiodactyla > Bovidae > Redunca > Redunca redunca. Next base: position 107,125 of record SJYQ01006206.1, on the reverse strand, counting down.
CCACCAGATTACCATAAATTAAAGAAAACCAGATAGCTCACGTTAATAAATTTAGGGCTTTTCTGCCCCTGGGAAGAGGGAAGAGTCTGGGCTCCTTGAAATCATCCCTTTGAGCTGCGCCTCGACTACTTAGGGCCAGGACCCTGTTCTTTTCTATCCTGTGTTCCCTCAGGGTGCAGCTCTGTTTCGATCCCGAGTTCCTCAGGGCTCACCAGCCTGAGAGGGAGATGGGGGTGCAGGAGCCGAGCTGATGGCTTGGGGGGCCCCGCGTCCTCTGTCGGTCGACACGACAGGTCACAGTTTTCCTTCACAGAATAAAATGTTTTCAAAGTTATATTTAAACCATGAACATCTTGCTTTCTATCAGTTTCTGCTACTTTCCCTAAAGCAATCAATGTACATTATGTGTGCCTTGATTTAAATTACAGTGTCACTCTGCCATCTAGTGGATACGCTATTTGCATCACTAGTTAGGGAAAGACCAAGTCATACTCTGCTACTAATTTGCAGGATTTTATGCTGCTTGCGGCTCAGAAAGTAAAGGATCTTCTAGAATGTGAGAGATTCTGGGTTCGATTCCTGGGTCAGGAAGATACCCTGGAGAAGGGAATGACAACCCACCCCAGTATTCTTGCTGGGAGAATTCCAGGCGCAGAGGAGCCTAGCGGGCTACAGTCCACAGGGTTGCAAAGAGTCACCCATGACTGAGCGATTAGCACTTTATACGCTTTGATCCTATGAAAAAATTCTACCAATTACTATCATTTTGCTGAGAATGAGACCAAAAATAGATAATGTAGGGTCAAACTGGGAATGTTGGGGGTAAATAAAACCAACATTTCCTTCCCATTATGTCAANTACTATCATTTTGCTGAGAATGAGACCAAAAATAGATAATATAGGGTCAAACTGGGAATGTTGGGGGTAAATAAAACCAACATTTCCTTCCCATGATGTCAAACTAGTATTTAAACTGTATATAAACTTAAGGGGAAAACATAATCTCTTGTGTAATAAGAAATAATACTGGACTGAGATGATCAGATTTAGTTTAGTTCTTTAACCTTTTCTGAAATATGTGCCAGACTGGAGGCCCAGACCAAATCAAAGAGAGATAAATAAAACTGCCTGTGCGCACACTGAGTGACCGTAGACCCAGGTGCCCGTGATGCCTGCGTCACACGTGCCATTCTCAGGAGTATCTGCACAGAAACACCTGAGCGGGGGCGGGGGGCGCCGCGGGGCGCGGGG
>SJYQ01006206.1:10593-96149 GCA_006410935.1 Redunca redunca | reverse complement strand
TCTCCTTGCAGTCCAAGGGACTCTCAAGAGTCTTCTCCAACACCACAGTTCAAAAGCATCAATTCTTCGGCGCTCAGCCTTCTTCACAGTCCAACTCTCACATCCGTACAATTACAACTTATCTATCAATAGTTTCTTGATAATCCTTATGCTTGCAGGAGACCTGTGTTCAATCCTGGGTCAGGAAGATCCCCTGGAGAAGGAAATGGTATCCCACTTCAGTGTTCTTGCCTGGAGAACTCCATGGACAGAGGACCCTGGCAGGCGACAGCCCATGGGGTTGCAAAGAGTCAGACACCACTGAGAGGCAACACACACACGCATGCATGCGTGAATAAGTCTTGGAAATTACACTTTTAAACAGTCATTTCTATTTGCTCACCATTAGAATTCAATAAAGCAGTTGGTATTTTTATATATACTAATTTATGCAGCACTACTGCATTCTGTTATTATTTTCTCATGTTTTCGTTGTAGATTCTTTAGGACTTTCTGTCTACAGAATCTAGCTGGCAAATAAAGACAGTTGTACTTTCTACTTTTCAGTAATTATAATTTTCTTCCTTATTCAACAAAAATCTAAAATAAGATGTTAATTAAAAGTGGTTAAGGACATTATTTTCCTGGCTGTTATACACAGAGTTGGGAGAAAATCAAGCTCTTTTACTTTATGTAGGATTTTTTTTCTATTTTCTGTTTCTACACTAGACATAATATTAGCTAAAGGTATTTTTGTAGATGATCTTTATCAGGTTGAAGGAATTTTCTTATATATCTTGTTTACTGCTATACAGGTAATCATTTTTTTTTTCTTTCCATCTGAGTCATTGTTTATTTTCCTAGCATATACCGTGATATTTTATTTCCTAATATTTCATTCAGCATTTCTATGATGAAGTACATTAGTTATCTTGATCTATGTTTTTTGTTTGTTTGTTTGTTTACAACATCTTTGTCTGGTTTGGTGTTGATGGTTGTTGATTAGTTACTAAGTCGTATCTGACTCTTTTGCAACCCCATGGACAGTAGCCTGCCAAGCTCCTCTGTCTATGGGGTTCTCCAGGCAAGAATGCTGGAGGGGATTGCCATTTGCAGTTCCCGACCCAGGGATAGAACAGGTGTCCTCTGCCTGCAGATGGATTCTTTACCTCTGAACCACCAGGGAAACCCATGAAACCCCAGAGATGTCCAAAAACTCAGGAAACGGTCCGAAATATGGGTGGTGGCCCCTCCTCACTGTCAGAGACACCCACGCGCTTTCTTCCCTGGCGCGCCTCTCTGCCTTGCTTCGATCTTAACTAAACAGTTCCTCTGCCTGCTCTCCCACTTGTTTTGCTATGTCTCTAAAAATAAACTTCGTACCTTCATTTACAATTTTTGCTTCCTTGAGAAGTGCATTTTTTACTGGGGGACAAAATATATGTATATATATGTATGTATACTTATGGCTGCCAGTAACCCACATCTCAGCTATCAGTTTTTAAACTATGGAGTTCACACATTCTAAACTAATTAATCATTTTCAGGTTTTGTACATTGCTGATTGAATTGTCTCTGCCTCTTCAACCAAATCCTGAGCTCCTGAAGGTCAGGAAGCAGGCCAAAGAATTCGATCATTGTGCTTGCACAACACTGGGTTCTAGATATTTGCAGCTGAAAATCAAATCCAGAAATCTTTGGTTTCTGTCATAGAGGTTTCTTAGAACCTCTGTCAGAAGCACTTGGGAAATTAGTTGAACTCATGGATATTTGGCAGAGAAACCCAGGAATATTCATTTTAAACAAGCCTCTTTGAATATTCTTACGTGCATGGATGTTTGGGAGTTAGAGAGCTGTCACATACAAGTAAACACAATCCTAGTACATGTTTCACACAAGGTAGAGGCAAGATAGTGACAGCATCAAGTTTAAATAACATTTCCAGTCTCATTTCTTCCTCTAGCCCCTCCTCCCCTTCCTATCTGAATCATCCTCCCGGAGCAAAATTCTAATCAAGTCCTTCCTTCAGCCAACACCTTCCCAGTTGTGAGACTATAAAACCCATGATCATAAACTTATCCTTTAAGAATCTTTATGGCCCAGTTGCAATCAAATGACATAACTTTTTAACTAAGAGCACAAACTCTGGGGCCAGACTGACTGAATTCAAATCCCAATGCCTCCAGTTTGAGTATGAGCTATATTAATGGGATGAAGAAAAAGTGTTGCATATATCTCTTATTGCTCTGTTTATTCAAATATCCACGCACTTTTTTGGGTGCTATTTATTACTTAAATGCTTGACAGAATTTACCATTTAATAGTATGGGACTGCGGAGAAGGCAATGGCACCCCACTCCAGTACTCTTGCCTGGAAAATCCCATGGATGGAGGAGCCTGGTAGGCTGCAGTCCATGGGGTCGCTGTAAGTCAGACACGACTGAGTGACTTCAGTTTCACTTTTCACTTTCATGCATTGGAGAAGGAAATGGCACCCCACTCCAGTGTTCTTGCCTGGAGAATCCCAGGGATGCGGGAGCCTGGTGGGCTGCCATCTATGGGGTCTCACAGAGTTGGACACGACTGAAGCGACTTAGCAGCAGCAGCAGTATGGGACTGAGGTTCTCCTTGTAGGAAGATTTTGAACTGAAAATGTAATTTCATAAGAAGATAGAGGCTATTCATATTTTGCATTTCATCTTTTGTAAATGTATTTGTACGGTTCAAATGATTTTTCTACATCAACTAGGTAGCTAAATTTTTTGGAAGAAAATTATACATAATACTCTCTAATGTTTTTTTCTACATTGACAGCATCTGTAATGAAGTCTCCCCTTTTTTTGAGCAGCAATTGTGTTTTGGAAACATTGGGATACAATAATAACTGCAAATGCCATAATATCATATTTCTATTCAGTGTGATATTGAATCTGTTTTTTACAAAAATGCAGATGTCCAAATAAGACAACTTAGAGGAAAGACTGAAATACACATAACACAGAAACAGCACTATGCTTGGTCTATTGAACAGTAATTGTGATTTTTCTCTCTCTGAATTTTGGAATTCACGTCTTTCATGATAAATACAAATGTAAACAGGTTGATTGCTAGTGTTATTTTTCTAAGATGAGAAGATAAACATGCTCAAGCTTCCTATATGATTTAACGATTTAATAATTATACTCTAAATGAGGAGTACAGGATTTTTTTTAAAATTGTCTTGTTTGTAGCTCATGGAAAACACTGCAATCAAAATTGTCTGGGGTGTGAATCCCCAAAGTCACTCAGGTAGACATAAATATACAGCATGATCCCTAAGTTTAGTTTACAAATATATGGCTTACCCTTGGGAGTGTCTCTATTTTTTAATGAGAAAAAAATGTAATTTTCTTGATGACTTTACTGAAATATACTTTGGAAGAGGTTACAATACTCTTATTACAAGCTACAATAATTTTAATTAAATGTAAGTATTTTTGTTAAATACTTTGCAAGATTCTTATTTAAAGAAGTCTTCAGTAAATCAGTCTATAAAGACTACAGGGCTTCTGGTGAGTTGTTTAAATTAAGTGATTTACTTTAATTCTGATGTGAGAAACTCTGAAATTAACAATATTTTTGGCTGAGAAACACCTATGCAACCCTAGTAGCAATGAAATGGCATTCATTTAATTCATTTAAGGGGATGAATACAAGTTATTGAACTCATTTCTTATATCTCTAAGACTCATGGGATGCATTTAGTTTTGAACTTTGCTTATATAGCTGAGTGATGTCCTTGGTGGACATTTAAGTAGTAGTATTTGTTTTCAACTAAAAATAAAAAATGAGGGAAATATTAAAAATAAATCTATCAAACTGTAGAGAAATATGCCAGACTTTGCATTAAATTTTTTGAGTTTAAAATCATGCAGGTGAAAGCAAGTTGGAGCAGTACAGAAAACTTGAGTTCCGAATTAAACCCCAAAGGAGTCTGAAATATGTTGCCTGGGATTTTATATTAAAAGGTAATAATGCTTTTAAATACCAAAATGTGTGTATTTTGTGCACCAAAATCAAAATTGCTGCGGTGAGTAAAACGAAAGAAGTAGCTATCAAGCAGTCTAGATAACGCAGTGACACTGTGCGTGCTGCCACTTCAGTCCTTTTCTGACTCTTTATAAACAGCCCCGTGGACTGTAGCCCGCCAGGCTCCTCTGTCCATGGGATTCTCCAAGCAAGAATACCAGAGTGGGTTGCCATACACTCCTGCAGGGGATTTTCCCAACCCAGGGAGAGAACCCGTCTCTTATGTCTTCTGCACTGGTGGTTTAGCTCTTTTAGAGATCACGGAAATCCAGACAGAAGCGTTCAGATTGCAGGTGATTTGTATGGAGGTGATTTCGAATATGGCTAAGCATTTGAGCATGATTTTAAACTAAGACTGAATGAAAATTAGTCCTGAAGGATGGTTGTAGGTAGGCTAAATAAAGACAGCTGCTGAATAGAGGTGTGGTAAGTAGCAATAAAGATGGGAGTGTATTTTGAAGAATATGTTCATTTTGCCCTAATTACATTTTTCACAGCCTTAACCTTGGAGGGAAAGGAAATCATAGATACACAGACAAGGACAGGGACAAATGGACAAAACAAAGCTTACGCCTTGATGGCTTGAGCCATTAATGGAAATGTGCAGAGAAGAAGGAAACATTAGAAAAGAATTAAGTCAGAAAAAGATTTCCTCTGTGTATGCGTTTTTTCTACTTAGTCACTATTTGCACCATTTCAGACTTCATAAAGTTATAGATGGTGCTACACTGTAGAATATTTTGAGGTTATATATTTCAACTTCAAAGTAAACATGAAAAACAGCATTAGAAATACAAGAGAAGAAACTAAATTTGGTGGGGGCCATTTATTACATGTGAAATTAAAATCTTATATGTTTTAGAAAATAATTAACGTTGGACTTCCCTGATAGCTCAGCTGGTAAAGAATCTGCCTGCAATGCATGGGACCCCAATTTGATTCCTGGGTCGGGATGATCTGCTGGAGAAGGCATAGGCTACGAACTCCAGTATTTCTGGTCTTCCCTTGTGACTCAGCTGGTAAAGAATCTACCTGTAATGTGGGAGACCTGGGTTCAGTCCCTGGGTTGGGAAGATCCCCTGGAGAAGGGAATGGCTACCCACTCCAGAATTCTAAACTGAGTTTAGTGGGGGAGGGGCAATTATTACATGTGAAATTAAAGTCTTAAATGTTTTAGAAAATAATTCACTAATTTAAGTTATATTTTATACATAACTGTGTAGTAAAAAGAAATTCTTATAATAGAATTATATTCTAAAGGTAAGGTTTCAGAGAGCTTAACTTGTCAGAGACATATTAATAAGTGACTGAGGTTAAATTTGAAGGCAACTTGACTTGATTAAAGAGTCTAGGTTGTTAACAAGACATCATTCATATTCTCTAGGAGATACAATATGTGACCTTTTACCAAGGTTTGGCCAGTTGGTGAAGTCATTAAGGGGAGGTAAACCTGAGGCTTCTCTGATGAGGTGGGTGCTGAATCTCTCAGTTGTGTGACTTGCGACCCCATGGACTGTAGCCTGCCAGGCTCCTCCATCCATCAGATTTCACCAGCAAGGATACTGGAGTGGGTTGCCAATCCTTTCACCTGGGGATATTCCTGACCCAGGGATTGAACTCATGTGCCTTGTATCTCCTGCACTACCAGGAGGATTCTTTACCACCGCACTACCTGGGAAGCCTCTCTCTGATTGGAGAGCGCTAAGAAAAAGTGAGAGAAAAACAGAGGACATCTTGAGCAGTTAGAATGGCCTGAACAAACAGAAGGATCTGCAAGTGCAATCAGCAAGTTCAATTAAATGAAGCTAAAGAAAGGAATTATCCATGCAGAGAAGAGATCGACAGCTGAGGCTGAGAAAATTCAAACAAGGAGATTTTCTGAGTCACCGTGACACTCAGTTCTTCCCAGTCCATCCTCTCCTTGCTCCTACATCAGAAGCTGACTTGCACTCTCCACACCTGTAGACACACGGTATATTTGGGCTCCAACTGTGTCTTATTCGCATTCCTGGGAAATCCCAGACTTCACCACTGCAAACCAGTCCCCTGTCCAGGCTGGGCAAAAAAACCCTCTATTTCTGTCATGTCTGGTTGCTTAGGGTGAACTCTCTGGTTTTCTCTGGCAGAAGCCCTAGTGATGGATGAGAGAAATCAGAGTGCTGGAATCACCTTCGTCCTCTGGGGCTTCTCAGAATACCCGCAGCTCCAGGTGCCCCTATTCTTGGTCTTCTTCACCATCTATACTGTCTCTGTGGTGGGGAACCTGGGTATGATTGTGATCATCAGAATCAACCCCAAACTTCACACCCCCATGTACTTCTTTCTCAGCCATCTCTCCTTTCTTGATTTTTGTTACTCTTCTATAACCACACCTAAACTCTTAGAGATCTTGGTTGTGGACATAAGGACTATCTCCTACGCGGGTTGCATGATGCAATTCTTCTTTGGTTGCACACTTGCGATTACGGAGATGTTCATGTTAGCAGTGATGGCCTATGACCGGTTTGTGGCTGTTTGTAACCCCCTGCTCTACACAGCTGCTATGTCTCCTAAGCTCTGCAGCCTCCTGGTCGCTGGAACCTACACGTGGGGTGGCTCGTGTTCCTTGACAATCACATGTTCTCTTTTGGAGCTGTCCTTCTGCGGTTCTAACGCCGTACATCACTTTGCCTGTGAGTACTCTGCCATCGTCTCTGCCTCTTGCTCTGACTCTTACTCCAGTCAGATGACACGTTTTATCATTTCTACTCTCAGTGAGGTGTGCAGCCTCCTGATTACGCTCGCCTCCTATATTTTCATAATTGTCACAATCATCAAGATGCCATCAGCTGGTGGACTCCGAAAAGCCTTCTCCACCTGTGCCTCCCACCTGACCACCATCACCATTTTCCATGGGGTCATCCTTCTTCTCTACTGTGTACCCAACTCCAGAAGCTCATGGCTCTTCATCAAAGTAGCCACTGTGCTTTACACAGTAGTGATCCCCATGCTAAATCCCCTTATCTACAGCCTTAGAAATAATGATGTGAAGGAGACCATCAGAAAATTAGTCAACACCAAAATGTTTTCTCGCCCAATGTAATTTTGAGTGAGAAGAGAGATAGAAGAAATCATTTTCTTAAATGTGCTTTATACAGTGTGTTGATGGCTATTACATTTTTCTTCAAATGTGTGCTTATCCGCTGATTAGTGTCCTACTCTTTGCAACCCCTTCTCTGTCCGTGGGGAATCTCCAGGCAAGAATACTGGAGTGGGTTGCCATGCCCTCCTCCAGGGGATCTTCCCAAGCCAGGAATGGAACTCACTTCTCCCAAAGTGCAAGTTGATTCTTTAGTGACTGAGACACAATGAGATATAATCTCTTGAGAAAATTATATATCATATGAATATAATGTGATTTTTAAACTGCACTGTGATTTTAAAATATCACCTTCAGTTTAAAAGGAAAAAAGAAAAAAAAATATGTTTATGTGTCACTTTCAGAGTGTTGTAGGCAAAATAATGATCATTGAACAGTGTCCATGGGCTTCCCTGGTGGCTCAGATGGTAAAGAACCTGCCTGCAGTACGGGAGACCTGGGTTCTTTCCCTGGGTAGGGAAGATCCCTTCGAGGAGGGCATGACAACCCACTCCAGTATTCTTGCCTGGAAAATCCCCAAGGACAGAGGAGCCTGGTGGGCTACAGTCCATGGGGTCTCAAAGAGGCGGATAAGACTGAGCGGCTAAGCACAGCACAACAGAAGGCTGTCCACATCCTAAAATCCTCAGAATTTGCAAATGATTTCTGTTCCATGTCTTCTTTCTTTCTTTTTTCTCTCTTCCTTTCCTTTCTCTTTTTCTCAAATTATGGAATGTGATAAATAGGTAGCCAAATAATTTTGTATAATCATCCTGTATGTTACTTTCTCCAAGAAATTAAAGACATTATCAGCTCTTTACAGCATTTCTGTAAGCATTTTTCTAGTCACTGTGCCTCTCTGATGCCTCTAGGAACAAACTCCATTGCGGTGTTCAAAGATTTTTCTTCTAAACAGAGAATAGGTTATGAGAGTTAAAACGTAACTTTATCATTTTTTAAATTTGTATTATTAAAATTTTAGAGTATATTTCCTTATGTCTGGCTTATTTGGCTCAGCATTTTGTTTCAAAAGAATTTTTAAGTGATTGACTGTAACAGTAGTTCCCTTTTTGGTGCTGAAGAATGTTCTACAAAATTTATTGATATGATAATATGTTTATTCATGCTACTGCTACAAATGGAATTTGGCTATTTTCTCTTCTTTATTGAAGTATTAGTTACAGTGTTATAATAATTTTAGATGCACAGCGTAGTGATTCATTATGTTTTTAGGTTAGACACTATTAAAACTTAGTGGCTCAGTGGGGAAAGAACCTGCCTGCAAGGAGGTGATGCCAGAGATATGGGTTTGATTCCTGGGTGGGGAATATCCCCTGGAGGAGGGCACGGCAACCCAGTCCCATGGGCAAGAGGAGCCTGGTGGGCTAGAGCCCATGGGGTCGCAAAGAGCTGGACACACTGAAGTGACTGAGCACAGCGCAGCACTCAGAGGAAAACAGGCATGACTCACGGCGCTGGGCAGCGGCGTCCCGTCCTGCAGGCAGGTTCTTCACCATCTGAGCCACCAGGGAAGCCCATGGACACTGTTCGATGATCATTATTTTGCCTACAACACTCTGAAAGTGACACATAAGCATAGTTTTTTTCTTTTAAACTGAAGGTGATATTTTAAAATCACAGTGCAGTTTAAAAATCACATTATATTCATAGGATATGAGTGGCTTGTCCATTTTATACAGAGCATTTTGTAGACTTTATACTCTAAATTGCCCCTCCTCCTTTCCTCTACAAAGTCTGCATATAACAATTATTGGAGAGAATTAGAGTAAAGGGAAACGTTGTGCATTGTGGGAGAGAATGTAAATTGGTATAACCAATTGCATACTGTATGGAAAGCAGCATGGAGTTTTACACACGCACACACACACACACACACACACACATGGTAAAAATAGAACTACCATATGAGCCAGCAGTTTCACTCCTGGTTATTTCACTTTTTTTGTCTTTAACAGAAATGCTGCGTGAACATTCTTACACAAGTATGTGCTGCATTGCACACGAGCACTCACGGTGTGAGGTGTGCCCTCTCTCGAAATGTTCTAGATCAAAAGGCGCTTGTTTCTGATCTTTTGCTAGATGCCATCAAACAATTTTCCAAAATGGATGGATTAGTTTAAATTCCAACTATATTGTATGTGGGTTCTAATTATTGTCCATTTTTGACAACATTTAATACTGTCATAGCAGACATTTCAATATTTTCAGGTTGGTGGATAAGTAGGGGTACTTCATTTTGGTGATGAATTCAATTCCACTTTACTAATGTGATTGAATTCCTAAAATTTAGTTGTTAGTCATTTGACTTGTCTTACTTCTTTGTGAAGGGCCTATTCAGGGTTTTTTTTTAACCTACTTTTCTATTAGGTTATTAATATTTTATGATGAAAAATGTATTTTATTATGCTTTCTAAATAAAAGTCCTTTGATGTGTGTACCATGAATATTTTCTCCTAGATTGTGGCGTGTCTATTCATTAGGTTGGTGATGTATTTAGGGGCACACATTTCCTTATGTTTAATGAATTAATGAATCAATGTTTAACAAACCGTTTCTTTACACAGTGAAGTGCTTCTGATGTCTTATTTAAGATCCATTTCTTACCTCCAAAATAATAAAGATATGCATGTTTTATGTGCTAAATTATCACAAATTTCATACAGTATTATATTTTATATTCTACTCCCTCTATTTTCAATTCGGGGTTTTATTTTCTCTTTTTACATTGATTTTTTAAAAACATAAATTTATTTATTTTAAGTGGAGGTTAATTACTTTACAACTTATTTCAAACTGAGAGTAAATTTTGATGGGACATGACTATAAGCTAATTTTATATTTTGACTTATTGGCATATATTTACCCCAGAAATACTTATTGAAAAATTTACTCATTTTAACACTTCTCTGTGGTGCCAGAATATCCATAAAGTAAACATCAGTATATCTATAGTTCTGTTTCTAGACTTTCCGTATGCTTCTAGGTGTCTTATAATCAGAACTACCCTTAACTAATAGGCTTTGATATCAAGTTGAGCAACTCTTAAAAAGTTACTCTTAATCTTGCAGAGTGTTTAAGATANCTCCTCCCTCCCTCCCCCTACCATCCCTCTGGGTCATCCCAGTGCACCAGCCCCAAGCATCCAGTATCATGCATCGAACCTGGACTGGCAATTCATTTCATATATGATATTATACATGTTTCAATTCCATTCTCCCAAATCATCCCACCCTTTCCCTCTACCACAGAGTCAAAAAGACTGTTCTACACATCTGTGTCTCTTTTGCTGTCTTGCATACAGGGTTATCATTACCATCTTTAAATTCCTAAATATATGTGTTAGTATACTGTATTGGTGTTTTTCTTTCTGGCTTACTTCACTCTGTATAATCGGCTCCAGTTTCATCCACCTCATTAGAACTGATTCAAATGTATTCTTTTTAATGGCTGAGTAATACTCCATTATGTATATGTATCTCGGATTTCTTATCCATTCATCTGCTGATGGACATCTAGTTTGCTTCCATTTCCCGGCTATTATAAACAGTGCTGCGATGAACCTCGGGGTTCTAATCAAAATATGTGTTTTCTCCTGAGAAAATTACTATAAGTATTATATATTTACCTTTTCCTTAGTTGATTGGTTTAATGTGTCAACACTTAATGTATAATTTAAAATTCTGTGATCATTAGTAAGGTTGTTCTGTCATTTTCTTTTATTGTCTTTTACTTGTTAGTTTTTGCCATCAAGATTATATTTGTTTCTTAAAACAAAAATGGTAAGAGAGTCTTCTTATTCAATTCAGTGAATATTATGTAGAAATGAAAAACAGAGTGTGGTAGGGAGATACACAAGGACAGTATTCATATCAAAAACACCTATAAGTTAACTGCCATTCAGTTCAGTTCAGTCGCTCAGTTGTGTTCGACTCTGCGACCCGAAGGACTGCAGCACGCCAGGCCTCCCTGTCCATAACCAACTCCTGGAGCCTACTCAAACTCATGTCCATCATATCAGTGATGCCTTCCAACCATCTCATCCTCTGTCGTCCCTTTCTCCTCCCACCCTCAATCTTTCCCAGGATCAGGGTCTTTTCCAATGAATCAGCTCTTTGCATGAGGTGGCCAAAGTATTGGTGTTTCAGCTTCAACACCAGTCCTTCCAATGAGTATTCAGAACTGATTTCCTTTAGGATGGACTGGCTGAATCTCCTTGCACTCCAAGGGACTCACAAGAGTCTTCTCCAGCACCACAGTTCAAAAGCATCAATTCTTTGGTGCTCAGCTTTCTTTATAGTTCAGTTCTCACATCCATACATGACTACTGGAAAAACTATAGCTTTGACTACACCAGTCTTTGTTGGCAAAGTAATGTCTCTGCTTTTTAATATACTGTCTAGGTTGGTCATAACTTTTCTTCTAAGGAAGAAAGGTCTTTTAATTTCCTGGCTGCAGTCATCATTTGCAGTGACCTTGGAGCCCTCCCTCCCCCGCAAAAAGTCTGCCACTGTTTGCACTGTTTCTCCATCTATTTGCAATGAAATGATGGGACCGGATGCCATGATCTTAGTTTTCTGAACGGTGAACTTGAAGCCAACTTTTTCACTCTCTTCTTTCAATTTCATCAAGAGGCTCTTTAGTTCTTCTTTACTTTCTGCCATAAGGGTGGTGTCATCTGCATATCTGAGGTTATTGATATTTCTCCTGGCAATCTTGCCTCCAGTTTGTGCTTCATTTAGTCCAGGATTTCTCATGATGTACACTGCATTTAAGTCAAATAAGCAGGGTGACAATATACAGCCTTGATGTGCTCCTTTTCCTATTTGGAACCAGTCTGTTGTTCCATGTCCAATTCTAACTGTTGCTTCCTGACCTGCATACAGATTTCTCAAGAGGCAGGTCAGGTGGTCTGGTATTCCCATCTATTTCAGAATTTTCCACAGTTGTGGTGATCCACACAGTCAAAGGCTTTGGCATAGTCAGTAAAGCAGAAATAGATGTTTTTCTGGAACTCTCTTGCTTTTTTGATGATCCAGCAGTTGTTGGCAATTTGATCTCTGGTTCCTCTGTCTTTTCTAAAACCAGCTTGAACATCTGATAATTCACGGTTCACATATTGTTGAAGCCTGGCTTGGAGAATTTTGAGCATTACTTTACTAGCATGTGAGATGAGTGCAATTGTGTAGTAGTTTGAGCATTATTTGGCATTGCCTTTCTTTGGGATTGGAATGAAAACTGACCTTTTCCAGTCCTGTGTCCACTGCTGAGGTTTCCAAATTTGCTGGCATATTGAGTGCAGCACTTTCATAGCATCATCCTTTAGGATTTGAAATAGTTCAACTGGAATTCCATCACCTCCACTAGCTTTGTTTGTAGTGATGCTTCCTAAGTCTCACTTGACTTCACATTCCAGGATGTCTGGCTCTAGGTGAGTGATCATTCCATCGTGATTCTCTGAGTTGTGAATATCTTTTTTGTATATTCTTCTGTGCCATATCTTCTTAGTATCTTCAGCTTCTGTTAGGTCCATACAATTTCTGTTCTTTTTTGAGCCTATCTTTGCATGATATGTTCCCTTGGTATCTCTAATTTTCTTGAAGAGATCTCTAGTCTTTCCCATTCTGTTGTTTTCCTCTATTTCTTTGCATTGATCACTGAAGGCTTTCTTATCTCTTCTTGCTATTCTTTGGAACTCTACATTCAGATGCTTATATCTTTCCTTTTCTCCTTTGCTTTTCACCTCTCTTCTTTTCACAGCTATTTTGGCAATCACAGCCATTTTGCTTTTTTGCATTTCCTTTCCCTGGGGATGGTCTTGATCCCTGTCTCCTGTACAATGTCACGAACCTCATTCCATAGTTCATCAGGCACTCTATCTATCAGATCTAGGCCCTTAAATCTATTTCTCACTTCCACTGTATAATCATAAGGGATTTGATTTAGGTCATACCTGAATGGTCTAGCGGTTTTCCCTACTTTCTTCAATTTAAGTCTGAATTTGGTAATAAGGAGTTCATGATCTGAGCCACAGTCAGCTCCTGGTCTTGTTTTTGTTGACTGTATAGAGCTTCTCCATCTTTGGCTGCAAAGAATATAATCAATCTGATTTCGGTGTTGACCATCTGGTGATGTCCATGTGTAGAGTCTTCTCTTGTGTTGTTGGAAGAGGGTGTTTGCTATGACCAGTGCATTTTCTTGGCAAAACTCTATTAGTCTTTGCCCTGCTTCATTCCGCATTCCAAGGCCAAATTTGCCTGTTACTCCAGGTGTTTCTTGACTTCCTACTTTTGCATTCCAGTCCCCTATAATGAAAAGGACATCTTTTTGGGTGTTAGTTCTAAAAGGTCTTGTAGGTCTTCATAAAACCATTCAACTTCAGCTTCTTCAGCGTTACTGGTTGGGGCATAGACTTGGATAACTGTGATATTGAATGGTTTGCCTTGGAGACGAACAGAGATCATTCTGTCATTTTTGAGATTGTATCCAAGTACTGCATTTCGGACTCTTCTGTTGACCATGATGGCTAATCCATTTCTTCTGAGGGATTCCTGCCCACAGTAGTAGACGTAATGGTCATCTGAGTTAAATTCACCCATTCCAGTCCATTTTAGTTCGCTGATTCCTAGAATGTCGACGTTCACTCTTGCCATCTCTTGTTTGACCACGTCCAACTTGCCTTGATTCATGGACCTAACATTCCAGGTTCCTATGCAATACTGCTCTTTACAGCATTGGACCTTACTTCTATCACCAGTCACATCCACAGCTGGGTGTTGTTTTTGCTTTGGCTCCCTCCCTTCATTCTTTCTGGAGTTATTTCTCCACTGATCTCCAGCAGCATGTTGGGCACCTAATGACCTGGGGAGTTCCTCTTTTGGTATCCTATCATTTTGCCTTTTCCTACTGTTCATGGGGTTCTCAAGGCAAGAATACTGAAGTGGCTTGTCATTCCCTTCTCCAGTGGACCACATTCTTCTGTCAGACCTCTCCTCCATGACCCGCCTGCACTGAGTTAGACAAGGCTGTGGTCCTAGTGTGATTAGACTGACTAGTTTGCTGTGAGTATGGTTTCAGTGTGTCTGCCCTCTGATGCCCTCTTGCAACACCTACCGTCTTACTTCGGTTACTCTTACCTTAGGCGTGGGGTATCTCTTCACGGCTGCTCCAGCAAAGCACAGCCACTGCTCTTTACCTTGGACGAGGGGTATCTCCTTACCGCCACGTTTCCTGACCTTCAACGTGGGATGGCTCCTCTAGGCCCTCCTGCGCCTGCTCAGCCACCGCTCCTCGGGTTTCTCCTCCCGGTCACCGGCCCTGGTCTCGGGCGTGGGTGGCTCCACCCAGCTGCCGCCCCTGGCCTTGTGCTCAGGGTGGCTCCTCAGGGTCACTGCCCCTGGCCTCGGATGCGGGGTGTCTCCTCCAGGCCGCCGCCCTTGCCCTCGTTTGTGGGGTGTCTTCTCCCGGCCACCACTGACCTCGGATGTGAGGTAGCTCCTCCTGGCCGCTGCCCCTGATCTTGGACACCGGGTAGCTCCTAAAATTTAAGAAAGAATTAATGGTACAACATCTATTTCTGCTTTATTGACTATGCCAAAGCCTTTGACTGTGTGGATCACAATAAACTGGAAAATTCTGAGAGAGAGGGGAATACCAGACCACATGACCTGTCTCTTGAGAAACCTGTATGCAGGTCAGGAAGTAACAGTTAGAACTGGGCACGGAACAACAGACTGGTTCCAAATAGGAAAAGGAGGACGTCAAGGCTGTATATTGTCACCCTGCTTATTTAACTTCTATGCAGAGTACATCATGAGAAACGCTGGGCTGGAGGAAGCACAAGCTGGAATCAAGATTGCCAGAAGAAATATCAATAACCTCAGATAAACAGATGACACCATCCTTATGGCAGAAAGTGAAGAGGAACTAAAGAGCCTCTTGATGAAAGTGAAAGAGGAGAGTGAAAAAGTTGGCTTAAAGCTCAACATTCAGAAAACAAAGGTCATGACATCCGGTTCCATCACTTCATGGGAAATAGATGGCGAAACAGTGGAAACAGTGGCTAACTTTATTTTTCTGAACTCCAAAATCACTGAAGATGGTGATTGCCACCATGAAATTAAAAGACTCTTACTCCTTCAAAGGAAAGTTATGACCAACCTAGACAAAGGTCCGTCTAGTCAAGGCTATGGTTTTTCCGGTAGTCATGTATAGATGTGAGAGTTGGACCATAAAGAAAGCTGAGTGCCGAAGAACTGATGCTTTTGAACTGTCGTGTTCGAGAAGACTCTGAGAGTGCCTTGGATTGCAAAGAGATCCAATGAGTCCATCCTAAATGAGATCAGTCCTGGGTGTTCACTGGAAGGACTGATGTTGAAGCTGAAACTCCAATATTCCGGCCACCTGATGCAAAGAACTGACTCATTGGAAAAGACCCTGATGCTGGGAAAGATTGAGGGCAGGAGGAGAAGGGGATAACAGAGGATGAGATGGTTGGATGGCATCACTGAATCAATGGACATGGGTTTGGGTGGATTCCAGGAGTTGGTGAAGGACAGGGAGGCCTGGAGTGCTGCAGTTCATGGGGTCACAAAGAGTCAGACAAGACTGAGTGACTGAACTGAACTGAACTGATGACTAAAATTTAAAGTTTATTTGGATTCCACCTGGTTCATTTTTTCCCACTAATACACTATTTTCTTTCTGAGATGTGATCCGGGGTACCGTATTGGATTAGTTTTCACATCTCCTCAGTATCCTCTGGTCTGAAACAGTGTTTCAGTCTTTTCTTGTTTTTTTTTTTTTTTTTTTCCTTTCTTGACCTTGATAATTCTAAGGAATATTGGTGAGGTATCCTGAAGAATATTCCGGGTATGGGTTTACCAAATGATTCTCTCACATTAAACTGGGATTGTAAATTTTTGGTATAGTTTTATCACAGAGGTGAAGCTTTTCTCATGATATCATATCAGGGGTGAATGATATCCACATTACATCACTGTAGAAGACCACCTATTTCCTTTGCTTAAGGCAGAGCTGGCCAAGTTTCTTTACTCTAAAGTTGAATGCTGGATTTGAAATGCAGTTAATAACAATTATTTCTATATTTTTTCCATTTCAAAGTCTACATTTCATGTTTATTAAATGAATACCTATTATTTCAAAAGTTCAATATAAAAAAGTAATTAATAGGATAAATGTGGTGGTGTAATCACCTTTAATGATTTAGAAGAGAATGCATCCACTAGAATGCCACGAGAGACAATGGTTCACCTAATTAAATGGTTTCTGGCCCACTGAGTAATAGTCCAATTACAGCTCTATGTACTTCATATGTTGACAGTCATGGGGGGAAATATAAGACCCAGGGTTTGGCAGAATTTAGACTGCGAATTCAGCTTTTAAATTTTTCTTCGTAATTTTTGATATTTCTAATGTCCCTAGAAATAAAATGCCATTTTCCTGGCATTCTCATTGAAATACACTACCATTTTTGCAAGCCTAAATTCTTTTAATATCTTAAAGAATGTTTAAATGCTGAGAAGAAATATACCTGAGATTCATTAATCCTAAACAGAAATTCTCAGTAAATTAATCAAGAACATCTGGTTTCAGGTCAGTTCATGTTTCTTTCTGTATCTTTCAAATTAAGTGGAAAAGATGGAGCTACAGCTCATATAGATTACTCCACAAACTATAGACAATCCCTTTCTATGATCAGAAACATTTTAATTTGTGCTAATATGGCATGAAGTGGTTTTGACAATTAAGATTTGTATTACTGAAAGTGGCAGCAATGAGCAATAGGGAAATTGCAAAAATACATAGAATTCTGTAATTCCATAAAGTTAGTTCCAATTTGAGTACAAACCTACCATTAATCCACTGATTTTCTCCAAAATCATTTGAAATTGGTAAGGTTATTAAAATAGTCTGAATAATAATGGATGTTTCCAATGTATCTGCCCAGTCCCTCTTGCTATTGGAAAAAATAATCTGATGACATATTATTTATGTCTAGGGTTGTTTGTAGTGGATATCAAGTAGGCCTTCACGGAGCTGAGTCTGTAGCCTGACACTTGATCCAGACAAAACTAAGATGAAGCATCCATCTAATTTTACTGAAGTTTTATGTCTGTGTCTCGGGGCCATTCACGTTAAGGCATGGCANGGCAGACATAATTATATATAATTTATAAATATAAATTATATCCTTTTGCTTCTCATAACATTATATATACTTTATATTATATATTTATTTATATATTGATGGCTGAGACAGTAAAGAATCTGTCTGAAGTAGACCTGGGTTTTATCTCTGAGTTGGGAAGATCCCCTGGAGAAGGGAATGGCAATCCACTCCAATATTCTTATCTGGAGAATCACTTGGAAAGAGAAAGCCAGTGGGCTACAGTCCATGGTTTTTCAAAGAGTCAGACATGAGAAATAACTAACACTCACTTATAATTTTAGATATATATCAAAAAGGTTTAGCTGCTAAGTCATAGTGGAGTGGGTTGCCGTCTCCTCCAGGGGGTCTTCCCAACCTAGGGATTGAGCTCAGGTCTCCTGCTTTGCAGGTAGTCTCCTGCATTGCGGGTGGATTATTTATTGACTCAGGCATCAGGGAGGCCCACAGCAATACTGCAGTGGGTTGCCATTTTCTTCTCCAGGGAATATTCCCCATCCAGGAATCGAACCTATGTCTCCTACGTTGAAAGTGGATTCTTTACCATTAAGCCACTGTGGAAGCCTTATACATTAAAATAGATGATCTAAAATCACATTTACAAATAATTAGTATGTTAATTAGATTCAATTCAATGTTAAACAAAATGTCAATATAAAAACCCAAAAATTATCCCAGGAGGCAGTATAACCTTAATGGAGGTTTTGATGGAAGGTACAAGATTATTTCTAAATAAGAATCTATAATTAATTTAAGCACAAGACGGAAGGCATAAACAAGTTACAACTTAAGATTTATGCCAATTCACGAACATTATGGATGCTTAATTCTTTAATATGACTAGATTATAAAAAAAAGTTATACCAAGATTTATACGGCACATTTTACACATCAGGTGATCTCCTCGATCCTTGGTGTAACTCTTAGAACCATAACATAGTAGTCTGCTTCTTTTTGGCATCTCAAAATTTTGTGATTTACAATTTCTCTAGTGTTCCAAATTTATATTTTAGTTGTATATTAAAGATACTAACCAAGGGCTAAATTTTAAATGATAGGATGAATAGTCTGTATTTTAGTGGTTCTCATAATTTATCATGCATCAGAAATCACCTGGAGGGCTGGATAAATCACAAATTGTGGGCTCCATTCCAGAGGTTTTGATTCAGGATGTTGGAGACAGGGCTTGAGAATTTGCCTCCCTAACATATTCTTAGGTGTCCCTGCTGCTGGTGGTTTGAGGACCGTACGTGGAGAATATATACCAAAGCCACGGAGACATATGAAGCTTCTGCCTTCTCTGTTTCTCTTTTCTATTCATTTCTATTTTTCAGGAATAATGTTCGGTCCTTTGTTCAACAGGAATCATGCTGCTATCAGAAGGAAACCAGAGTATCCTGCCCACATTTATTCTCCTGGGTTTTTCAGAATACCCAGAACTCCAGGCCCCACTTTTCCTTGTTTTCTTGTCTATCTACACAGTCACTGTGGTGGGGAATTTAGGCATGATCATAATGATCAAGGTCAATTCAAAACTCCACACGATCATGTACTTTTTCCTTAGTCACTTGTCCTTTGTCGATTTCTGTTTTTCTACTGTAGTTACACCCAAACTGTTGGAGAATTTGATTGTGGAGGACAGAACCATCTCTTTCTCTGGCTGCATTGCACAATTTTGTTTCGCTTGCCTGTTTGCTGTAGCAGAAACGTTCATGTTAGCAGCAATGGCCTATGACCGCTTTGTGGCCGTCTGCAAGCCCTTGCTCTATACCACTGTGATGTCTCCGAAGCGCTGTGCTCTCTTGGTGGCTGGCTCTTACTCATGGGGTGTAGTGTGCTCCGTGACACTCACGTATTTTCTTCTTGCATTATCCTATTGCAAGTCTAGCACCATAAATAATTTTATCTGTGACCACTCTGTAATTGCTTCTGTCTCCTGCTCAGATCCCTATATCACTCAGATGTTATGTTCTATTATTGCCATATTCAATGAGGCAAGCAGCCTGGCGATTATTCTGATGTCCTATATATTCATTTTTATCACTGTTATGGGGATGCCTTCTGCAAGTGGGCGCTGGAAAACCTTCTCCACCTGTGCTTCCCACCTGACAGCCATCAGCATCTTCCATGGAACCATCCTTTTCCTTTTCTGCATTCCTAACCCCAAATCTTCTTGGCTCACAGTCAAAGTGACTTCTGTGTTTTACACAGTAATGATTCCTATGCTGAACCCCTTGATCTACAGCTTGAGGAACAAAGAAGTAAAAAATACACTCACAAGATTAGTTTTCACAAAACTGCTTTGTCACTATGCATAATATTTTAAAATTCATTATTTTATTTCTGAAAAAATAAATGATATTCTATGCTACAGATTGTTCAGTTCTTGCGGTGCAATTGATGATTCAAGTCTTTTGATAAATATGCTTTAGGTTAGTATATCTATGGCAGGATAGCAGTTTATTGATGATTATTGATTTTTACATGCATCAATGTTTAGTTAAATAGCTATAAACCATATGTAAACCAAAATTTAAAAAAATGACTGCTTTTTGTAGTAAGTCATTTTTGAGTGAATTCAAATGCATTAAAAGTTTATGGGTATATGATGAAATAAACTATTTTTTTCTGCCTTGGCCTGTTGGCATGTACATCATAAGAAAAATGATTAAGGAGAAGGTTCAAGCTTCACACAAAGAAGGCATAAAACTGTTTATGACTTCTTCAAAACACAAGTCTGGGAAAATTAAAGACAGGAGGGCAACATGGACTCCAAGAACTAATCAATCAAACACACAGTAACAATAAAATATGAGTAACCAACCAACAACACAATTATTCCAATCATGCAATGACCAAGTGTTGTCTTAGACTAAAGTGTTTAGGCATGCATGACAGCAATCTGTCCTTCACTATATCCCAGAGGTTGCCCATACTCGTGTCCATTAAGTTAGTGAAGATATCCAACTATCTCATCCTCTGTTGCCCACTTCTCTGCCTGCCCTCAACCTTTCCCAGCACCAGGGTCTTTTCCAGTGAGTCAACTCTTCTCATTTGGTGGCCAAAATGTTGGAGCTTCAGCTTCAGCCTCAGTCCTTCCAATGAGAATTCAGGGTTGATCTCCTGTAGGACTGACCTGGTTTGATCACCTTGCTGTTCAGTTGACTCTTAAGAGTTTTCTTCAGCACCACAATTTGAAAGCAACAATTCAGCCCTCAGCCTTCTCTATGGTCCAACACTCACATCTATACATGACTACTGGAAAAACCATAACTTGGTCTATATGGACCTTTGTCAACAAAGTGATGCCTCTGCTTTTTGATACGCTATCTATGATCATCATAGCTTTCTTTCCAAGGAATCATAGATGAATGAATCATAGATGTAAACATAAATATGAAAACTAAAAAATATTTAACATAAAACAGAAAAGATCTTTCAAAAGTTAGGATGATAATTTTCTGAATGAACATAAAAAGGATGGCTTTTTAAAAAACAATAAAAGGAGCTTCATTGCCATTAAAAATGTTTGGTAAAAGTTTCTTAAGCATACATGACACCATTAATAAGGTGATAATACAAGCCACAGATTGTGAGTAAGTATTTGCAGAACTTATATCTGATAAATGATTTCAAAGTAAAACACACAGAGGAAGTCTTTATACTCAATACAAGAAAAAAGCCTACTTAAAGTTTTGATGAACTATCTGAGCACACATTTGACAAAACAGAACACACAAATAAACATATGAAAAAATGCTAAGCATAGCTTAATGGCGTTCTTATTAAAATTAAAGCTTAAACCACAAGGAGAAACTACTATGCTCCATTTAGAATAGCTAAAATGAATAAGAGTTTCAAATACTGGTGAAAATGTGGAGCAAGTTAAATGCCTATGCATTTCAGATAAGAGTACAGGGTTAAAAAACTTTGAAAACAGTTCAGCAGTACCTTATGAAGTCACACAAGCACTTCCCAGGTTATTAAGCGACAGGAACTGTGAAAGCAGTTTAAGCCTCCAAGTCGGTGGCAATTTCTTGTGCAGCATGGAAAACTAATATCCAACAAGGTTGCTAGCTCTGGGTGACTAGGGTGTAGATACTGGCTCCAAGGCTAGTCTAGAGTACAGAGGTGTCAGCAATGGGGGGAAGGTGCATTGTGGAGCTCAAGCCTATCTCAGTGAAAGAATAACCATGCAGACTTGCGGGATTTTGGATCCGGCCATACTACGTACAATAACACTGTGCCTGGTGGGAGACAGCCTCTGGCGAGTTATGCCTTCCTGGTAGAGCCCGGCAAGTGTCAGTCAGGTTGTCAGGAGCCTGGGGAAGCATTTGTTGCTGCTGGTTAGTCACTGCATTGTGTCCAGATCTTTCATATCCATGCACTGCAGCCCACCAGGCTTCTCTGTCGAAAGATTTCCCAGGCAAGAATGCTGGAGTGGGTGGCCATTTCTTTACCAAGGGTTATTCCCAACTCCAAGCAGGGATAGAACCTATGTCTTCTGAACTGCAGATGAATTTTTTTTTTTAACCACCAAGCCACCAGGCAAGCCAGTGGATCTAATTGTGTGATATTTCAGTATAGTAGAACCAGTGGGTTGATTGACCCTCAGAGGTTTTAGAGATTTAAACATGTTTCCAAAATGCATTTTCCATTTATAAGAGACTGCATTATTTAATTGTATTAATATAAGCTTGAAAGTGTGGACTGCTTATATGTATTGCTTATAAGAAAACACAGTTTAGTTCCAGTAAAGAACATCGCTGTTTCTGAAGACAATTTTATTTATTTAGGTTAAGCAATAAGATCAGGGACCAAGTTATATTGGTTATGCATCTCAAAACACATGCACTTCATACACAGAATGGGACAGAAAAATCATATAGTAAATATATATATAATAGCAGTTAATATCTCTGAACAGTTTCATTTTAGCTTATTTATCTTTTGTTTTAGGTTTTATTGTAGGCACCAAGTTTTCTTATTCAGTTCATATACTTTTCTATAATTATTTTTAAAGAAATTAATGAAATGGGCTATTTGAGGTGCCATCTCCAGTGATTCAGAAGGAACTACCTTCTTGCAAATTGCCACATGAAAAAAGCATTCAAGCTAATTTATTCATGTGTGATATAAAAATAAATACCTCAAGAAATACTCTCTAGGGTTTATCCCCAAGGTCATGGAAGCATACATAAGCCCTACATTTTGTTCATAGGAATCAGATTCAGCTTCCAAATCTCTCTCTCTCTGTTTCTTCCTTTCTCTGAGGTTTTCTGGATGTTAAGAAAGAAGTATATTCCCGTCACATTAAACTTTTGTGGGCTCCTCCTATATTGGTTGACTCCTTAATGTTTTACATGATGTTTGAATTCTGAGTGGAAACCCCCCTGGAGACAATTAATAGTAGAAACAGAATCTTCAGGTGAGTTGGTTTCAGGTGGGATGATCTATCTTGTTTCTCTCCTCTCCTTTGGGGAACGTGGAGATCCTAAAACCTCTAAAGCAGTGGACACTATCAATCTTCATGTGGCAATGTCTCCCAAGTCCATTTTCCTGAAGGCTGAGCTTTGATCTCCTCCCCATTCACTGGGGTGTCATCCTGGATTTCGCTTTGAGAATATCCACACTGTGCTTTGCAGAGTAGTCACAATGAACTTTTTAAAAAGAATAGTATAATGCCTGGGAATTCCTCAACACCTCAAAATTGACTCGAAAGAAGATAAGAATCATCTGTATAAAATAATAATGAACCCCGTAATATACAATTCCATTTTTCTGACAGTAATGTCTGCAGGTATGTCAAGGGTTTGGAAAATATGGCTAAAGTGAAAAGGAAAAGTGTCCTCGTGATAGTAATTTGCATGAAATGCTTTATATCTTGTTCAAGTGCTGCATCAGTATGTAAGAAAAGAGTAAATTAAGGCATTGTATTCTGAGAATACCGACTTGATTAAAGAAGGTTGAAAACTGAAGAATATAGCTAGGATAAGGGTTTAGGTAAAAATGGAGCAGAGAAATTTAGATTTGATAAATTAGTTAACAAGGAGAAATTAAAGTTTTTAAGAGTCAGAAACTGTCATAATGGCCACAGTGATCAAGAAAAGAAGAAACTGATTTTCTCACAGTGCAGGTTAGCAGCAGCACAGGGCAGCTGGCTGAGTCTCGGTGACCACGAGATTAAAAAGGGACGATTAGTAAGGGTCATATAATGATGAGAAAACACAGGGGAAACAGAGACAGTTTATTGAAGGACAGTGATTGATGAGTTAGCCTGAACAGGGCCAAGAGGCAATTCAGAAAAAGAGTTGAGCTACTCTTTGACCTCACAAACTGTTCCTGCAGTTCTGTTGCTGCGAGCTTTGAATCTTGATCTGTTTCTTGCTGCTGAGTCGCTTCAGTCATGTCCGACTCTGTGCGACCCCATAGATGGCAGCCCACCAGGCTCTGCCGTCCCTGGGGTTCTCCAGGCAAGAACACTGGCGTGGGTTGCCATTTCCTTCTCCAATGCAGGAAAGTGAAAAGAGAAAGTGACGTCGCCCAGTTGTGTCTTGACTTTTAGTGACCCTGGACTGCGGCCTAGGCTCCTCCATCCATGGGATTTTCCAGGCAAGAGTGCTGGAGTGGGGTGCCATTGCCTTCTCCGTGATCTGTTTCTTAGATTGTTTAAAATAACAGGTGTTTAAAAATAATACCAGTTATTCAGAGTATTAAGAATTAAAATGGATGAGGGTGGGAAAACCTATATATTTTGAATTTCACAACTGTCAGACTTTGTGCTAATTATATTAATGTCATTTCCGAACTTAATACTTAGACACCTATAAAATATATATTATCATGTCATTATTATTGATAAAGAAGCTGAGGCTCATAAAACCTGAGTGATTCACCAAAGATCATATAGTAAATGCCAAAGCTTGGAACTGAATTTAAATCTGTGTTTCCAACTCCTTGCTTCTTTCATTATGCCAGTCTGTCTGTCACTAACTCTCTTCCACTTCCCACCCACTCCCTTTTCTGCATATAGGAAATACATTGTTTGAGTGTCAAAAGTACCATGAAGCTATTCAAGAAATCATGAACTATTTCTCCCTTCACATGGTCAGACAAAACTAAAATTGCATCTGTGTTTATGAGAGTCGAACTAATAGTCCCTTTGTGTGCTTGTTATTGGTTAAACTTATTTTAAAATCTTTGCTAAATAAATATACTTCTGTTGTTATAAACTGCTTACCAGTACAAGATGCTTTTGGTTTCTCAAAATAATGTACACAAATAATGACTGTTTGACTCAAAGCAAGATTATCACCTGTAGTTTTAATCAAACTCAGTATTTCAGTCACCAGAAGTTTTGAGGGTGATAATGTAACCATTTGTGTTTATTGCTGTATTCTCTGATTTTCTTGAGAAACCGTATAGAATGTGAAAGAGTTGAGCAAAATATATTTTAAGTTACTCTGTAATTCAGATATTCTATAAGCCTTTAATGCTATAAGATTCCTAATAAATTTATTAGATTAAAAATATTGATAGCAGGTTAAGAGACATTGATCAAAGAATTTAAAAGGCTATATTGAGAGCATCAGTGAGAAACAGAGACACCAGTAGCAGTATGTGAGATAAACGATAAATAGTCAAATAGGAAAGAAAACGAAAGTGAGGCTCTACATTATAATACAGCTCATTACTTTACCAGCTCGCTGCATTGAACACAAGGCGAGTAATTTTAGCATCAAAATGCAATCATTGGAAAACTTGAAGATAGAGCTTTATTTTCTTCAATGTCCATTTATGCTTTCCAAGATGTGAAAATTCTTGTGGTGACTCATGAGCTCTGCCTTTTCAATGATCTTCAGTTAGAACGTAACAATAGAAGTACTACGGCCTCTAACAACATTACGCCTCCTGCTTTTTAAAATAAATTTGAGTACCATGTTTCCGTTTATTGTTCCGTTACTCTCACTAAACAACACAGACCTTCAGAATGGTGGAACTGTGAAAAACATGTTTTTCTACAACACTATAGAAAATATTTCTCTCTCACTCTACACTAAATTCAATTTCAGTCACTCATGATCAACTTCAAACCTAACTCATCACTAGCAGGCTGTGTTAATTCAAACAAGTGTCTTAACTCATATATGCTTCCATTTCCCTTTGTAAAATATGAGACTTCTTGTTTTGAAATTCAAAGTCTTTTTTTTCAAAGTCTTATTTAGTGGTCAAAACTGCTACTGCTAAGTCGCTTCAGTCATGTCTGACTCTGTTCAACCCCATAGACGGCAGCCCACCAGGCTCCGCCGTCCCTGGGATTCTCCAGGCAAGAACACTGGAGTGGGTTGCCATATCCTTCTCCAATGCAGGAAATTGAAAAGTGAAAGTGAAGTCGCTCAGTTGTGTCCGACTCTTAGCGACCACATGGACTGCAGCCCACCAGGCTCCTTCATCCATGGGATTTTCCAGGCAAGAGTACTGGAGTGGGTTGCCATTGCCTTCTCTGAAGTGGTCAAAACTAAGGTCCTGATATTTTAACACAATGTCTGCTGCAGGATAAATTAGATATCCACGCACTGTCATCATTATCATTGTTACCATTTTATTATCACTGTCTCAGATTTTCTCCAACAACAATTATGTGGTTTGCTGAAGGAAATCAGAGTGCCGGAGCCATGTTCACCCTCTTGGGCGTCTCAGAATATCCCGACCTCCAGGTTCCCTTGTTCCTGGTTTTCCTCACCGTCTACGCAGTCACTGTGGTGAGGAACCTGGGCATGATCACCATCATCAGGATCAGTCCCAAACTCCACACCCCCATGTACTTTTTTCTCAGTCACCTGTCCTTTGTTGATTTCTGCTATTCCACCACAGTTACACCCAAACTCTTGGAGGATTTGGTTGTGGAAGACAGAACCATCTCGTTCACGGGATGCATCATGCAATTGTTCTCGGCTTGCATGTTTGCAGTGGCAGACGCATTCATGTTGGCAGTGATGGCCTATGACCGATTCGTGGCCGTCTGTAAGCCTCTACTCTACACAGCGGTCATGTCCCCCAGGCTCTGTGCATCGTTAGTGGCCGGTCCCTACATGTGGGGTATAGTCTCCTCCCTGGCACTCACCTGTCCTCTCCAGACATTATCTTTCTGTGGGTCTAACATCATAGATAATTTCCTCTGTGAGCACTCTGCCATTGTCTCCGTCTCCTGCTCTGACCCCTTCATCAGCCAAGTGATCTCTTTTGCCATCGCCATATTCAACGAGGTGAGCAGCCTGGCAATTATCCTCACTACGTATATTTCCATTTTAGGCACTATCATAAAAATGCCCTCTGCTGGCGGGCGCCAAAAAGCCTTCTCTGCTTGTGCCTCCCATCTGACCGCCATCACCATGTTCCACGGGACAATCCCGCTCCTTTATTGTGTACCCAGGCCCAAAACCTCATGGCTCATGGTCAAAGTAGGTTCTGTATTTTATATAGTAGTGAGTCCCATGCTGAACCCTCTGATCTATAGCCTCAGGAACAAAGATGTGAAAGAGAGTGTCAGGAAATTAATGAATCACTTAATACAATTTGGCTGAAGATCTGTATGTCCAAAAGAAATATGATCTATTACATAGTGCGGATTAAATCTTCTTGTAGAGATGATGACTCAAATTATGTAGTCAACTCACTAGATCATAAATTTAGAGTCATAAATTGGCTATTTGATCTCTTAGTTTTTGTTCAATGTCAAATAAAATAGCTGTATATCATGTGTAAAATAATGTGTGTTGTGGATGTATGAAAAGTGAAATTGTGAGTTGTTCAGTCATGTCTGACTCTTTGCCACCCCACGGACTGTAGCCTGCCAGGTTCTTCTGTCCATGGAAGTCTCCAGGAAAGAATAATGGAGCAGGCAGCCATTGCCTTCTCCAGGAGATCTTCCTGACCCAGGGATTAAACCTGGGTTTCCTGCATTTCAGGGAGCTTCTTCAACTTCTGAGCCAACATGGGAGCACTGTGGGTGAAGAGTGTCTCCCAAATATCCATGCCACCCAGAACTCAGAATGTCACCTTATTTGGAAATAAGAGCTTTGCAGATGTAATTAAAGTAAGAGTCAAGATGAGCTTAAAGTGAACCCAAAACCCAATGAGAGTGTCCTTATAAGACACAGAAAAATATACACAGGGAAGGAGGGTGTGTGACTTCCACTTCTCTCTCCTCCTAAACCACATACAATTCCTAAACAATAACAACAACAACTAATTTTTAGTATTGTTGTACATAACTGCTTCCTGGCTGTTTGTAAACCCGCGCTTTGCACAGCTGTTGTGCCCCAGAAGCTGTGCTCCATCCTTCTGGCTGTGCTACAGCTGAGCATAGACTGTTTCTTACATTCGCCCTTTCAGTTATACTCCCTACTGTGAGTCCATCTTAGTAAACATACTTTGTATGAGTATTCTGCTGCCCTTTGGGATCTTGTTTTACTTTAGCCAATTGAATGAACTAAGAAAGTTCACAGCCATCATTTCATAGCTCTCCCTTCTGTCACTATTTTAAAGATACTTTCTACCTGTGGGCATCCCAGAGTCCTGTCTACCCGTGCCGTCCACACAACATCATCCTTTCTCTCTGTAGCACGTGCGTGCTGTGTGCTAGGTCACTTCACTCGTGTCTGGCTCTTTGAGACCCTGGACTGTAGCCCGCCAGGCTCCTCTGCCCATGGGATTCTCCAGGCAAGAATACTGGAATTGGTTGCCATCCCTTCCTCCAGCAGATCTCCCAGACACAGGGACTGAGCCAGAATCACTTATGTCTCCTGCAGGTACCTTATCACTAGCACCACCTGGGAAGCCCTCTATAGTATGCTTAGTTGCAAATGCTCATAAGTGATTGTTCAAGTAGAGTCTGTTTTATACCATGCCAGTCCTCACACTGAACTCGGTGACATCCAGTGTACATACTGCCATACTCACCGACACAATAGCTTGAAATGTAGAAAGACGAAACATCTTGTCAGGAAGTTAATAGGCTCCGAAATATTTTAGTGCTCAATCCATTGTTAATAAATACATTTCTATTAAATCATGCATGTGCCTATTCAAATACCACCTTCCAAGAAAAGTCTTTTCTGAAAATCAAATATAATGAGATAATAACTCTTTATCCTCTTAATGATAATGTTTTTCTTAGAAACAGATGATATGTTAGATACATGCAATAATTTATTTGCCTCGTTTCCTTCTCCCTCTATACACTCCAAAAGAGTAAAAATTTCTGGTATTATTATTGTATCTTATATCTCTAATGCCTAGAAATTTACCGAGAAAACACATTTTGCCTTCAATGAATACTTGCTGGGTGAATAAAAGTCAAAATTTCTGACTAAATTCATAACACTTACTACTGTGCTCACCTAGGTAAGGGAGCTTCCCTGGTGGCTCAGATGGTAAAGAATCTCCCTGCAATGCAGAAGACCCAGGTTCAATCCCTGGGTCAGGAAGATGCCCTGGAGAAGGAATGGCAGCCCACTCCAGTATTCTTGTCTGGAGAATCCCATGGACAGAGGAGCCTGGCTACAGTACGTGGGGTCACAAAGGGATGGACACGACTAGGTGACTAACTCTTCACCTGGGTAAGACTTTAGATGATGTCTCCTTAATGAATATAGTTGTCACAAGGGATTTAAAAAGCTAAAATACCATAAATAATACACTCAATGACTTATATGAGTGCTTCTATTGCTGAGTACTGTAACTTGAAATATATTTCTTTGTCTAATTTTAAATCTTTAGCCGTAGCTGCGCATTCTACAAACATTTGACTCTCCTGCAGTTTTCAGAACCACAAAATGACACTTCCATTATCAAAAGGGTATCTCACGAATAGTCCCTGAATGTAGTTTATTAACACTGGTCATGTTCAATTTAGAGATCTTGCCCTTTCTAAGTTAATACAGATTTCAGAAAATCTGAAGAGTTTATTCAAAATTCTCCAAGCCAGGCTTTAACAATACATGAATCATGAACTTCCAGATGTTCAAGCAAGCTGGTTTTAGAAAAGGCAGAGAAACCAGAGATCAAATTGCCAACATTCGCTGGATCATCAAAAAAGCAAAAGAGTTTCAGAAAAACATCTATTTCTGCTCTATTGACTATGCCAGAGCCTTTGACTCTGTGGATCACAATAAACTGTGAGAAATTTTGAAAGAGATGGGAATACCAAACCACTGGACCTGCCTCTTGAGAAACCTGTATGCAGGTCAGGAAGCAACAGTTAGAACTGGACATGGAACAACCACTGGTTCCAAATAGGAAAAGCAGTACATCAAGGCTGTATATTGTCACCCTGCTTATTTAACTTATATGCAGAGTACATCATGAGAAATCCTGGGCTGGAGGAAGCACAAGTTGGAATCAAGATTGCTGGGAGAAATGTCAATAACCTCAGATATACAGATGACACCACCCTTATGGCAGAAAGTGAAGAAGAACTAAAGAGCCCCTTGGTGAAAGTGAAAGAGGAGAGTGAAAAAGTTGGATTAAAGCTCAACATTCAGAAAACAAAGACCATGGCATCTGGTCCCATCACTTCATGGGAAATAAATGGGGAAAAAGTGGAAACAGTGTCAGACTTTATTTTTTTGGGCTCCAAAATCACTGCAGGTGGTGATTGCAGCCATGAAATTAAAAGATGCTTACTCCTTGGAAGGAAAGTTATGACCAACTGCCGGGAGCCAGCATGAGGAATTCCACCCGTGACAAGGTCATGTGGCAGAGCTCTGATGGCAAGGCTAATCAGACCTCAGGTTTTCCCCCTCGAATTTCCTGAACATCCACCCCCCGCCCCCTCCTAAAATAAGAATCTGCCTGCTTTTCCACTCTTCTAATATTCTCTGGAAAAAGTCAAATCAGGGCTTTAGTCTTCTGCATTTGAAAGGGATGTTTCAGTTAAAACCCCTCTGATAGCCCTCTAGCTTGCCTAACAGGTTCCCCCAGACCTCTTACAGCTTGTGAATTGCTTACAGCCCCCCAACCATGAGAGAAAAGCTTAAAGGCATCTTAAAGATACAGAGCCTTTTCTAAAGAGCTAAAAATCATATTGGTGACGGGTTTCCACTGTTGACTCAATGATTGCCTCCAGGCCTCCATATTCCTTATCTTTTAGGCACCTGGGAGGATGTTAATCAATGTAAACGGATATGGAAAAGATATATAGTAGTTTTGATGTTAGTAACACTAGACTTTTGAATTAATTACTTTTCTTTGTTATATATCACTGCACTCCTCTTGTGTCCTTGCTATGTAAGAATGTAACTTTATTTAGTGCTTTCTGAAGAGTGGCACCAGACTTTGGGAAGATCAACACAAATAAGTCTTCTGGCTGACAAACCCTTATCAGAAAAAAGGCTGTAAAATGTTAAATAAGCAGGGTGACAATATACAGCCTTGACGGACTCCTTTTCCTATTTGGAACCAGTCTGTTGTTCCATGTCCAGTTCTAACTGTTTCTTCCTGACCTGCATATAGATTTCTCAAGAGGCAGGTCAGGTGGTCTGGTATTCCCATTTCTTTCAGAATTTTCCACAGTTTATTGTGATCCACACAGTCAAAGGCTTTGGCATAGTCAATAAAGCAGAAATAGATGTTTTTCTGGAACTCTCTTGCTTTTTCCATGATCCAGCGGATGTTGGCATTTTGATCTCTGGTTCCNTGGATGTTGGCAATTTGATCTCTGGTTCCTTTGCCTTTTCTAAAACCAGCTTGAACATCTGGAAGTTCACAGTTCACGTATTGCTGAAGCCTGGCTTGGAGAATTTTGAGCATTACTTTACTAGCATGTGAGATGAGTGCAATTGTGCGGTAGTTTGAGCATTCTTTGGCATTGCCTTTCTTTGGAATTGGAATGAAAACTGACCTTTTCCAGTCCTCTGGCCATTGCTGAGTTTTCCACACTTGCTGGCATATTGAGTGCAACACTTTCACAGCATCATCTTTCAGGATTTGAAAGAGCTCAACTGGAATTCCATCACCTCCACTAGCTTTGTTGGTAGTGATGCTTTCTAAGGCCCACTTGACTTCACATTCCAAGATGTCTGGCTCTAGATTAGGGATCACATCATCATGATTATCTGGGTCGTGAAGATCTTTTTTGTACAGGTCTTCTGTGTATTCTTGCCACCTCTTCTTAATATCTTCTGCTTCTGTTAGGTCCATACCATTTCTGTCCTTTATCGAGCCCATCTTTGCATGAAATGTTCCCTTGGTATCTCGAATTTTCTTGAAGAGATCTGTAGTCTTTCCCATTCTGTTGTTTTTCCTCTATTTCTTTGCATTGATCACTGAAGAAGGGTTTCTTATCTCTTCTTGCTCTTCTTTGGAACTCTGCCTTCAGGAAGATGATGTAAATTACCTAAGATTTGTATATACAAATAGGTATGCAGAGAGAAAAGCCTGGTTTTATGAGTCTGGGCTGCTAACACTGCATAATTTTGTATTACCCGTTGATCTCTATGTACAATCAAAAAGGCATAAAAGGTCTTCTGAACAATAGAGGCCGGAGCCAGTCATTGGAAGGACTGGTTTCCCCCGTGTCTCCTCTTTACTCTAATTTCAGGCTGAATTCCCACCTGGGGTGTGGAGGCTCACCATGTCTACTTACTTGCCCTGGCTTTTAAGATCCGTAAGAGAGAGAGCCCAAGGTGGGGCACTCTCTGATATTCAAACGGACGCCGGTGGCCTAACATAGATGGTGCAAGCTCCTTGTCTGGAACTTTATTGGCTTTCCACATAAACCAAGTTATTCAGCCTCTTTTCTCCACTTAATTTTCCTGCTATACTATTTCTTCTTAATCTCTTTTATATTTCTATATAAATAAGTTTTTTCCTCTCCTACTCCTTCTCTCCTTCGAATTTCCCTGGATCCACTGGGGCTGGTCCCCAGCAACCAACTTAGACAGTATGTTAAAAAGCAGAGACATTACTTTGCCAACAAAAGTCCATTTAGTCAAGGCTATGGTTTTTCCAGTAGTCATGTATGGATGTGAGAGTTGGACTATAAAGAAAGCTGAGCGCCAAAGAATTGATGCTTTTGAACTGTGGTGTTGGAGAAGACTCTTGTGAGTCCCTTGGACTGCAAGGAGATCCAACTAGTCCATCCTAAAGGAGATCAGTTTTGTGTGTTCATTGGAAGGACAGATGTTGAAGCTGAAACTCCAATACTTTGGCCATCTGATGTGAAGAGCTGACTGGTTTGAAAAGACCCTGATGCTGGGAAAGATTGAGGGCAGGAGGAGAAGGGGACGACAGAGGATGAGTTGGTTGGATGGCATGACCAACTCGATGGACATTGGTTTGGGTAAACTCCAGGAGTTGGTGATGGACAGGGAGGCCTGGTGTGCTGTGGTTCATGGGGTCACAAAGAGTTGGACGACTGAGCAACTGAACTGAACTGAAACTGAGGGTGTTTGTGTCACTCAAGAGCTTTACTACCATTATCTACTTCTCTAGTCACATATTTGAATGTTGGAGTTTGTCCTTGCTTACTTCATTATGATTATTTTCCAAAATCATTTTTTCCATCAGGCACTTCTCTATTTCCAGGGATATCAGATCTCTTAGGGTTTCACTCTGTTGAGAAGCACTTAAATTCTTGTTCCTTATCTTTGAGGGAAAGATTTTACCTTTTCACTATTTAATGTCATGTAAGCTGAGTTTGTCACATATGTCTTTTATTTATGTTGAGATAGGTTCTCTAATTGGTTTGCTGAGAATTTCATCATGCAAAAAATTTGAATTTTGTCATTTGTTTCTGCATTTATTGAGATGATTAATTACTTTTACTTGTTTGTTAATGTGGTATATCACATTAATTGATTCGCACGTGTTGAACTGTCCTTGCATGCTTGGAATAAATAACACTTGATCATAGTGTATGATCTTTTCAATGCAGTTTTGAATTTGGTTTTCTGAGAGAAATGTTTGCATTTATGTTCATCAGGAATATTGACTCTTAATTTTCATTATTTGTTGTGTTTTGTCTGGTATTGAGATCAAGGTAATGCTGGATTCATAAAATGAGTTTGGAAGTACTGCCCCTATGCTTCTTCTTCTTTTTTTTAAAAAGTTTAAAATTTATTAATTCTTCAAATGTTAGAGTTCACCAATGAAGCCATGTGGTCCTGGACTTATTTTTGGGGGGAGCTTTGGACAACTGATTCAATCTCCTTATTAGTATTTTGTCTATTCAGATTTTCTATTTTTTCATCATTCAGTCTTTGTAGGGTGTTATGCTTTAGGAATTTAACAATTTCTTCTAAGTCATTTGATTTTTTTTTGGGGGGGAAGGGATGTATATTGTTCATAGTAGTTTCTTATGATCCTTGGTTTTTGTGTAGTATTAATGGTCATATCCCTTCTGCCATTTATAGTATTATTTATTTGAGGCTTCTCCCTTATTCTTGATAAATTTAGCTATTTTTTCCTCCATTTTGCTTACCTTTTCAAAAGTACAGCCTTTATGTTGATTGACTTTTTCTATTTCACTTAACTCTGATCTCTGTTATTTCTTTTCTTTACTAACTTTTGACTTAGCACATTCTGGTTTTCTAGTTTCTTGGGGTATAAAAGGTCTAGCTTTTTTTTTTTCTTCTTAATGTAAGCATTTTTTCACTGCAAACTTTTCTCTTAAAGCTGTGTTTGTTGTAATTTGTTATTGTCCTCTAATTTTGGGCATGATATTTTTCTATTTCCATTTGTCTCAGGATATTTTAAAATTCTTTTTTGATTTCTTCTCTGAACTACTGGTTGTTCAGGGATATGTTTAATCTCCATACATTTGCAAAGTTTTTAAACTTGTTTCTCTAACTGATTTCTAGTTTTATACTGTCGGGGCTGGGAAAGTGTTTGAGATGGTTTAAAGTTTCTGTGACATTCCTGAATGAAGGTCTTACTGTCTGCCAGAGTCAGATGGTCTGGAGACATGTCAGCCCTTAAAGGTTAGTCACTCAGTCATGTCAGACTCTTTGTGACCTCATGGACTGTAACCCACCAGGTACCTATGTCCACAGAATTCTCCAGGCAAGAATACTGAAGTGGGTAGCCATTCCCTTCTCCAAGGGATCTTCCTGACCCAGGGATCAAACCCAGGTCTCCCGTATTCCAGGCAGATTCTTTACCATATCCCTAGGATAGTCACAAAAGCTGAGGTATATCTATGTGAACAAGTTCCTTCCAGGGAGATACTGGTAAATTGAGGTTGGAGGCCCTCAGACAATTGAATAAGTCATTTTTAATTTTATAATTCCATTTATAGGACTTAAAATATTCTTGCCTTTAGCCCACATCCACTAGATCTCAGCCAATTTGTCTTTAGATGCTCTGATACAGAGCAGTCAAATAGAGAGAGATTACCTAATCAGATCACACATTTATATTCCCTAAATTAGCAACAATCCACCAACACTCCATTTTTCTTGGACAATATAGCTCAAAAAATGATTTCTACCATGTTTCTACTGATAAATAACAGTTCTAAAATATTGTGTGTAAAATGAGAAAACATAGTACAGGTGAAAACCCCTGAAGTCTTTTATTAAAAAAAATTATTCATAAGTTCTTTCCAATATGATTCTGAGGAAGAGGTCAGTTTCTCACAAATGCCCCCTGTGGAAGCCAGAGAATCCTGGGCTTTAATTTCATTCTGAAATGTTTTTGCACAAAGACACTCTACGATGATAGCTAGAAAATCTAAGAAACAGTGGTTTTTTAACTTTTGCAACTGTAATTAATAAGTACATGAATTTTACATGTTTCTTCAAATATATCTGTATTGTTTAGACATGCTGATTCAGTGCTTTAGCAGCAGATTCTAGAGCAGAAACCCACAAAATAGATACATATGAAGAATGTATCCAGATGAATGTTCTTTACTTCTAGTGTGGTATGTATCTTCTTTATAGATCAGCACCCTGGTATTCACAACCATTTTATATTCTTTCTTAAAATTTATTATATAGATATATATGTATTAACGTATGGATGTGAGAGTTGGACTGTGAAGAAGGCTGAGTGCTGAAGAATTGATGCT
The DNA here is from genome assembly GCA_006410935.1 of Redunca redunca. Classification (NCBI taxonomy): domain Eukaryota; kingdom Metazoa; phylum Chordata; class Mammalia; order Artiodactyla; family Bovidae; genus Redunca; species Redunca redunca. Next base: position 60,704 of record SJYQ01006206.1, on the reverse strand, counting down.
TTTGAACTGTGGTGTTGGAGAAGACTCTTGAGAGTCCCTTGGACTGCAAGGAGATCCAACCAGTCCATTCTGAAGGAGATCAATCCTGGGATTTCTTTGGAAGGACTGATGCTAAAGCTGAAATTCCAGTACTTTGGCCACCTCATGCGAAGAGCTGACTCATTGGAAAAGACTCTGATGCTGGGAGGGATTGGGGGCAGGAGGAGAAGGGGACGACCCAGGATGAGATGGCTGGATGGCATCACGGACTCGATGGACGTGAGTCTGAGTGAACTCCGGGAGTTGGTGATGGACAGGGAGGCCTGGCGTGCTGCAATTCATGGGGTCGCAAAGAGTCGGACGCGACTGAGCGACTGAACTGGACTGAACTGAACTGATTCAAGCCACACACCACATCTTCAGCTAATTTTTATTTTGTTAGTTATTGATGTCTAATAAACACTCACAAATGTTATCTACTCTTTTTATTCCCTCCTTTTTCTTTACTTCGCTCTCTCTCTCTCTTTCTCCATTTGTGTCCCAAACATTAGGTAAGTGCTTTGGATAATACAGACAGAATGTAGAATCCTTGAGCAAGGATTGTTCACAATCTCATACTGTAGGCCATTATTTCACAAACAGGACAATATTAAATAGAATGATTAAAGAAAATGGTTGTCTGTGAACTATAAAAAGGAACATTTAATCAGAGCTAAGAAGGGGAGGAGCTGATAGCTAATTATTAAAGAAAACTATGCAATTTACCAAGGCACTTTATTTTTTTGCTAGGCAAATGTAATTTTATTTATTTATTTATTTTAATTGGAGGTTAATTACTTTACAATATTGTATTGGTTTTGCCATACATCAACATGAATCCACCATAGGTATACAAGTGTTCCCCATCCTGAAAGCCCCTCTCTCCTCCCTCCCCATACCATCCCTCTGGGTCATCCCAGTGCACCAGCCCCAAGCCTCCAGTATCATGCATTGAACCTGGACTGGCGATTCGTTTCATATATGATATTGTACATGTTTCAATGCCACTCTCCCAAATCATCCCACCCTCTCCCTCTCCCACAGAGTCCAGATTGCTTTCAGTTTTGGATTTCTTAATTCTAAAAAGATGTGTGTATGTATGTGTCTGTGTGTTCAGTTGCATCCAGCTCTTTGTGACCCCAGGGACCACAGCCTGCCAGGCGCCTCAGTACATGGAACTTTCCAAGCAAGAATATTGGAGCAAGTTGCCGTTTCCTATTCCAGGGGATCTACCTGACCCAAGGATTACATCCGAGTCCCGTGCATCTCTTGCAGTGGCAGGCAGACTGTTTACCACTGAGCCACTGGGGGTCCCCGGAAAGGTATGCAGCTGCTCAGCTCAAGACCTCTCTAAGTGCCAAATTATCTTCCTAGAATCATTTCCTTCCCAAATTTTTGGATCTGACAATATCTCCTTTAAAGAAAACATTTCTTCTGCACACTATGTTTTGACATTTGTTCCTAGATTTTTAACCCTACTTTTTTTTTTTAATTAATGAAAGTCTTAAACTTTACTTATGAATTGTATGTATGGTCAGTTAGTAAATGTTTCTTTATTCATCTAGATTATAAGGTCCATTTTTATACAAACTAATGGGTTTTTAGAGAAATGTAAAGCACTTAAAGGAAGACAAAGAAGAATTAGTTGATAAATATTAATACACTTGAAATAATAATGTTTGAATGAATGGATACACACAAAAAGTATGATAGAATTTGAAGAGCCAGGAAGTTTCACACAGGGTTTCATAGATAAGGTCAAGACATAAAATGAAGCATGACAAGTTTTGAAAAATGCAACAATTTCCTGTGGCTGAACTTTAGTATAGATACTCATTTATTAAATAATTTGATAAAATTATATTTCTCATGTATCATAGCATATAATTTTGCAAAAATAATAACTACTATATGTGTGGGCATATGTGTTATATAAAGCTTTGAAACCATCTTTTATTTTTCAGTTTTCCTAGGGCATTTTTCACATCCTTGTTCCGTAGGCTATAAATCAGAGGATTTAACATGGGAATCATAAGGGTGTAAAACAATGAGGTCATTTTGTCTTGATCTAAAGAGTAGATTGAACTTGGCCTAAAGTACATAAAAAGCATAGTTCCCTGGAAAATTGCCACAGCAGTTAGGTGGGAGGCGCAGGTGGAGAAAGCTTTGAACCTCCCTTCAGCAGAATGGATCTTTGAGACTGCAAGGATGATATAAGAGTAAGAGACAAGAACTCCTGAAATTGAGCTCAATTCAATGAAGCCAAAAACAATAAATAATGTCAATTCATTGACCTGTGTATCAGAGCAGGAAAGAAGGTAGAGTGGAGGTAAGTCACAGAAGAAGTGGTTAATCTCATCTGACCCACAGAAGCATAAGTGGAATGCTAATATCGTGTGGATCAAAGCATCTGTCATTCCCACCAGGTAAACCCCAGCCACGAGCAGGGAGCACACCCCGCTGGACATGCTGACCGCATAGAGCAAGGGGCTGCTGATGGCCCTGTATCGATCATAGGCCATCACTGCCAGCAGGAGACACTCAGAATCTGCAAAGGTACAGGCAATCAAGAACTGTAGGGCACAGCCATAGAAGGGGATTGGTTTGTTCTTGGCCAAAAGATCAGCCAGCATCTTAGGCCCAATTGCTGTGGAATAGCAGAGGTCACAGAAGGAGAGGTGGCTGAGGAAAAGGTACATTGGCGTTTGCAGCTGGGGATCCATTCTAATCAAAATTATCATTCCAAGATTTCCCAGAAGATTAATGAGATAGACAATTAGCAACATGGCAAATAAGGTCACTTTCACTTCCAGATCACTGGTAATCCCCAAGAAAATGAATTCAGTCACAGAGGAGCAATTTTCTTTCTCCATTCTTTAATTTTTCTTATCTAAATTTTTGACAAAATGATCAGGAAAAGTATAGATAAATGTATGGACTTCTGCAAAATATCTGTAAAGGAGAGCACAGTCTCTTTGTGTAAATGTCATTTTATACTCAGAAAATTACCCAAACATGTACCTACTCTTTGAAGGAACATTGTTACCTACCTGGAAAAATAAAAACAAACAGAAAACTCTATTACACATTGAAAAAGTTTTATCTAAGTCTGCATGTCATTATGATGTATATACAACTCTATGAGTTTTTCATTTTCCTAGGTTTTTGCCTTATCTCTGGAGGTATAATTGGAAGAATTAATGTCTTATTTTATGTTCAAAATACCATAGAAGAGACACCAATGTTTGAGAGACCTGGCTGTCAGTTATAAGATTAAGCATTTTCCATCTCTGGAAATAGTCATTTCGGCACAAAAATTTGTTACCACTGTTATGTTTCTCAGAATACAGCTCAGATAGTGTTGATTTGAAATGATTGTCTATACATTCTAGCGCATGTCAGCAGCTATTCATAATGAAAATGACTATGTTACCGTCCTGGTCTAAGTCACCTTCAGCATTTGGTAGACATAACATAGGCATTGTTGACCTTTACTATAGAAACGTGTTCTTCCTTTGCCACAGGTCTCCTTACTGATCTCTGCTTCGCCCTGGTGCCCGAGGATGGATCCCTTGACCAGCCGAAGAAGAACGATACAAAGGAGTGAAAACAACAGAATTTAACACACACATTGTGCCTCTTCGATTTCAATTGACTTTTATCTTAAAAAGAAAATGAGATGAGGCCTAATAAACCCTTCTGACATAGCGAGTGTCCTCCTGGTGTATCTATTTGTGTGTGTCATGTCTGCTGGTCTCTGCTGAAATAAGAATTACATACTGGTGACAAGTATATATTGGCGTATGATTTACATGGAGTTAAGTTTGCAAATATTGCTATTTATAGTGTCCTGCCTATATTATTTTTGAAATAAAATTAAAAAGATATGTATATGCTTCCCCGGTGACAAAGAGTAAAGGCTTTCCTGTGAATCTAAATTAAAAGAAAATGATTAAACAATCATTTTATAGATGCTAGAGACAGATTCTTCCAATTCAGAGAAGAAAATATTTTCTGATTTTTAAACTTATGAGTTTATTATATTGAATTGGTAGGCATAAGTAATTAATTGTTAAATTTCTCATTTTTTAATGCTAAGTGTTTCTCCTGTATTCTTAAATCTGGAGACTCAAGAACATACCTGGAATGAGCAGGTCTTTCTGTCTTTGCTGCTGCTGCTGCTGCTAAGTCACTTCAGTCGTGTCTGACTCTGTGCGACCCCATGTCCTTGCTACTGATGTCTAAACAATAAACAGCTAACCTTTTATTTTGCCAGGTAGCATTTGGGACTTAAGTCTCTGAAGCATCTGCCCTCTGGTTCAGTGTTTGCTAACATTTGGTTAATTATATTTTCTGCTCTGTATTTTCCCTTGTGAAAACAGTAACAACCTTTGCAAAAATTAAGCTTTATTTCTTCACTATTGTCAACATATTGATCTGACAGTAAGTAAAATACAGATTATGTTTATTCTAAGCTGCACAGTTACACTGAATCTAAACTCCCCTTACCTAGTCAAAGCAGTGATCCGATGAATTACGAGATTTCCCAATTTAGTAATTTACATCTTCCTACTATTCATTTGGTTCTTCCTTTTTGAAATATTCGCCTTCCCCATGTCATTTAGCAATATTTCCATTAATAAAAGTATATGAAGAAATGTCAAAGCAATGCATGAAAAGCCAATAGATTCAAATAATCAGTACCTAAAATCTATTCTTTTTGATTAAGGCAATGATTTGATGTAGTTTGTGGGAATACTTGGATTCCACTAACAAACATTAGAAATGAAAAGTAGGGAAAATGCAGTTATTTTATACCTGCACTATATCTTTTTAGAACAAAGATTGACTCAGGTGTTAAAGCCTTTTTATGACTCACAATTTCCTCTCTTATTAAAGAGGCAAAAACAAGATATGTGTATTAAAGAGAACTGATGATGAATTTAAGTCCTCTTAGGCTTCAAGATCACTGCAGATGGTGACTACAGCCAAGAAATTAAAAGATGCTTGTGACTTGCCTGGTGGCTCAGATGGTAAAGCGTCTGTCTACAATGCAGGACACCCGGGTTCAAGCCCTGGGTTGGGAAGATCCCCAGGAGAAGGAAATGGCAATCCACTCCAGTACTATTGCCTGGAAAATCCCATGGACAGAGGAGCCTGGTAGGCCCCAGTCTATGGGGTCGCAAAGAGTTGGACACGACTGAGTGACTTCACTTCACTGTGCCTTGGAAGAAAAGCTGGGACTAACCTTGGAAGGAAAGTTATGACCAACCTGGATAGCATAGTCAAAAGCAGAGACATTACTTTGCCAACAAAGGTCCGTTGATCAAGGCTATGGTTTTTCCTGTGGTCATATATGGATGTGACAGTTGGACTGTGAAGAAGCTGAGCGCCAAAAAATTGATGCTTTTGAACTGTGGTGTTGGAGAAGACTCTTGAGAATCTCTTGGACTGCAAGGAGATACAACCAGTCCATCCTAAAGGAGATCAGTCCTGAATGTTCATTGGAAGGACTGATGCTAAAGCTGAAACTCCAATACTTTGGCCATCTCATGCAAAGAGTTGACTCATTGGAAAAGACCCTGATGCTGGGAGGGATTGGGGGCAGGAGGAGAAGGGGACGACAGAGGATGAGATGGCTGGATGATATCACGGACTCTACGGACATGAGTTTGAGTGAACTCCGGGAGTTGGTGATGGACAGGGAGGCTTGGTGTGCCGCAATACATGAGAACACAAAGAGTTGGACACGACTGAAGTGACTTAACAACAGCAGCAGCAGCAGCAGGCATAAGATGTTTTATTTACAAACTTATTTTACCAAAACAGTAGCAATTTGTTCCAGAGTCTTGAAATCATTACCTGGAAACTTTACCTGAGATGAGTAGGTCTTGGGAAGCTGAATAGGCAGATAGGCTTTTATTTCACTAGGCACAGTTCAGTTCAGTCGCTCAGTCGTGTCCGACTCTTTGCCACCCCATGAATCACAGCACGCCAGGCCTCCCTGTCCATCATCAACTCCTGGAGTTCACTCAGACTTGCGTCCATCGAGTCACTGATGCCATCCAGCCATCTCATCCTGGGTCGTCCCCTTCTCCTCCTGCCCCCAATCCTCCCATCATCAGAGTCTTTTCTAATGAGTCAACTCTTCGCATGAGGTGGCCGAAGTACTGGAGTTTCAGCTTCAGCATCATTCTTTCCAAAGAAATCCCAGGGTTCATCTTCTTCAGAATGGACTGGTTGGATCTCCTTGCAGTCCAAGGGACTCTCAAGAGTCTTCTCCAACACCACAGTTCAAAAGCATCAATTCTTCGGTGCTCAGCCCTCTTCACAGTCCAACTCTCGCATCCATACATGACCACAGGAAAAACCATAGCCTTGACTAGATGGACCTTAGTCAGCAAAGTAATGTCTCTGCTTTTCAATAGGCTATCTAGGTTGTTCATAACTTTCCTTCCAAGAAGTAAGCATCTTTTAATTATTTCATGGCTGCAGTCACAATCTGCAGTGATTTTGGAGCCCCCAAATATAAATTCTGACACTGTTTCCACTGTTTCCCCATCTATTTCCCATGAAGTGATGGGAGCAGATGCCATGATCTTCATTTTCTGAATGTTGAGCTTTAAGCCAACTTTTTCGCTCTCCTCTTTCACTTTCATCAAGAGGCTTTTTAGTTCCTCTTCACTTTCTGTCATAAAGGTGGTGTCATCTGCATAACTGAGGTTATTGATATTTCTCCCGGCAATCTTGATATCAGCTTGTGTTTCTTCCAGTCCAGGGTTTCTCATGATGTACTCTGCATAGAAGTTAAATAAGCAGGGTGAAAATATATAGCCTTGACGTACTCCTTTTCCTATTTGGAACCAGTCTGTTGTTCCATGTCCAGTTCTAACTGTTGTTTCCTGACCTGCATACAGATTTCTCAAGAGACCAGTCAGGTGGTCTGCTTTCCCATCTCTTTCAGAATTTTCCACAGTGTATTGTGATCCACACAGTCAAAGGCTCTGGCATAGCCAATAAAGCAGAAATAGATGTTTTTCTGGAACTCTCTTGCTTTTTGCATGATCCAGCAGATGATGGCAATTTGATCTCTGCTTCCTCTGCTCTTTCTAAAACCAGCCTGAACATCAGGAAGTTCATGGTTCGTGTACTGCTTAAGCCTGGCTTGGAGAATTCTGAGCATTACTTCACTAGCGTGTAAGATGAGTACAATTGTGCAGTAGTTTGAGCATTCTTTGGCACTGCCTTTCTTTGGGATTGGAATGAAAGCTGATCTTTTCCAGTCCTGTGGCCACTGCTGAGTTTTCCAAATTTGCTGGCATATTGAGTGCAGCACTTTCACAGCATCATCTTTCAGGATTTGAAACAGCTCAACTGGAATTCCATCACCTCCACTAGCTTTGTTCGTAGTGATGCTTTCTAAGGCCCACTTGACTTTACATTCCAGGATGTCTGGCTCTAGATGAGTGATCACACCATCATGATTATCTGGGTCGTGAAGCTCTTTTTTTGTACAGTTCTTCTTTGTATTCTTGCCACCTCTTCTTAATATCTTCTGCTTCTTGGGTCCATACCATTTCAGTCCTTTATCGAGCCCATCTTTGCATGAAATGTTCCCTTGGTATTTCTAATTTTCTTGAAGAGATCTCTAGTCTTTCCTATTCTGTTATTTTCCTCTATTTCTTTGCATTGATCTCTGAAGAAGGCTTTCTTATCTCTTCTTGCTATTCTTTGGAACTCTGCATTCAGATGCTTATATCTTTCCTTTTCTCCTTTGCTTTTCGCCTCTCTTCTTTTCACAGCTATTTGTAAGGCCTCCCCAGACAGCCATTTTGCTTTTTTGAATTTCTTTTCCATGAGGATGGTCTTGATCCCTGTTTCCTATACCATGTCACGAACCTGATTCCATAGATCCTCAGGCACTCTATCTATCAGATCTAGATCCTTAAATCTATTTCTCACTTCCACTGTATAATCATAAGGGATTTGATTGAGGTCATACCTGAATGGTCTAGCGGTTTTCCCTTCTTTCTTCAATTTGAGTCTGAATTTGGTAATAAGGAGTTCATGACCTGTGCCACAGTCAGCTCCTGGTCTTGTTTTGTTGACTGTTTAGAGCTTCTCCATCTTTGGCTGCAGAGAATATAATCAATCTGATTTTGGTGTTGACCATCTGGTGATATCCATGTGTAGAGTCTTCTCTTGTGTTGTTGGAAGAGGGTGTTTGCTATGACCAGTGCATTTTCTTGGCAAAACTCTATTAGCCTTTGCCCTGCTTCATTCCATGTTACCAGGCACACTGGGACTTAAATCCCTCTGATAGTGTGTCTAGGTTTTGACAATATGCAAACACATCATTAAATTTATTTCTGCTTCTGTGTATCCCCCTGTGAATTCAGAAACAACTTAGCAAAGTCTGAACCCTTATGCTTCACTATTGTCACCAAATTAATCTATGGTATGAAGAAGACTGCAAAAGGTATTTAAGGTGCTCCTCACAGTTATGCTCTATCTGCTCAAAAAGGTGCACCACTTGAGAGCTGTGAGTTAAATTTTATTTGGGGCAAAATGACGACTGCAGCCTGGGAGACAGCATCTCAGGTAGCTCTGAGAGATTTCTCCAAAGAGGCACTGGGAAAAGGTCAATATATGAAATTTTGATGAAGGGAGAGTACTATGCAATCAATTACTTATTTTACAAAAGCTTTTCTGATGGTCACAAGGAACTAACGTCTCCATGAAGGGATTTGGTGATTTTCTAGATATGGAGGGATGCAAGGATTTGGATCATAAAATCAGTTTCTGAAAATATCTAACATCTAAAGACCACTTCCACCAGTTTCCCAGGGGCCCAGAGTGCCTCCCTCTCCACCCGAATTCCCCTCAGGGTTGTCCCAGGTCAGCAGCAGCTGCAGCACGGGGTTCAGTCTCCACACAGGCAGGTGGCAAGTGCCCTTGTTGTTGTTCAGTTGTTGGTAAAGATTTTTGGCAAGTTCTAATTTGTAGTTGACACCTCCATCAATAGTCTCCTTCTTTAGTCAGAGGAAATCTAAGACAAATCAAATAGATCCCTCATTTCCAAATTCTTTGGATTGTTCATTGTGTTTCTGAAGCATTCTCCTTAACTACCTCATGTGGAGATATTACTACACTTTCCATATTTATTTTTATTTAAATGTTATATGTATATATTCTTTTTTTCATATAAATAGTTCTTTGGGTTTAAATATATTTTCAAGGTTGCTCACTCGTTACCATTATCTCCTTCTGGAACATTTGCATCAGTGAGACACTCATGTTAGTGTCTGTCACTACCTCTTCTTCCCTTCCCCAGCTCTGGAAACCACTAATCTTCTTTCTGAGGCTAGTTCAGTTCAGTCGCACAGTCGTGTCCGACTCTTTGCAACCCCACGAATCCCAGCACACCAGGCCTCCCTGTTCATCACCATCTCCCAGACTTCACTCAGACTCACGTCCATCGAGTCCGTGATGCCATCCAGCCATCTCATCCTCTGTCGTGCCCTTCTCCTCCTGCCCCCAATCCCTCCCAGCATCAGAGTCTTTTCCAATGAGTCAACCTTTTGCATGAGGTGGCCAAAGTACTGGAGTGTCAGCTTTAGCATCATTCCTTCCAAAGAAATCCCAGGGCTGATCTCCTTCAAAATGGACTGGTTAGATCTCCTTGCAGTCCAAGGGACTCTCAAGAGTCTTCTCCACACCACAGTTCAAAAGCATCAATTCTTCACGGTCCAACTCTCACATCCATACATGACCACAGGAAAAACCAAAGCCTTGACTAGATGGACCTTAGTCAGCAAAGTAATGTCTCTGCTTTTGAATATACTACCTAGGTTGATCATAACTTTCCTTCCAAGGAGTAAGCGTCTTTTAATTTCATGGCTGCAATCACCATCTGCAGTGATTTTGGAGCCCCCAAATATAGAGTCTGACACTGTTTCCACTGTTTCCCATCTATTTCCCATGAAGTGATGGGATGATCTTCGTTTTCTGAATGTTGAGCTTTAAGCCAACTTTTTCGCTCTCCTCTTTCACTTTCATCAAGAGGCTTTTTAGCTCCTCTTCACTTTCTGCCATAAGGGTGGTGTCATCTGCATATCTGAGGTTATTGATATTTCTCCCGGCAATCTTGATTCCAGCTTGTGTTTCTTCCAGTCCAGCGTTTCTCATGATGTACTCTGCATATAAGTTAAATAAGCAGGGTGACAATATACAGCCTTGATGTACTCCTTTTCCTATTTGGAACCAGTCTGTTGTTCCATGTCCAGTTCTAACTGTTGCTTCCTGACCTGCATATAGGTTTCTCAAGAGGCAGGTCAGATGGTCTGGTAGTCCCATCTCTTCAGAATTTTCCACAGTTTATTGTGATCCACACAGTCAAAGGCTTTGGCATAGTCAATAAAGCAGAAATAGATGTTTTTTCTGGATTCTCTTGCTTTTTTGATGATCCAGCAGATGTTGGCAATTTGATCTCTAGTTCCTCTGCCTTTTCTAAAACCAGCTTGAACATCTGGAAGTTCACGGTTCATGTACTGCTGAAGCCTGGCTTAGAGAATTTTGAACATTACTAGTGTGTGAGATGAGTTAGACATTTACCCAAATCTAACATTGTTTTTGTCATATTTACACTTTTTATTTCAGTGGCAAGGATGAAGGAAGAGGTCAAGATATATGACTATAATATTAACACATGACACACTCATTGATAAATTGCATTTTTTCAATGATATTTACCATCACACACTGCACTGGTTGTGTGAGAAGAATGTGGTGTTGAAAGATTAAATGGGAAAAGAATGAAGACTATTGAGATAGACAGAGTGTTAACGTATATTAGTAAACCAATAATTAATGGCATAACATTGAAACCATGGGCTTCCCTTGTGGCTCAGCTGGTAAAGAATTTGCCTGCAATGCAGGAGCCCTGGGTTTGATCCCTGGGTTGGGAAGATCCCCTGGAGAAGGGAACGGCTACCCACTCCAGTATTCTGGCCTGGAGAATTCCATGGACTGTTTAGTCCATGAGGTGGCAAAGAGTCAGACACGACTGAATGCCTTTCACTCACTCATTGACACCATATTTTATCTGACTTTAATATATTCCAGCCAATGTTTTCTGCCATGTTACTCCTCATAAGCAACAGTTGAAAAGAAGTTTGAGTAAATTAATAAAATATACCAGAAATAGAAACCTATAAATCTTTTATATTATAGAATAGCTATTTTATGATGTTTTTACCATGAGAACTCTTCTTAACATGCCATAGTGTTTTACAAATACCACCAGGAATAACAAAGAATTTCATAGCCTTTATTTTTTCATTCTGAAATATTTTTACATAAGGACATTTTATTTACAATGGCAGCTGGAAAATTTAAGACCATCTGAGGCTTTTAACTTTGCAATTTTAATGTGTGAATAAGAGTGTTCTTCAGTAGTTTATGATATTTCAAACATATGATCGGATTGTAGCCTAGCTTTCTCAGCAAACTGATTCAGTGTTTTAGCCTTCAGGAAGCCATATCAAAGTTAGATGTAATAGTCAAATATCAAGAAGTTATAGCTTCTTACTTGTAGTGCAATTAACAAATACATGTGTCTTTATAAGAATATTATCTTAGTGTCCATAACAATTTTATGCACCTTCCAAAAAACTGTTGTGTATATGCGTACAATATATATACAGTGTTGTGAGATATGTGTGTGTGTGTGTTAAGATACTTAACAAATCTTCAATTAATTTTGTGTTATTGAGACATAAGTAATAGTCAAAAAAGGTTGCCAATGGTTTTTAGGTAAATTCATGTTTATTTATTTTATATCCCAGGCAGAATGCAGTGCTTGGTTAACAGGGATGGAATGCTAGTTCTTTAGCAAAGAATGCTCACAAACAGGGTGATATAAAGCAATGCTTTAAAGGTGATTGTTTGTAAACCATAGAGAGGTGGGCATTTAACCAGGGTTGAAGATGAGGAGGCAGGAAAGAAAATTATCTTGGAAGAAGTGCAGAAGAACTGATAGTTGATAACAACAAAACAATATTGTACTTTAACAAGTAGACAGCTCTTCTGTATGTCTTTAAAATCTAATCTTTAAATATCTTATTTTTATCTAACTTTAACTTATATACAGAGTACATCATGAGAAACGCTGGGCTGGAAGAAGCACAAGCTGGAATCAAGATTGCTGGGTGAAATATCAATAACCTCAGTTATGCAGATGACACCACCTTTATGACAGAAAGTGAAGAGGAACTAAAAAGCCTCTTGATGAAAATGAAAGTGGAGAGTGAAAAAGTTGGCTTAAAGCTCAACATTCAGAAAACGAAGATCATGGCATCTGGTCCCATCACTTCATGGCAAATAGATGGGGAGACAGTGGAAACAGTGTCACAAGACTTTATATTTGGGGGCTCCAAAATCACTGCAGATGGTGATTGCAGCCATGAAATTAAAAGACGCTTACTCCTTGGAAGAAAAGTTATGACCAACCTAGATAGCATATTGAAAAGCAGAGACATTACTTTGCCGACTAAGGTCCGTCTAGTCAAGGCTATGGTTTTTCCAGTGGTCATGTATGGATGTGAGAGTTGGACTGTGAAGAAAGCTGAGCACCGAAGAATTGATGTGTTTGAACTGTGGTGTTGGAGAAGACTCTTGAGAGTCCCTTGGACTGCAAGGAGATCCAACCAGTCCATCCTAAAGGAGATCAACCCTGAATATTCATTGAAAGGACTGATGTTGAAGCTGAAACTCCAGTACTTTGGCCACCTCATGTGAAGAGTTGACTCATTGGAAAAGACTCTGATGCTTGGAGGGATTGGAGGCAGGAGGAGAAGGGGACCGCAGAAGATGAGATGGCTGGATGGCATCACCAACTCAATGGACATGAGTTTGGGTAAACTCCAGGAGTTGGTGATGGACAGGGAGGCCTGGCATGCTGTGATTAATGGGGTTGCAAAGAGTCAGACACGACTGAGTGACTGAACTGAACTGAAGTTATTCAAATGTACCTGGCTAACACCATGTGTAATTATAAGTACAGAATGTGATATAATGTATACATTGAGAAATGATTAGCACTATAAGGTTGATTAACACAGGCTTCACCTCACAGTGTTACCATTTTGAGTGTGTGTATAGTGAGGACAGTTAAGATATACTTTTTTTTGCAAATTTCTCAAGTGTTCATTATTGTTAACTAGATATACTATATACATTTAGATCCTCCTAAATTATTCATCAAATAACAAAGTTTGTACACTTTTTCCAGTATCACCGTTTCTCCTACCTTTTGGGCCCTGGCAATATTCAACTCAGTCTGTTTTTGTGAATGTCATCTTTGTTTTTTTTTTTTTGACTGTAGCACTCAGCTTGCCGGAATCTTAATTCCCTGATCAGGGATCAAACTGGACCCAGTTCGTGAAAGCATTGAGTTCTAATCACTGGGCTGTCAGGGATTTTCTGAATTTGCCCTTTTAGTTTCTACACATATGTGAGATCATATAGTGCTTGTCTTTCTATTAATATTTCACATAACACATGACCTCACAGTTCTTCCATGTTGTAGAAAACATGACTTCTAAAAGACATACACATGTACACTTCAGTTCAGTTCAGTTCAGTCACTCAGTTGTGTCCAGCTCTTTGAGACCTCATGGACTGCAGCATGCCGGGCCTCCCCGTCCATCACCAACGCTGGAGTTTACTTAAACTCATGTCCATTGAGTCAGTAATGCCACTTTAAGATCTGAATAACTGTCAGATCCTCTGACTACAACCTTTTCATTTTCCAGATTGAATCTTTTTAAAATTGACTGAAGATCTCTATCCAAAGTAGCTTTTCTTTTTGAATAGTTTTAGATATTTTTGTTTTGAAATTATAGCCCTTTATGTTTTATGTCATGATGAATTTGAGGCCAATTATGAATTACTTGACTGTTTTTTAAATTTGTTTTTAGTACTAACTTCTGTAGTGCATACACTATAAGATCTAGAATAATATACAAAAAGGCTACAGGCTCAAAGATCACTGAGTAAATGCACAATAAATCTTAGTGTAATTGAAAACAATGTTTGAATTAAACAATGAACAAAAATTACTACAATGGAAAAGACAGAAAAGTTTTTCACATAGACAAAGTGCTACACACACACACACACACACACACACACACAAATCCTTGAAGCATAATGAAACATGACATGTGTGGGGGAAACAAAATTAGGATTTAATACAAATATCACTTTAATAATTTGAGAAATTATTATTCTCATGTATCCTATCATTTAATTTTAGTAAATGAACAAACAATATATGTATATGAATGCATAGGTGTACACAAATGCCTAATACAAATAACTAAAACCATTTATTTTTCAATTTTTCCAGGGCCTGTTTTACATCCTTGTTCCTTAGGCTGTAAATCAGAGGGTTTAACATGGGAATCACAAGGGTGTAAAACAATGAGGTCATTTTGTCTTCATCTAGAGAGTAGGAAGAACTTGGCCTGAAATACATGAAGAGCAGAGTTCCCTGGAAAATTGCCACAGCAGTTAGGTGGGAGGTGCAGGTGGAGAAAGCTCTGAACCTCCCTTCAGCAGAGTGGATCTTCAAGACTGATAGGATGATATAACAATAAGAGACAAGGACTCCTGAAATGGAGCTTAATTCAATAAAGCCAAAAATCATGAATATCACTAACTCATTGACTTGTGTGTCTGAGCAGGATATCAACAGGAGAGGAGGAACATCACAAAAAAAGTGGTTAATCTCATTTGACCCACAGAAGCATAAATGGAATGCTAATGTCGTGTTTATCAAACCATCTGTCATTCCCAGCAGGTAAACGCCCACCATGAGCAGGGAGCAGACCCTGCTGGACATGCTGACCGCATAGAGCAAGGGGCTGCTGATGGCCCTGTACCGGTCATAAGCCATCACTGCCAGCAGGAGACACTCAGAATCGACAAAGGTACAGAGAACCAAGAATTGCAGAGCACAGCCATAGGAGGGGATTGACTTGTTCTTGGCAAATAGGTCCACCAGCATCTTAGGGCCAATGGCTGTGGAATAGCAGAGGTCACAGAAGGAGAGGTGGCTGAGGAAAAAGTACATGGGGGTGTGCAGCTGGGGATCCATCCTAATCAGGGTGATTATTCCCAGATTTGCCAGAAGATTGATGAGATAAACAGGTAGAAATACTGTAAATAGGATCACTTTGTTCTCAGCGTTATCAGTAATTCCTAAGAAAATGAACTCAGTCAAGGAGGAGCAATTCTCTCTTTCCATTCTTCTTAGATCTTGTGCAAACTTTTGAGAAAGTTATCAAGAAAATCACATATGCACGTTTAATGCTTCTGTACAACAACAAAAAGAATCATAATGCGGGGCACTTTTTTTTCCCTTAATTGTCTTTTTATACTTAGAAAATAATCCAGTCTTGTACCTACTCCTTAAAGAGGCACAACTGTCTATTCTGCAATGATAAAAGGCATATGAGGAAGACCTTTGAGAATGTTTCAAGTCAATCTAGTTGCCATTCATGAGGTTGCTACTTTCTACAAACTCTTCTCTGAGTCTTGGTTTTTTTTTTTTTTAATTTTAATTTTTACTTTATTTTACTTTACAATACTGTATTGGTTTTGCCATACATTGACATGAATCCACCACGGGTGTACATGCATTCCCAAACATGAACCCCCCTCCCACCTCCCTCCCCATAACATCTCTCTGGGTCATCCCCGTGCACCGGCCCCAAGCATCCTGTATCCTGCACCGGACATAGACTGGCGATTCGTTTCTTACATGATAGTGTACATGTTTCAATGCCATTCTCCCAGATCCTCCCACCCTCTTCCTCTCCCTCAGAGTCCAAAAGTCTGCTCTACACATCTGTGTCTCTTTTGCTGTCTCGCATACAGGGTCATCATTACCATCTTTCTAAATTCCATATATACGTGTTAGTATACTGTATTGGTGTTTTTCTTTCTGGCTTACTTCACTCTGTATAATCGGCTCCAGTTTCATCCACCTCATTAGAACTGATTTTTCACCTTTCTTCAATTCTTTAAAACCACATTGAAGAGACACCAGTGTTAGCAAGACCAGATTCTAAGACTTCGGACTGAGCTTCCCCTTTGTTTAAAAATATTCACTTGAATACAAAAAAGATTACTATTTTTTGTCTCTCAAAAAGACATGATTGGTTTAAGAATGTTCTTAGTTCCAGAAACAGTGAGTACATCACTGACTAGTAATAGTAAAGATCATTATGTTACTGGTTTTAGCTTATGTTCTGCTTAGCATTTGGTGAGACATGAAATAAGTTATTACTGACCTGCTCCCAGAAATTTGCTATTGCTTTCCCATAATGCTCATTACCTCTTTGTGGAGAGGTTACTGTCTAGGATGACTTTCTTGACCAGTGGAAGAAAAGAGCTAAAAGGAAGTGAAAGCAACAGAATGTACCACATATATTTGCATCACTTTAGATTTTAAATGACTTTCAATTTAATTGAATGTAAATTAGATAAGGGACAATAAATCCTTCTAAAATGCAAAGACCTTGCTCTCTCTGTTGTGTTTATGTGTATGCCTGTGTATATATTTTAATGTAAATGAAAGCAATGGACTTTTTCTTTAGACCTAAGTAAATATAGTACGTGGTCTACATGAAGCTGAATTTGTACATGTTTTTGTTTTTATTGTGATATCTATGCTATAAAAGAAAACACACCTTAATTTTTTTGTTTCTATAAAATAAAACACACTTTAAATTCATGTACAGTTGCTCATTGAATAAAGGAGCAAAGACTTTTATGTGAGCCAGCATGAAAATAAAATTGCATTATGAATGTTAACAAGTTTAGACAGATTCTTCCAATTTTGTGAAGAAAATGTTATTTGCCATTAAATGCAGATTTTAGTGAGTAGGTAGGCATAAAGTCCTTCATTTACAAACTTTTATTTTCCCCCCAATTTAAATATTTTCTCTTATTTTTCTTCAGTTAGGATCTGGAAACGTACCTGGAAAGAGCAGGTCTTGGGTAGCTGAATAGTAATGAGCATTTGGTCTTTTATTTCACCAGGTATATTGGGACTTAAATCCCTGTGCTATGGCCCTTAGGCTTTAGTGTTATTCAAACACTTCATTAATTACATTTCTGCTTCTGCATATTCCCCTGGCAGAGGAAGACATGGCTAGATTGCATCACTGACTCGATGGACGTCAATTTGGGCAAACTCCGGGAGAGAGTGGAGGACAGAGGAGGCTGGGGCGCTGCCATCCCTGAGGGTGCAGAGTCAGACAGACAGCACAACGTTCCCCTGTGAATTCAGAAACAATGAGCAGAAGCGGAGCTCTTGTGCTTCATTATCATGTCCAAATTGCTCTACAGAAGGACGGGCACTGCAGACGGCGTGTGTGGTGTGCGCCAGCTGCCCGAGAGCCGCCTCCTCCTCGAGTCAAAGAGGAAACTTAATGAGATTCTAAAAGATCCCCCTTCATCCAGCTCTTTTTGATTATTCATTGTGTTTTTGAACACAAAATATTCTCCTTCACTACCTCATGTCAGAATATTACACTTTGATCGTATTTTCTATTATCTTGAAATGTAATCCTATGTCATAAAAGCATCCTTCTAATGTATACAGTCCTTTGATTTTTAGTGCACTTTCAAATTTGATCACTCATTACTACTATCTACTTCCAGGACATCTTCCTCAGCCCCAGAAGAAATCTACACCTTCTAGCTCCCACTCTCCTTTCCTCCCTCTCGAGCCTGGCAACTGCTAATCTACTTTCTGATTCTGTGTGGTTTCCTTTTATTGGCCTTGCGTAGAAAGAGAATCATGCTCGCTCTCTCTCTGTGTGTGTGTGTGTCTGTGTGCTTCCTGTCAGGTTTATTTTCTTCAGTAAAATATTTTCAAGTTTCATTCATGTTGTTACATGTGTTAGAATTTTGTTTCATTATGTGGCTGAATAGCATTTCATGTTATGGATATAATATGCTTTGGCGATCCATTTTTCAGAATGATGAACACTGGCTTGTTTCTACTTTTCAGCTGATATGACTAATGACACTATAAACATTCCTGTCGATCCCTTTCAAGATAGCCCTCATTACCAAATATCAGCTTTTTCCCATTTTCCAACCACATATCATCCAGGGACATTTCACTGATTTTGTGACTTCATCACATTATCTAAATAGTGCACTCTTTTCTGAATTATGTTTATTTTATTTATTTAAGATTTTTTTTTTACTACATTAAAGGCCACAGGAATAAAATCAATGGTTGCTTTGTATTTCCTAAACTACATGGTACTAGGATTTGTAAAGGTAGTGGTTTCTAAATATTTATTGTTATGCATTTTTCACTATCAAATGAAGAACAGAGAACAACTACAAGGATAAAAGCATACTTGCTTTGGGAATTTTAGCATAATTCAGAAAAGAGTGCACTATTTAGACAATGTGATGAAGTCACAAAATCAGTGAAATGTCCCTGGATGGTATGTGGTCGGAAAATGGGGAAAAGCTGATGTTTGGCGGTGAGGGCTATGAAAGGGATTGACAGGAATGTTTACAGTGTCATTAGCTCATAGGGGCTTCCCTGGTGGCTCAGAGGGTAAAGCGTCTGCCTGCAGTGTGGGAGACCTGGGTTCAATTCCTGGGTCGGGAAGATCCCCTGGAGAAGGAAATGGCAATCCACTCCAGCACTCTTGCCTGGAAAATCCCATGGACAGAGGAGCCTGATAGGCTACAGTCTATGGGGTCGCAAAGAGTCAGACACGACTGAGCGACTTCACTTCACTTCACTTCATATAGCTCATATGAGTGAAGATGTCTCATTTTAAAAATTGTGCATGGTGACAATTTTTTTTCCTAGATCAACAGTTCTATTATTTTTCTTAAAATAATTTTTTTACTATTATTACTTACATAAAAAATTGGAAAAAATATCTTGGACGTTACACTTTTATGTCCCCCTTCTGTTCAGTTCAGTTCAGTCGCTCAGTCGTGTCTGACTCTTTGTGACCCCATGAATCGCAGCATGCCAGGCCTCCCTGTCCATCACCATCTCCCAGAGTTCACTCAAATCACGTCCATCGAGTCCGTGATGCCATCCAGCCATCTCATCCTCTGTCGTCCCCTTTTCCTCCTGTCCCCAATCCCTCCCAGCATCAGGTTCTTTTCCAATGAGGTACCTCTTCACATGAGGTATCCAAAGTACTGGAGTTTCAGCTTTAGCATCATTCCTTCCAAAGAAATCCCAGGGCTGATCTCCTTCAGAATGGACTGGTTGGATCTCCTTGCAGTCCAAGGTACTCTCAAGAGTCTTCTCCAACACCACAGTTCAAAAGCATCAATTCTTTGGCACTCAGCTTTCTTCACAGTCCAACTCTCACATCCATACATGACCACTGGAAAAACCATAGCCCTCCCAAACAGAGAGCAATGGAATTCTCCATACTCCTAAAACATGGTCTACCATCTTGGTATCTGGTGTGATTTGGGTTCCTTCCTAATGTCACAGAAAGTAAAATAATGCCTTAAGTAGATGGTTGCTTGTGGGACTCAAAGAGACAAAGAAAGATCTTTAGCCAGGGCTGAAAGCGAGGGAAAAGGAAAGGAAACTATCTTAGGTGACACGACACAGGGTTGATAGCCGATAATGACAGCACGGTAATGTAGTTTACCACGGCTTTTCCCATTGCTCTTTGTAACCTAATTTTCAACTTCTTTTCTTTTTTCCCCTGATTTATTCCAATATAACTGTCAAATAGCATTTACATTCCTTAGATACACAGTGATGATTTGATATATGTATCCATTGTGAAATGATTACCACACTAAAATTGGTTAACACATTCATCACCTCACATAGTTACCATTGTACTGTGTATAGTGAGACCATTAAAGATCTACTTTTGTAGTTAATTTCAAGCTTATAATATGGTATGGTTAACTAGAGTCACCATGGATATTAGATCCCCGAACTTATGCATCAAATGTAATAACAAAAGGTTTGCACACTTTGAACAGCATCACCCATTTCTCCCACCTTCCAACTCCTAGCAACCAATAATCTTCTTTCTGTTTCTATGAGTTCATTCTACCTTTTTATATTCCACGTATACATGAGATCATGCAGTACTAGTTTTTCCCCAACTGACATAGTTTACTTAGATTAACATCCTTGGAATATCCCATGTTGCAGAAAACATGACTTCTTTACCGCTAAAGACAGGGGATTCTCTACTTCAGGACTGGTCCAGTTGTCACATCCGCTGACTGCTATCTTTTCATCACCCACAATGGATCTTTCTTAGATATGAGACAGAATATCTTTATCCAAAGATGCTTTTACTTTATACTAGTTTTATATAGTTTGTTTTTGGATTTACAGCACTCGATTTTTTATTCCATGATGATTTTAAGTCTAATTATGACTTACTTGACTGTTTAGTTCATTATTGTCTAATACTAGCACCAACTTAAGTTCATTAAAATCTAAAAAAAAATGTACTATATAAAATATAAAGAACCTAAGTAGTGGAAGATTGCTCAATATATGCATAATGTCTTAGTGAAATTGAAATAATGTTTGGATGGAAAATTACTCCAGAATTAGCACAACTAGAAATGTCAAAAGCTTTTTCAAAAGTAGCAAGTGCCTTATAGAAACTGTGGCCACATACTAAGCATAACATTTGAGGGGAACGGCAATGTCTCTTAAGAGCGGGGTTTGATACAAATAATTGTTCATTTAGGAATCTGAAAAAAGTATGTTTCTCATGTATCATGCCATGTAATTTTAATTAAGCAATTACTATATGTTATAGTCATATGTACAGATATATAAAGAATATTTTAAAATATAGTTTGTTTTTCAATTTTTCTAGAGCCTCTTTTACATCATTGTTCCGCAAACTATAAATCAGAGGGTTTAACATGGGAATCACAAGGGTGTAAAACAATGAGGTCATTTTGTCTTGATCTAGAGAGTAGGAAGAGCTTGGTCGGAAATTCATGAAGAGCAGAGTTCCCTGGAAAATGGCCACCACAGTTAGGTGGAAAGTGCAGGTGGAGAAAGCTTTGAACCTCCCCTCAGCAGAGTGGATTTTCAAGACTGAAAGGATGATATAACAATAAGAGACAAGGACTCCTGAAATTGTACTCAGCTCAATGAAACCGAAAACAATAAACAACACCAACTCATTGACCTGTATATCAGAGCAGGAAAGGAGGAAAAGTGGAGGCAAATCACAGAAGAAATGGTTAATCACATTTGACCCACAGAAGCATAAGCGGAATGCTAATGTCGTGTGTATCAGAGCATCTGCCATGGCCACCAGGTAAACCCCTGCCATGAGCAGGGAGCGCACCCTGCTGGACATGCTGACCGCATAGAGCAAGGGGCTGCTGATGGCCTTGTACCGGTCATAGGCCATCACTGCCAGCAGGAGACACTCAGAATCGGCAAAGATACAGAACACCAAGAACTGCAGAGCGCAGCCACAGAAAGAGATTGACTTGTTCTTGGCAAATAGGTCCACCAGCATCTTAGGGCCGATGGCTGTGGAATAGCAGAGGTCACAGAAGGAGAGGTGGCTGAGGAAAAAGTACATGGGGGTGTGCAGCTGGGGATCCATCCTAATCAGGGTGATCATTCCCAGATTTGCCAGAAAATTGATGAGATAAACAAGGAGAAACATTGTAAACAGGATCCCTTTGTTCTCAGCGTTATCAGTAATTCCTAAGAAAATGAACTCAGTCAAGGAGGAGCAATTCTCTCTACTCATTCTTCTTTGTTCTTGTCTAAAGTTTTAGCAAGTGATCAAGAAAATGACACCTGGATGTGTAACACTTCTGCACATCTGCAAAATATAAGATAGAGCATGATTTTTTTCTATATTTTATATTTAGAAAATAATTCATGTTGGGTGCATGTACACTTGAAGAGGGATATCTGCATACGAAGCAGTGATAAAAATTATCCGGAATTGAGCTTTGAGAAATAGTGATGTAAATTCAGATATCATTCATGAGGTATGCTACTTTCTACAAGCTCTTCTCTGAGCATTATTTTCCTTATCTCAGTGGGTAGATACTGATAAATTTCACTTTCCTTATCTCTTCAAAATAATTTGTAAGAGACACCAGTGATAGAGAAGCCAGGTTTAAGACATGAGACTAAGCATTTTCTATGCTTGAAAATATTCACTTGAATACAAAAAATGATTAGAAAAGATAATTACAAAATTTATGTTTCTCAAATACACATGATCAATTTAAGAGTCTTTAACTTAGTTCCAGAAACAATGAGTATAACACTGATAAGCATTAATAAAAAAATAATTATGGTACAGATTTTAGTTTATGTTGTTTAGTATTTGGAGATACACGAAATAAGTATTATTTACCTTTTTGCTAGAAATTTTTTATAATTGCTTTCCCACAATGCTCATTATCTCTTTTTGTAATAGTTGTAGTCAAGGGATGAATCTATTGACCAGTGGAAGAAAAAAGTTAAAAAGAAGTAAAAGCAACAGAATGTACCACATGCATTTGCATCACTTTAGATTTTAAATCTCCTTTCTGGATTCAATTTATGATAGGAACATATTTCTATATTAGTTTGTAAACACTGGACCTTTCAGAGATGGCTTAGTTATTTCAGCACCAAAGTATCAAATCAGTAGCTTAAAAAAAGATTAATCATAGAAGTTGGCTGAGGTAATTTGCAGGTAAATGGAGTCCATGAGTGAGAAAACAATAAAAGTGTAGGAACAAGAGCATGCCATAAAAAAGAAATCTGAAGAAAAAGCCGAATGCTTTTTCTGGCTCAACAAGGATTTGTAGGGCCTTCCCAGAGGAAGGTGCGCTTCCTGGGGCTGTGGGAGGCCTGGGAGAGAATTAATTAGGCCTGACCTTGAGGCTAAGTCCAAGCTGCCTTTCCCCTGTAAAATAAAATTCTCCCTGTGGTTGGGAGAAGGCCGGGCCTGCAGGCCTGCCAAGGTGAAGGCAGAGCTGAAGGAAAGATGGGAAAGGTTTAGCACGGGGACGGTTCTGTGAGAACAGAGGTTGATGTGGGTGACCAGCTGTCCCAGTTTGTTTGGGATGAAGGTTTCCTGAGTGCAGAGCTGTCACTGAGCCTGGACCAGAAAGGAATTAGCAGCCATGCGTCTATTCATTGCCGGGTACATCATGTTCTTCCCCTGAAATCTCAGATCCTGTTACCCCATATGAGCTTTCCTAAGTATGTCAGCAGATGTCACGTGACTCCCCGCAGCGCAGGCACAGCTTGTCTGGTTGCGGTTCACTTCAGCGCGCTTCCTGCATGTTGCATGTTTCACAGATTGAAGGACTGCGGCCTCCTTCACTGAGCAAGTCTACTGGTGCCATTTTCCCAACAGCATTTGCTCACTTTATGTCTTTGGGCCAGATGTTGGTAATGCTCACAGTATTTCAAACTTTTTCATTATTACTATGCTTGTTATGGCGATCAGTGATCTTTGATGTTACTGTTGTGATTGTTCTGGTATTTTTTAGCAATCAAGTGATTTTAAATAAAAAAAATCTCCTTTAATTTAATAAAATACAAATGAAAAGAGTGACAATAAATACTTCTAAAATACATAGACTTCTATGTTATATGTATGTATTTATGTGTGTGAATGTGTATATATATATTTACTGTATCTGAGAACAGAATATAAGTAATAGACTTTTTCCTTTAGTTCAGTTCAGTCGCTCAGTCATATCTGACTCTTTGCGACCCCCAGGGCATATGGTTCATGTGGAGATGAATTTGTACATGTTTTTATTTTTAATGTGGTACCTACACTATTTTTTCAATAAAACAATATATGCCTTAAATTATTTTTTAATACTTACAAAATTATAAAAGAGTGAAGACGTTCCCATGAACCAAGAACAAAATGAAATAAATTAAAAGTAATTATGTGTGGATATTAACAAGTTCAGGCTCATTCAGTTCTGAGAAAAACATATTATTACCAGTCATTAAATGCAGATTTTAGAGAATAGGAGGCATAAAATATTCCATTTACAAAACTTTTTCTCAAAGAGTTAAGTGTTTTCTCCCATATTCCTTAAGTTAGGATCTAGAAACCTACCTGAGAAGAGCAGGCCTTGAGTAGCTGAACAGCAACCAGGGTGTGTTAGTCACTCAGTCGTGTCCAGCTCTTTGTGACCCCGTGTGACCCTCTCTGGCTCCTCTGTCCATGGAATCTCCAGGCAAGAATACTGGAGTGGGTTGCTATTCCGTTCTCCCAGGGATCTTCCCCATCCGGGGATCAAACCTTGTACTCTTGTACTGCAAGCAGGCACTCTACCATCTGAGCCACCAGGAAAGACCAACAGGCACATGGCCTTTTATTTTACCAGGTACATTAGGACTTAAATCCCAGCGCTACTGCCCTTACTTTGATGTTCTATAAACACTCCATTAACTATATTTCTGTTTCTCTATATTCCCTTGAGAATTCAAAACACCTCAGCACCAGCTGAGTTTTTGTGCTTCACTATTGTTAGCAAACTGCTCTGTGTTAGGAAAAAACCTGCAAATTTTAGGACTGCTTAACAGTTACCCTGAAACCATTTCCTCCTTCTCTAGTAAAACAGGAAACCTAAGGAAACTCAAAAAAGGTCCCTCCCTCCATCACTTCTAACTTCTTTGTATTATTCATTGTTTTTGAAACATTCTCTTTCATACCTCATTTATGAGTATTACTACATTCCTGCTGTATTTTCTTTTATATTGAAATATAATACTCATGTCACATACACCATAAAATTCACCCTTTTAATGTAGATAGGTTTTTAAAATTTTTTTTATTGTTTTCAAGGCTTTTCAGTCACCGCTACTATCTACCTCTGGAACATTTTCATCAGTTCAGTAAGAAGCCCACACCTATTAGCTCTCATTCCCTGTCCCTGCTGACCCCAGCCCTGGCAACCACTAATCTATATTCTGACTCTGAGCAGTTCCTTATTCTTAGTCTTGCATATAAACAGAATTATGCAATATGTGTTGTATTTCTTCTTCTCTCAAGCTTCTTTTCTTCTGTGAAATATTATCAAGGCTCATCCATGTTGCTCATGTGTCAGAATCAGGATTCTGCTTCATTGAAGGGCCCAAAAATATTTCCTTTTATGGATATTACACACTTATTGACCCATTGTTCAGTTGGATAAATGTTGGGTTGTTTCCACTCTTTATCTGTCATGGATAACGATGCTATGTTATTCTTGTCAATGCTACTTTTCAAGGCAGCCATCATCACCAAACATTATGTTAATCCTATCTTCCAACCACATACCAAAGGGTATTTCATTGATTTTATGTCTCCCTCACATTCTCTAAACTATGCACTCTTTTTCTGAGTTATGTTAATTTGTTCTTGTAAGAATCTCTGCTAAATTTAAGACCTCGTAAATTAGAGCAATGATTATTTTGTATTTTCTAAACTTAATGGCACAAGGATTTGAAAAGGTAGTACTTTCTAAATATTTGCCATTAAGTATTTATGACTATAAGGGTAGAAAATAATGTGTTGTGCTCAGCTGCTCAATCACGTGCAACTCTTTGCAACCCCCTGGACCATAATCAGCCAGGGTCCTCTGCCATGGAATTTTCCCGGCAAGAATACTGATACTCCTGCAGTCTATCTTCCCAACCCAAGGATGGAACCGGTGTCTTCTGCATCTCCTGCACTGGCTGGCAGATTCTTTACCACTGAGCCCCCTGGGAAAACAACGTAAAAAATAGCAGTATGCCTGCTTTGAAAATTTTTCTACAGATATAGCTCAATTGTACAAAAAAAGGTCTTAATGACATGGATAACCACGATGGTGTG
Source organism: Redunca redunca (assembly GCA_006410935.1). NCBI lineage: Eukaryota > Metazoa > Chordata > Mammalia > Artiodactyla > Bovidae > Redunca > Redunca redunca. The sequence continues at coordinate 34,776 of SJYQ01006206.1, read as the reverse complement.
GACACAAACTTAAAGCCAGACATCCTAGAGTGTGAAGCCAAGTGGGCCTTGGAAAGCAGTACTATGAACAAAGCTAGTACAGGTGATGGAATTATAGCTGAGTTGTTTCAAATCTTAAAAAGACGCTGTTAAAGTGCTGCATTCAATATGCCAGCAAACTTGGAAAACTCACAAGACTGGAAAAGGTCAGATTTCATTCCAATCTGAAAGAAGAGCAATGGCAAAGAATGCTCAGACCACCATGCAGCTGTGCTCATTACACATGCTTGCAAGGAAATGCTCAAAATCCTTCAAGCTAGGCTTCAACAGACATGAGCTAAGAACTTCCAGATGTACAAGCTGGCTTTAGAAAGGGCAGAGGAACCAGAAATCAAATTGCCAGCATCAGTTATTCCAGAAAAAAAAACATTTACCTCTGCTTCATTGACTGTGCCAAAGCCTTTGACTGTGTGGATCACAAAAAACTCTGGAAAATTCTTAAAGAAATGCAAATACCAGACCACATTACCTGCCTCCTGATAAACCTGTATGCAGTCAAGAAACAACAGTCAGAATTGGACTTACATCAAGGTTGTATATTGTCACCATGTTTATTTAGCTTGTATATGCAGAATACATCGTGCACAATTCCAGATAGGATGAAGCCCAAGCTGGAATCAAGATTACCTTAAGAAATATCAACAACCTCGGATATGTAGATGATACTCTAATGGCAGAAATCAAGAGGAACTAAAGAGTCTCTTGATGAAGGTGAAAGAAGAGAGTGAAAACGATGTCTTAAAACTCAACATTCAAAAAACAAAGATTACAGCATCTGGTCCTATCACTTCATGGCAAATAGATGGGGAAAAAGTGGAAGCAGTGATAGATTTTATTTTCTTGGATTTCAAAATCACTATGGACATTGAAATTAAAAGATGCTTACTCCTTGGAAGGAAAGCTATGACAAACTTAAAGAGTGTATTAAAAAGCAGAGATACCACTTTGCTGACAAAGACCCAAACAGCTAAACCTATGGTTTTCCCAGTAGTCATGTAAGGTTGTGAGAGTAGGACCATAAAGAAGGCTGAGGGCTGAAGAATAGATGCTTTCAAATTGTGGTGCTGGAGAAGACTCTTGAGAGTCCCTTAGGAGCAAAGGGATCAAATCAATCAATCCTGAAAGAAATCAACCCTGAATATTCATTGCAAAGACTGATGCTGATGCTGAAGCTCCAATATTTTGGCCATCTCCTATGAAGAGCCAACTCACTGGAAAAGACCTTGATGCTGGGAAAGATTGAGGGCAGGAGGAGAAGGGGGTTACAGTGTATGAGATTGTTGGATGGCATCACTGACTCATTGGACATGAGTTTAAGCAAACTCAGAGAGATACTAGAGAATAGGAGAGCCTGGCATGCTACAGCTCATGGAGTCACAAAGAGTCCAGCATGGCTTGGCAATTGAACAATAATAACAATATTGGAAAGTGAGGAAAATGGTTGAAAATCATGTATCTATATATCTGACAAAGATCTTGTATCCAAACTTTATGAAAATCTCTCATAAATAATAAAAATCAATTTAATAAAATTTATACAAAAGATTGGATAGATAATCTCACCAAGAAGATGTATAAATAGCAAGGTTNTAACTTGTCTGGCAAGACTAAGCACAGCTTTCAAAATTTACATGAATATACAAAGAGTTATTTACTTATTCTTTCTATGTTTGCCATAGTATGTGTGCCATATTAATAAAAATTCATTTTAAGTTATGTTTTTGTATGTCCTCAATCACCAATGCAATTCGTTCTATTTATTCAAGGCTAGACCTTTATTTTTTCTTAATTATTTTTTTTCATGTAGAACATGTATTCTTTTTATTAAGCTAAAATTAAGTTATTTCTCATCAAGTAAATATTAAAAGAAATACTGCATATGTTGATTCATTTTTAATGTGTTGCCATTCTTGGTGTGATCAACCCAGTACTCAAATATAGCTGAGTCCCTTCACTGTTCACCTGAAACTACCACAACATTGTTAAATGGCTGCACCCCGTACAAAACAGAAAGATTAAAAAATAGAAGAACTATGACTTATGGAAAAAATCAAATATCTAATGTATTACTGTGGAGATATGTTGAGACAAAGCTCAAACCACATAGCTAATTGCTAATAATTTTCCACTGGTTAAAATCAAGAAACTGATGTGTTTATGTCGCAAAAGAATTTCCGTGTCATTATTAACCTCTCTGGCACGTATTTGCTGTATGTAGAATTGTCCTTGATTACCTAATGCTATTTCTATCCAAATCAATTTTCCCTCAGGTACTTCATGATCTTCTGGGATTCAAAAATCCCTTGAGTTGCATTTTATTCCCCCAGAACCTGACTTTAGCTTTGTAACAGCTCCTCAAAACCATGTAGACTATTGTGGCTTCAATCTGGTCCCACCTGGCCACTTGAAACTGAGTTTGGATAGCTACATTACAATTGTAAGTTGGATAAACTAAAGTATTTCCCAAAGGGATCTATGTCTCATTCAAAATGGAGACCTTGAATAATTGGAAAACATGTCTTAAGGAGAAAATATATTCCTCTGGTACAAACAAGTGAGAGAAAAGCAATCTATACTTAGGGTTTCTCTAGCGCCCCCTGGTGACAGTACAATTGTGTGTAGGTACATGCCTACCCAGAAGGTCACTTTTTCAGGACACAGTTGTATGTTCCTCAGACCTGGAGTGTAGAGATGCAGAGTTCACCGCATGATCGGGTACCAACGTTCATTACGTCCCACTGTGGGTGGGACTAGGAGAACCTGTGCATGGACACAGACTGTGCTGTTCTACGAACAGAGCGACGCTCTAGGAGCATAAAGATTAATTATGCACGGAGATAATTATGAAACAGTGCACTACATCATTTTCACAAATATATCAACACTTATTTGCACAAGAAACTGTTAGATTAAAAAAATTAAAAGTTAACAACCTGCAGTGAGCGGACTTTGTTTATGAAAATTTTCTTTTTAGAGTATGATACACATAAAGAAAACATTCTTCTATAAAAGTATACTACAAGAAAATTTTCAGTAATGAAAAGGTGCTAATCCCAGAACACCAAAGATAAAACATGCCTAGTATCTCAGAAAGTGTCATCTCACATCTGTCACAAATTGATGTCCAATACAGTACTTTCTGCTTCCCTGATGGCTCAGTGGTAAAGACTCTGCCTGCAATGCAGGAGACACGGGTTCTCTCCCTGGGTCAGGAAGATCGCCTGGGAAGAGGAAAAGGCAACAAACTCCAGTATTCTTGTCTAAGAAATCCCATGAATAGAGGAGCCTTGTGGATCTATGGGATTGCAAAAGAGTCAGAGAAGACTTAGCAACTAAACTACCACCACCGCCACAATAATGTAGTTTTAATATTTTGAGTTATATAGTAGATAATCATAGGTTTTATATTTTCATCTCTGACTTCTTCCACTCAATATTATTTTTATGAAATTTCTCTACACTTTTGTGTCTCAAAGCAGTTCATTCATCCTCATTGTTGTGTAGTCTTCCTAGGTATAAACTTACCATATCGTACTTTATTTAATCAAGAGCAGGTGTGAGGATACTTGACCTATAAGTTTTCACTGGATCTGAACATACCATTCATTTATATGCTATTCATGGTTGCTTGCATGATTCAGAGAAAAACCTGAGGGTTGTGACAAAGTTTATGAACTGTGACCTCTAAAATGTACACTATTTGACACTACTGAAAAGTTTGTTAGGTCTTTAATGTGTTGAAGAAAATTGAGTTTAAGAAAAGTTGAAGAAAATTTTAGTTCTATATTATTATAAATAAAGCAGTGAAGAATATTTTGTGTACATCTTTTGGTTGGCATAGTCACTCATTTCTTTTGGGTAACATTCAAAGAATTGCATTTTTTGAGTTATATGACATGTACATGCCCAGCTATATTAGACCCCCCTTAGGGTTTTACAAGACTTCCCTGGTGGCTCAGATGGTAAAGCATCTGTCTACAGTATGAGAGCTGGGTTTGATTCCTGGGTTGGGAAGATTCCCTGGAGAAGGAAATGGCAACACACTCCAGTACTCTTGTCTTGAAAATCCCATGGATGGAGGAGCTTGGTGCCGGCTACTGTCCATGGGGTCGCAAAGAGTCGGGCACGACTGAGTGACTTGTTTTACAAAGTGTAGCAACAAGTTTTATTCTACTGTTAATGTGTCAAATCATGGTTGTTCCACATCCTCACCAAGAGTTTCTAATTCAAATATTTGTGTCTTGCAATTTTTTAGGTTGATTGATTTGATCAATTTGATCAAACCAGTCAGTCCTAAGGAAATCAACCTTGGATATTCATTGGAAGGACTGGTGCTGAAACCGAAGCTCCAATGCTTTGACCACCTGATGTGAAGGGCTGACTCACTGGAAAAGACCCTGATGGTGGGATAGAATGAGGATAAGAGGAGAAGGGGGCGACAAGGATGAGATGGTTGGATGGCATCACTCTCTCGGTGGACATGAGCTTGAGCAAACTCCGGGAGATGGTGAAAGTGCTGCAGTTCATGGGTCACAGATAATTGGACGACTTAGCGACTGAACAACAAAGAAAATCTTTAGATGGATCATAATACTGTGTTTATTTACTGTTAAAGTTAATTTGTTTTACTTACTGGAGGGCTAATAAATTTGGATATCCACTTCCGTGAAGAGTCTATGTGATTCTGAATTTGAATAACAAGCCATACCAAAGAGCCATGATTAAAAGCTTATGGCTTCCTGAAACTCATTCTATCCCCAAAGCTTCATGTCATCATTATTGCAGGTTAATACAGCCTAGATTAATAGTATAATTTTTTTCCTTTGAAATTAAATTACTTTTTTTTAACATTTTCCAAATTTCTAGTACTTTTCAATAGTAGACATGGATTGAAGCCTCAGTAGAGTCATATTTTATAGACAAAGAGTGTATCAGCGGGAGAGGACATTACAGGCAATAATCTAGTTGGAGTCTTGTTTTACACAGGGGGCTCAGAGGCAATGGAAAGAAGTTTTGCTTTAAAGTTAGAGTTGCACTGCTACCTGGATCATAGCACATTTCTAGAGAGAGCTATCTAGGGACATTAAATGTTGCTGCCTCTGTATTTAGCACAGAACTTTGTGCTTATTGAATTGTTCAACACTCATACTGCTCTATTTTTACAAATATAGTTATACAGCCAGTGACCCACATGTACCTCTCTATTTTCTGCATTGGACATATGCTCAAATCTATCATTGTTGCATCATATTTGTACTTAAGTATTTCAGTGGCAGAGGCTTCTTTGATGGCTCAACACTTAAAGAATCTACCTGTGATTCAGGAGACACAGGAGATTCGGGTTTGATCCCTGGATCTGGAAGATGTCCTCGAGAAGGAAATGGCAACTCACTGCAGTATTCTTGCCTAGAGAATTCCATGGACAGAGGAGCCTGGCAGCTTCCATGGGGCTGCAAAGAGTCAGACATGACTGAGCAACTAAGCACACACAACATTTCAGCTGCAAAGATGAAGGGATCAAACTACAGGAACTTGACTATAGTATTAGTCTACTAACGGGGTTCCCAGGTGCTCAGTGGTAAAGAATATGCCTGTCAGTGCAGGAGACACAAGAGACACAGGTTCAACTCCCAGGCGGGGAAGATCCCCTGGAGGAGGAAATGGCAACCCACTCCAATATTCTTACCAGGAAAGTTCCATGAACAGATGGGCCTGGCAGGGTGCAGTTCATGTTGGACACAACTGAGGGACTGAGTACACAAACACAAATTAGCATACTACACACTGTCATTGATAACACTGCAGTTGTACAATGACACTTTTGATTAGTCATTGGTGGTTATATAAGACGGAAGTGATATAAGAAGGGGGCTGAAGTGATGAGATTGAAGCAGACAGGCTAGAACACATCAATGTCTTTAGTGCAGATTTCTTATTTTGTAAAATCTCAAGATAGAAGAGTTATTATACATTATTACATTTTTAAAATTTTAGTTATTCATTCCTAAAATAATTTTCCCATAACTGGTTATTCAACCATGCAAGGAGAAGGCAATGGCAACCCACTCCAGTACTCTTGCCTGGAGAATCCCAGTGATGGAGGGCCCTGGTGGGCTGCCGTCTATGGGGTTACACAGAGTCAACATGACTGAAGCGACTTAGCAGTAGCAGCAGCAGCAACATGCAAATTCTGGGAGAGGCAGAGTCAGTCAGTCAATTCCATTGTTGGCCTTCCATTTAATGGGCTTATTTTTTTTCTTTTTTATACCACACAAGTAGATCTAATAAAATGGGCCAATTTTAGATGAAATTAGTCTTTAGATACTATAATAAATTTCCATCATATAGATGAAAGTTGACAGTCTATTTTGCTTGGAATTTAATATATTTCAATGTTTTTCTGCCATATTTCTGTTCATAAGCTGCAGTTCCAAAAGAGTTAGCATGAATTGATGAAATACGTTAGAGATAGATTTTTGAAGCTTTTATCTAAAACAAGAATTTTCTGTAGGTTTTTATCCACCATGACATCTTTGCCTAAAATGCCATAATCTCTAACAAAGGCCTCCCTGAGTATCAGAGGCATTTCTTAGACTTTACTTATATCTAGAATATTTTCACACAAGGAAATTTTATAGGGCAGTTTGAAAACCTAAAACTTCTGTGGCTTTTAGCTTTATAATTTTAATAGATAATTAAGAATGTCTTTCAGTCTTGTAAGGTTTTTCAAATATATGACCACATCCGCACTTTCTCAACAAATAGATTTGGCTTTAGCCTTCAAGAAACAGAAACAAAAACAGAGGAAATAGTCAAGTATCAAGAGCTTATAGCTCTTTGTGCCTGTATGTGCGTGCTCAGTCATGTCCGACGCTTTATGACCCCATGAACTGTAGTCTGCCAGAATCCTCTCTCCACAGAATTTTCCAGGGAAGAATACTGGAGCAGGGTGCCGTTTCCTTCTCCAGGGGATCTCCCAACCCAGGGATTGAACTTGCGTCTCTTGCATTGGCAGGCAGATTCTTGGCCATTGCACCACCTGGTGTAATTAATATGCACGTCTTCACAGTGCCGTTATTTCAGCATCCACACGGTGCGACGGACCTGCCCCTAAATCCGTCGTGTATACAATGCATATACTGCAATATATATATATTTATACTATTCCTCTGGTAATTTTTTATTAGGTGTTTGTTTATTTTCCTTTTGTGACCCAGACAACACGGAGTGTTTTGGATAACAGTATGGCATGCTCAGTCCTTCAACAAAGAACGCTCACAAATAGGATGAAATAAAATAACACTTAAGTAGATGACTGTTCCTCACAAAAAGACAGAGACATTAAAACAGGCATGAGAAGAGGAAACAAGGAAAGGAAATTATCAAGGAGGAAGTGATGAAATTGATAGTTGATAAGTATTAAAAAAAAAAAAACAACCAAAAACTAAGTTGATGGCATCCGGCCTCATTACTGCGTGGTGAACAGAAGGGGAAAATGTGGAAGCAGTGACAGACTTCCTCTTCTTGGGCTCCAAATCACTGTGGAGGGCAACCGCGGCCATGGTAGCAGAAGGCAACTGCTTCTTGGTGGGAAAGCACTGACAAACCCAGACAGTGTGTTGAGAGGCAGAGACGTTACTCTGCCAACAAAGGTCCATACGGTCGAGGATATGGTCTTCCCAGTGGTCACAGATGGTTGTGGGAGCTGGACCATAAAGAAAGCAGAGTGACAAAGAATTGAAGCCCTGGAACTGCGGTGCTGGAGCAGACTCCTGAAGGTCCCTTGGACAGCAAGGAGAACAAACCTGTCAATCTTAAGTGAGATCAACCCCGAACATTCACTAGAAGGACTGGTGCTGAAGCTGAAGCTCCAATATTTTGGTCATCTGATGCGAACAGATCACTCATTGGAAAAATCCCTGATGCTGGGAAAGATTGAAGGCAGAAGGAAAAGAGGGCATCAGAGGATGAGATGGCTGGGTGGCATCACTGATGCAATGAATGTGAACTTGTGCAAACCCTGGGAGGTGGCAAGGGACAGGGAGGTCCAGTGTGCTACAGACCATGGGGTTGCAAAGAGTCGGACACGACTGAGCGACTGAACAGCAACAAAGACAGCTTGATGATGCAGGAAGCTAACGTCCTGCCCATTGGTCTTTATAGCGATACTACTGTCCTGTCCATTTGTCCTTATAGCGATACTATTGTCCTGTCCATTTGTCCTTATAGCCTTCTTTCCTTACTTTTATCCAAGCTTTATTCAGTTAAAATTGACAAATAGTACATATAAGGTATTCAAAATGAAGATCTGATATATGTATGTGTTGTGAAATGGTCACCACCGTATGGTTAGTAAACAGTTCATTAATTCATAGAGTTAATTAACATTTAGAGTGTGTGTATGATAAGGACCATTAAGATCTACTCTCCTGGAAAATTTCAAGTTTATAACATAAAATTATTACCTAGAGTCATCATATACATTAGATCCCCAGAACTTATTCACTGAATAATAGTAAGTTTGGCCATTATTACTCATTTCACCCACCTTTGAGACTCTGGAAAAAAAAACACCAGTCTACGCTCTAATTCTGTAAGTTTGAACTTTTAAGATTCAACATATATGTGAAGCTATACAGTATTTATCTTTATCTGTTTGCCTATTTTAGTCAGCATAATGCATTTATGGTTCTTTCATAGGTGGTAAACAAAGCTTCTTGAATTCTAAAAGATACAGTCTTGTTCCTCTCAAGACCCATCTAATTGTCAGATCCTCTGGCCACTATCATTTATCTCCCAAGTAGAATAATTATTAGATCTAAGCCTGAATATATCTATCAAAAGATACACTAGTTTTAGATTTTATTTTGGATTTAAAATCCTCATTTTTAATTTCATAATGATCTTGAGATTTCTTAAAAGTTATATAGCTATTTAATCAATCAATGCTTCTTATTAGCATTAGCTTATATTCACTTGTATAGAAAGTACAGTGTATATCATAGAACATAAAGAGACTCAAAGATTTCTCAGGAACTACAATAATTCTTAAGGTAGCTGAAATATTATTCAAATGAAAGAATAAAGCAGCAAAATTTGACAAAATTAGAAAATTCTGGAAAGTTTTCAACAAAGGGAAAGCACCATATGTAAATTCTTGATACATGAATCGAAGCATGCAATATTTCAGAACTAAAATGTTTCTAAAACTTAGACTTTATAACAACAAATTCTCATTTGGACTGTTTAAGACAACGGTTTCTCTTGCATCGCGCAGCATAAGTATAAAAACAGAAACAACAATATGTGTGTGCTTGTGACTGTGAGACTATGTGCAATATAAACCTTTAAAATAACATTTAAAGTTTCAGTTTTTCCAGGGCCCGTTTCACATCCTTGTTCCTTAGGCTGTAAATCAGAGGGTTCAACATGGGAATCACGAGGGTGTAAAACAACGAGGCCATTTTGTCTTCGTCTAGAGAGTAGGATGAACTCGGCCTGAAATACATGAAGAATACCGTTCCCTGGAAAATTGCCACAGCAGTTAGGTGGGAGGTGCAGGTGGAGAAAGCTCTGAACCTCCCTGCAGCAGAGTGGATCTTCAAGACTGCTAGGATGATATAACAATAAGAGACAAGGACTCCTGAAAGGGAGGTCAGTTCAACACAGCCAAAAAAAATGAATAATGCCAGTTCATTGACCCGTGTATAAGAGCATGAAAGGGAGAGAAGTGGAGGTAAGTCACAAAAAAAGTGGTTAATCACATTTGACCCACAGAAGCATAAGCGGAATGCTAATGTCGTGTGTATCAACGTATCTGTCATGCCCAACAGGTAAACCCCCGCCACGAGCAGGGAGCACACCCTGCTGGACATGCTGACCGCATAGAGCAAGGGGCTGCTGACGGCCTTGTAGCGGTCATAGGCCATCACTGCCAGCAGGAGACACTCACAGTCTATAAAGTTAGAGAAGACCAAAAATTGCAGAGCACAGCCATAGAAGGAGATTGATCTCTTTTTGGCTAAAAGGTCCACCAGCATCTTGGGGCCAATAGCTGTGGAATAGCAGAGGTCACAGAAGGAGAGGTGGCTGAGGAAAAAGTACATGGGTGTGTGCAGCTGGGGATCCATCTTAATGAGGGTGATCATTCCCAGATTTGCCAGAAGGTTAATGAGATAGACAATGACAAACATGATAAATAAGATCATCTTGACTCCAGGCTTTTCCGTGATTCCCCACAATATGAACTCAGTGAAGGAGGAGCAGTTTCCTCTTTGCATTCTTCTGTACCTTGTCTAAACTCTTGGAGAAATGATCAAGAAAATGATACACGTAAGGGAACCACTTCGAGGTGTTCACAAATATCTGCAGGGAAGAACACAATTTATTTCTGCAATGGTCTTTATTTTTTCTTTAACATTTTCAGCCTGCTGTCTCTAACATCAGTGTTTTTTGCACACTGTTTTGAAGATGTGATGAGATATCAGTTCATCTAAATATCCCTCTTGATACAAGGAAGGTAGTGCTCAGAGGAACTGAAGAGTTCATGACAGCAACCAGTCAATCCCTAAAGGAAATCGGCCCTGCTTATTCATTGGAAGGACCGGCTGATGCTGCAGCTGAAGTTCCAATACTTTGGCCACCTGTTGCAAGGAACCAACTCATTAGAAAAGATCCTACTGCTGGGAAAGACTGAAGGCAAAAGAAGAGGCAGCAGAAGATGAGATGGTTAGATAGCATCACCAACTCAATTGGCATAGATTTGAACAAACTCCAAGACAGTGAGGGACAAGGAAGCCTGGGGTGCTGCGTCCACGGGGTCACAGAGAGTCAGACAGACTTAGTGACTGAACAGCAACGTAGGCAGTAACATACCTCAGCAGTTACATCTAGATTTGCACAGAAGTTTCCCAACTGCCCATCTCAGATGCTTTTATTATCATCAGACTGGTAGCAATACCTCTTTAAAGAATGCCCGCTGATAAGTCATTTTCTGAGTGTGTGCCTCCATGCATGCTCTTTCGCTAAACTCTGACTCGTTGCGTTCTCTTAGACTGCAGCCCTCCAGGCTCCCTATCTGTGGGATTTTCCAGGCAAGATTCTTATCCCATGGAGAAGGAAGCCTGGTGGGCTGCAGTTCATGAGGTCACAATGAGTGAGACAGAACGTAGCCACAAGGCATACACTCAGAAAATGACTAAGTTGGTGGGCATTCTTTAAAGAGGTATTGCCCTCTACCTGATAATAATAAAAAATACCCAAGATAGAGAGTTGAGAAACTTCTATCTATTTCTAGATGTTGTTCCTTACTAAACTACCACCATAAGCTCTTTAATTTTTCTGAGCACTGTATTCTTTGCATCGAGAAGGATATTTAGATGAACTGACATCTTGTTACATCGCCAAAGCTGGTGAAAAAACACCGATGCTAGACACAGCAGGCTGAAAGTATATGAATAACCGTTTACTATGCTGACAAAATCCTTGGATACAAAATTTTATTTTCATTATCATGTTTCATATAAAACATAATTTAAAATATTTATTATTGGTTTTACAATCTATTAGTATAGCATGCACTGATAGCGATGAAAATAATTGTTATTGATCCTAGTCTTTAGTATTTTAGTGAGACATGAAATAAGTAACATTGAAACCTTTCTCTAAAAATTCATCACTGCTTTGCCACATGACTTATTATCTACTTATAGAGTTTCTGCTGCCAAAGGAGGAGTCTCTTGAACAAAGAAAAATGCTACAATGAAGTGAAGACCACAGACTCTAACACCTACTGTTGCATCTCTTTGGATTCTAACGGACTTTCACATTATAAAAGTGGGAATAAGTTTAGGGATGATAAATGCTCCTGCGATACATAGGTTTCTCTGTCTAGGATGAACGCGTCATGTGTCTGTCACATGTTTGCATGCAGATTACATGTCTCTGGTGTAGACAAGAACAGTGAGTGGGTAAGGAATTTTTTATTTTGACTTTAGTGGCTATGGGGCTTCACATGAAGATGAATATGCACATTTTAACTTTTAAATTCACTCATACATTATATTTTAAATAAAAGAGAACAAACCCACCAAGCCCCCTTTAAATTCACCTATATGCTACTCTGATTATAAAAGGAGTAATATCATTCCCATAAACCAGAATCAAAATAAATTAATTTAATAGTTATATTATGGATATTAACAAGTACAGAATCTGCCAGTTCTGAGAAGAAAATATTGTTCCTGAACATTACATTACAGAATGTATTCAACTGAATAAACAGGTATAAAATGTTGTATTTATATTTTATATTTTATAAATTGCTTTTCCCTCAAATGGGAATGTTTTTGTTCTATGTTCTTTAAATCAGGACCTGAAAACCTACCTGAGATGAGCTGGTCTTAGGTAGCTGAACAGTAAGCAGATAGCATTTTATTTTACCAGGTACATTGGGATTTAAATCCCTGAGCCACTGCCTTTGGGTGTTGGTGTACAAACATGTCATTAATTATGTTTCTGTTTCTGCACATTGGCTCATGAATTCAGGGACAAGTTTAGCGCAGGGTGACCTTGTGTGCATCAGTTGTTTAGTGATCTTGCCACTATATTAATCTAGCACGGGGGGCTTCCCTCGTAGCTCAGTCGGTAAAGGATCTGCCTGCAATGCAGGGGACCGGGTCTGATTCCTGGGTCAGGAAGATCCCTGGAGAAGGAAATGGCAACTCACTCCAGTACTCTTGCCTGGAAAATGGATAGAGGAGCCTGGCAAGCTACAGTCCATGGGGTCCCAAGGGTTGTACAAGACTCAGTGACTAAACCACCACCACCAAGGATGAAGCAGTGTGAGCGAATATAGAGAGAAATGTTTCCATAATATATGATGAAAACATTTAAAATATTGAAAACCCATGCATTTGTATATATAATAATTTGTATCCAAAATATATGAACTTTCATCAGTAGTAGAAAAAAAACAAAAACAAAAAGTGAGCAAAAAAAAAAGAACAAATACTTTCAACAAGATGATAAATAAGCAAGACGTTAATGCTTAAGAATTTCATTCTTCTGTCAATCAGTAGGTATTAAGGCAGTGGCGTGGAGAAGGCGATGGCACCCCACTCCAGGACTCTTGCCTGGAAAATCCCATGGATGGAGGAGCCTGGTAGGCTGCAGTCCATGGGGTCGTGAAGAGTCAGACATGACTGAGCGACTTCACTTTCACTTTTCCTTTCATGCATTCGAGAAGGAAATGGCACCCCACTCCAGTGATCTTGCCTGGAGAATCCCAGGGACGGGGGAGCCTGGTGGGCTGCTGTCTATGGGGTCGCACAGAGTCAGACACGGTTAAAGTGACTTAGCAGCAGCAGCAGCAGCAAGGCAGGGGCAATAAAGCCACAATAAGATAACATGACCTAAATGTTAACGGACTGAAATTAAATACTGATCATAACTAATTTTCTCTTTCATCTGAATTCTCATTTGCGAAATACACAGGCTTTCTTATCAGTGTGGGTGTTTTCTCAGTTCTTTTCACTTTTTTGTTTGTTCTTCTACTTTGTTCCTTATAAATCTGAGAAATTATTTATGCTAAAATTCATAAATGTAGTACATTCATAATTTTGTAAAAGTGATTCTCAATTTTTTAAAATGCCTTTATATATGTCATTGTCATTCTTGCTTATGAGGAACTCAACACTAAAATGTCACCTGTAACCTGTGGAGATATCATTGAGGCAAATCTCAAACCACAATATGATTGCTAATAATTTCCCACTAAAGTTAAGAAGGGCTCCCAGGTGGCTCAGTGGTAAAGAATCCAACCACCAACGCAGGAGACTCAGGAAACATATGTTCGATCCCTGGGTCAGGAAGATCCCCAGAGGAGGAAGTGGCACCCCACTCCAGTATTCTTGCCTGGAATTTTCCAGGCAAATTCCATGGACAGAGGAGCCTGGCAGGCTACAATCCAGGGGTTGCAAAGAGTCGGACATGACTGAGCAGGCACACACACACACACGCACACACAATCACGAAACTGATTATGTTTCAAAAGCATTTTGATATCATTATTTACTTCTCTGTTACACATATGGTGTATGTACAATTGTTCTCAATCCCCTAATTCTACTCCTATCCAAATTAATTTTTCCCTCAGGTATATCCCTATCTTCAGGGATGCAAAAATCCCTTGGGTTACATTTTGTTCAGCCAGAAGCAAGTGTTAATTTTTTAACAGGCCTGCTCCTCAAAAACATGTGGACTAACATCATTTCTATCTTCCCCCACATAACAATTTAAACCTGAGTTTGGGCAGCTACATTATAAATTGCAAGGTGGGTAACCTAAAATATCTCCCAATGGGATTGGTGCTTCATTAAAAATGGAGATTTTTAAATAATCAAAAAACATCTTAAGGAAAAATGTATACTTCAGATACAAGTGAGGAAAAAACAATTGTTTTTTCGTGTTCTGCTAACAAGAAAACAATTTTATGCCGGCCAATACTACCCAAAGATGATCTTTTCTTAGAATATAATGGTCAGTTCCTCAAACCTTGAGTAGTATGACACAGAGCTCATTGCATGGTCTGGTATTAAAGTACATTTCAGCTCACCGCTGCTGTGAGAGTGACCAGGAGAGTCAGTGGGACGAACGCAGTGCTGTTCCACAAGAAAGGCAGCGCTTTCAGTGATATAAAGATCAATAAGGTACTGAGATACTCTGGTAATTATACTCTACATCAATTTCATAAGTCTATATGAATAATCATTTTATATAAAATAATTTTAGACTTAAAAATAAATATTAATATTTTTATACTCATAGAAAAATAAAGACAGTGATTTCAAAGTATAATATACATACAGCAAAAATTTCCATCTAAAAATGTAGACTTCAAAAAATCTTTCAAAAGTGGAAAGATTCCTGCACCCAGAACCAAATCCAAAAAAAAAAACCAAAACTAGATTCTCAGAAACTGTCCCGACATCCATCAGAAATTGATTTCCATATGATATGTGAGTTTGTATATTTTTAAGGTATAAAGTAGTGAGATCATACAGCTTTTACACTTCTATATCTGGCTTTTTTCACTTAAGATTATGTTTGTGACGTTTTCCCATGCTCTTGCATGAGGATGTGGTTATTCATGTCCATTGCTGTGTACTTTTCCAGCATACAAACTTATCATAAAGTCATTTGTCTAATCTAAAGCAGGAGTCAGTGAGCTTGACCTGTGAAGTTTTATTGGAGCTGTGACACACCATTTATTCATGTATTATGGATGCTTTTGTGGTAGAAGACAAAACAGTTCAGATGTACAAAGATTTTATGGTCTACAAACCCTAAAATATACATTATTAAATACTTTCAGAAAAGTATGTCGTCTTGATCTAATGTATTAAAAGAAATGAGTTGCTTTTGGTGTTACACTACTGTAATTAATACAATGGTGAACATTTCTATGAATGCCTTTTGGTGCATATTCATTCTATATGCTTGGACATGCTTCTAGGAATGATATTTTTGGTCTTAGGATATTTATTTGTTCAGCTGTAGGAGACGCAAACATAGAATTTTGCCAAGTGCAGAATCAAATCTCAATCTACTGTCAATGCATAAAAACCATGGTTGTTTCACATCCTCAACAATAGTAGATACTTATTTACTATTTGGTGTGTAAACAAGTACTTTTGCCATTTGGTAAATGTCAACACAACTCTTAACATTTTATTTCACTTCCATTTACTTCAGCACTAATAAAGTCAGATATCTATCCGCTTCTATAAGTGAAAGTTTGCAGCCTCAAGCCATGAGCTACTCCAGAATTCGTGACCTCCAGAGGAGAGGATTTTGATCTGGAGTCATAGAGGAGGCTTGATCACTTGAAGGTTTTGTGTAATAAAGTTTTATTAAAGTATAAAGGGATAGAGGAAGGTCTGACATAGACATCAGCAGGGGACAGAAAGAGTGACCCCCTTGCTAGCTTTTAGCAAGGAGTTATATATCTGTTAAAGAGTCACCTAAAAACAGAGACTTACATCAAGCCCCTCTCCTGCAACATGCATTTTGAGACAGCATGGGGCACAAGGTGAGTCATCCCCGGCCATAAAACAATTGACATGAACCTTAAAGAAAGGCAGATTTCCAAGCAAATACATAGTTTTGTTAACATAGCTTAAGAGAACATTCCCATGAGTAAGATATATGGATTTGTTGAGCCATTATCAGTTCAAGGTTTGAGAAATTTAAGTCCAGGCTGAACCAGGGGTCTTCCTGACAACACAGAATTTAAAACAAACCTTCTTTAAATTTTGTACCGAGAAGGAACAAACAAAACAAACAAACAAAAAACATCTGCCACTTGCAGTTTATTTCCTCTGCTTGGGGCTCCTTAGCCTTCCTGCCTGCTACCTTCTCATAAGGAGTCCATGAGATGTTGAACTTGGATAACAGGGCATGTAAAACAGCTGTTGCTAAAAAGTTTTTGGCCTACTAAAACTCACACTGTCTTAATGGCTTCGTGTAACTGACATTTCAGGTTGAGTGAGTGAGTGAAAGTCACTCAGTCGTGTCCAACTCTTTGCAACCCCAGGTACTATACAGTCCATGGAATTCTCCAGGCAGAATACTGGAGTGGGTAGCTTTTCCCTTCTCCAAGGGATCTTCCCAACCCAGGGATCAAACCCAGGTCTCCCGCATTTCAGGCAGATTCTTTACCAGCTGAGACACAAGGGAAGCCCTAGAATACTGGAGTAGGTAGCCTATCTCTTCTCCAGGGGATCTTCCTGACTCGGGAATCGAACTGGGGTCTCCTGTACTGCAAGCGATTGTTTACCAACTGAGATACCCGGCCTATATGTTCAGATCAATTCTTGGACTGAAGGTGAAGTGACTCTTTCTGTTTTTTCTTCATATTCTTTCCACTGATGGATGGATTTACACTACAATGGCACCCTACTCCAGTACTCTTGCCTGGAAAACCCCATGGACGGAGGAGCCTGGTGGGCTGCAGTCCATGGGGTCACTGGGAGTCAGACATGACTGAGTGACTTCACTTTCACTTTTCACTTTCCTGCATTGGAGAAGGAAATGGCAACCCACTCCAGTGTTCTTGCCTGGAGAATCCCAGGGACGGCAGAGCCTGGTGGGCTGCCGTCTCTGGGGTCGCACAGAGTCGGACAGGACTGAAGCGGCTTAGCAGCAGCAGCAGCAGCAAAGCCATATTTTATACAGGCAGATCATATCACCTGAAAAGAGCCTTAGAGGTAATATAGCTTAAATCCCTCTTCTGCACAGGGTGATCTGAGGGATAGAGAGCAAGAGTGAGGTATTTAGAGTGGTGATCCTGCCTGGTTTATAGCATGGTTCTAATGAAAGAGAAAGACACCCAGGGTGGTTAAAGATTTCTGCCTCTAGCTTTTAACCCAGATCCTCCTACTTACTGGTGTGTTGAACATTACTGCTTTTCTATTTGTAATGAGTATACTTGTACAGCCTGTAACAAGCATGAGTCTGTCTGTCCTCTGCATTAGACATTTACCAAACGTAACATTGCTTTGCCATGATTCAGTTCAGTTCAGTCTATCAGTCGTGTCTGACTCTTTGCGACCCCATGGACTGCAGCACACCAGACTTCCCTGTCCATCTCCAACTCCCAGAGCTTGCTCAAACTCATGCCATTGAGTTGGTGATTGCCATGTTTATGCTAAAGTATTTCAGTGGCAAGGATGAAGAAAGAGGTCAAGATATAGGAATTTGACTGTAATATTAAAACATTACATATGTCATTGATAAATTGCATTTGCACAATGGTATTTTCCATGAGTCATAGGTGCATGTAGAGGACAATGTGATGTGAAGATGTTAAAATGGTAAAGAATGAAGAATACTGAAGTTGACAGGCTAGAATAAAGTTTTTGATATATTGTTGCCTTTTTCCACAGATTACTGTCAAGAAAGAAGAATCATTTTGCCAAAATTCCTATCTGAAATTCTTGTTTAGAAATTATCTAAAAAACTATTTCATAACTTCTCATTAATTTCTTCAATTTGAGGAGAGGAAGCCAACAATTAGCTGAATCAGTCAGTTCTACTTTTGGAATTCCATTTAATGGGCTTAAAATAGTCTTCTATTTACACATTCCTCACTATATACAATAAAATGGGCTAGTATTCATGCTGAATCAGTCTTTAGATGGTGACATAAAACATCATATATATGAAGATGGATTAATTAGATCCATGTTTATTAACCTCTGAATTAATGGTAGTCCACTGACACGGATTTTAACTACATTTCTGACTATATTTGCTGCCATTTTGCTGCTCATCAGCAACAAGTCAAAAGAAGTCTGAGTGAATTGATGAAGTGTGCCAGGAGGACACATATTTAACTCTTTTCTATTATGCAAGAATGATCCTAATTTTTTCACCATGAGAATTTTTCTTAACATGGCATAGTGCTTTACAAATACCACCTGAACAACAGAAGAATTATGTAGGCTTTATTTTTCCATTCTGAAATATTGTCACATAAGGTCATTTTACAATGGCAGCAAGAAAACTGAACACCATCAGAGGCTTTTAATTTTATAATTGCAATGGATAAATATGTCTCTTTTAGTACATTATGGTATTTTAAACACATGGTCACATCCTAGCTTTCTCAACAAAGTAATTTAGTGCTTTAGCCTTCAGGAAACCAGATCAAAAGCAGATGAAATAGTCAAACAGCAAGAACTTAGAGCTTATTCTTTCTAGTGAAATTAATAAGCATGTCTTTATAGTATATTATCTTAATGTCCAAAACCATTTTATGGACCTTCCAAACAAATGTGATTATGTGTGCAATATGTTAACTGTATTCTGATATACGTTTTTAAGCTACTTGTCAAACCCTCATTTAATTTTGTACTGCTGACATATAATTAGCAGTGAAAAAGTGTTGTCTCCTATTTTTAGTCTATCATATATTTGTTTATTCGATCTTGCAGACAACACGTAGTGCTTTGTTTATATAATGCAATGCTCAGTCTTTAGCAAAGAACTCTGATAAACAGGGTGATATGAAGTAATCTTTTAAATAGGTGGCTTTTTGTGAACCACAAAGAGACCTAGAGGGGTATTTAACCAGAGCTAAGAGTAAGGAAAATGGGAAGGAAATTGGTGTGCAGAGAGTCACAGAAGAATAGATAGCTGATAATGAAGCACAATTATGCACTTTACCATGATTCTGTCCACTGTCTCTTAACTTCTTTCACTCTTTTTTTTTTAACTGTATTCAGACAAATTTGACAAATACATGCTTATGATATAGGGCATGAAGATTTAATATATGTGTACATTGTGAAATAATCACTACAATAAAGTTAGTTAACACAGTCATCAATTTACATGACTATCACTTTGAGTGTGCATACCAAGAAAACCTTTCAGAACTCCTCTCTCAGCAAGTTTCAGCCTTACAATGCACGCCTGTTAAGCAGAGTCACAGTGCACATTAGACCCCCAGAACTTATCCCCCGAGTAACAGAAGGTCTGTGACTTTGCCCAGCATCCCCCGCTGCTCCCACCTTTCAGCCCGTAGCAACAGCCGATCTACTCTCCATTTCTATGTGCTTGACCAGTTGGATTCCGTGTGTTTGCGAGACCGTACAGTACTTGTCTTCCTCTGCATGAATTATCCCACTCAGCGCGTGGCCCCACGGCTCTCCCCTGCTGTGGGCAGCAGGACTCCTTCTGACGGCACGGACTCGCAGGCTTCAGGATCGCAGGGACTGTCAGACCCTCTGCCTGCGATTCCTTCATCTCCCAAGCTGATCTTCTGATTTGACTGAATATCCAAAGATGCCTTTCCTTTAGACTGGTTTTAGATATTTTTACTTTTGAATAACACACCACTATGTGTTATCTCATGATGAATTTCAGGCTTATTATGGATTACTTGACTGTTTAGTTAATACATTATTAATGCTAGCTTATCGTTAGTAGTATTTAAACTACAACATGCATTGTAGCACACAAAGAACTGAATGGCTCGAAGATCAGTGAACAAAGGGCACTGTATATCTTTAGTGTAATTTAAATCGTGCTTGACTAAAAACTGAACAAAACTAACATATTGAAAAAGTCAGAAAAGTTTTTCCCAGAAACTAATACCATGTACAAATTCTGGAAGTATAAAGAAGCTGACATGTGGGGGGAATAGAAATATACTTCAAATAGAAATTATGTTTCTCATGTAACCTAGCATTTACTTTTAATAAATCAACAATCACCACTATGTATGTATGGATGTATATGTGTGCACATACACAAAATATAAATTTTTAAAACCATTTATCCTTCAATTTTTTCAGAGTCTGTTTCACATCCTTATTCCTTAGGCTATAAATCAGAGGGTTCAACATGGGAATCACAAGAGTGTAAAACAAAGAGGTCATTTTGTCTTCATCTAGAGAATAGGAAGAACTTGGCCTGAAATACATGAAGAGCATCGTTCCCTGGAAAATTGCCACAGAAGTTAGGTGAGAGATGCAGGTAGAGAAAGCTTTGAACCCCGCTTTGGCAGAATGGATCTTCAAGACTGATAGGATAATATAACAATAAGAGACAAGAACTCCTGAAATTGTACTCAGTTCAATGAAGCCAAAAGCAGTAAATATCAGTAACTCATTGACCTGTGTATCTGAGCAAGACAGCAATAGGAGAGGAGCAACATCACAGAAAAAGTGGTTAATCTCATTTGACCCACAGAAGCATAAGCGGAATGCTAATATCATGTGTATCAAAGTCTCTGCTATACTCACCAGGTAAACCCCCGCCATGAGCAGGGAGCACACCCTGCTGGACATGCTGGCCGCATAGAGCAGGGGGCTGCTGACGGCCCTGTACCGGTCATAGGCCATCACTGCCAGCAGGAGACACTCACAGTCTATAAAGGTATAGAGCACCAGTAATTGCAGGGCACAGCCATGGAAGGGAATTGATGTGCTCTTAGCCAGTAGATCCACCAGCATCTTGGGGCCAACTGCTGTGGAAATGCTGAGGTCACAGAAGGAGAGGTGGCTGAGGAAAAAGTACATGGGTGTGTGCAGCTGGGGATCCATCCTAATCAGGGTGATCATTCCCAGATTTGCCAGGAGAGTAATGAGATAAACAAGGAGAAACATGGTAAATAGAATCACTTTGGTCCTGGTGTTATCAGTAATTCCCAAGAAAATGAATTCAGTTAAGGAGGAGCAATTCTCCGTGTCCATTCTTCTTTGCTCTTGTGTAAACTTTCGGAGAAAATGATCAAGAAAATGGTACTTGCATGCGTAACACTTTTCGGCATCTACAAAATGAAAGAAGACAGAATAGTTTTTCTGTAAGTGTCTTTTTATAGTTAGAAAATCATTCAGTCATGCACCCGCTCTTTAAAGAGGCATGGCTCTCTATTCTGCAATAATAAGAAAGTCTCTGAGAAAGACCTTTGAGAAATGGGATGTAAATGTAGATGTCATTCATGAGGTTTTTTACTTTCTGTAAGCTCTTGTCTGAGGGTTAGCTTCTTCATCCCAGGGAGCAGATTTAGAGAAACTTAACTGTTTACCTCTTGAGAAAAACCTAGAAGAGAGAGACACCAGTGTTAGAGAGACCAGACTGTAAGACATAGGACTGAGCATTTATGAGGGCTGACAATGGTCACTCAGATACAAAAAATGATACTATTTTAATGTTTCTCAAAAACCCATGATTGGTTTCAGAGAATTTGATTTAGTTCCAGAAACAGTGAGTGTATCAATGACTAGTAATAAAAAATAATTATATTCCTGGTTTTAGTTTATGTTATGATCAGTATTTGCTTGGGCATGAATTAAGTGCTACTGACTTGATTTTCTAGAAATTTATTCTTGCTTCCCTACAATGCTCATTACCTCTTTGTGGAGTGGCAGTTGTCAAAAGGTGAATGTCTTTTAACCAGTGGGAAAAAAAGAGCTAAAAGGAAGTGAAAAAAACAGAACTTATTTTCTGATTCACATCATTTTAGATTTTAAATGGCCCGTTAGTTACTAAAGTGGAAATAAGATGAGGGATAATAATGTTTCTAAAATGCATAGACTTTCCTCTTTGTTATATGTGTGTGTGTGTGTGTGTGTGTACATTTTAGTTTATAAGAATAGAATGGAATCAATGAACTTTTGTGTGTGTGTACATTTTAGTTTATAAGAATAGAATGGAATCAATGAACTTTTTCTTCCCTCAGACCTAAGTAAGTATGGCACGTGGTTCACATGGGGATGAATTTGTACATGTTTTTATTTTTACTGCAGTACCTACTCTATTTTAATAGAGCAAAACATACTTTAAGTTCATGTATACATTTTTCCAATGATAAAAAGAGCAAATGTTTCCTGTGAAGAAAAAGCAAAATAACATAAATAAACAGTTGCATTGTGGATATTAACGAGTTCAGGTTCTTGTGAATCTGAGATAGGAATATTTCCAGCCATTGATTTCAGATTTTCATGAGTAGGCAGGCACAAAATGGTTCATTACAAATTCTTTTCCTCAAAATGTTACATATTTTCTTCTATATTCTTTAAGTTAGGAACTGGAAACCTACCTGAGATGAGCAGGTCTTGGATAGCTGAACAATAAGCAGATGGCCTCTTATTTTTCCGGGTACACTGGGACTTAAATCCCTGTGCTACTGCCCCTCTGCTCTGATCTTATGCAAGCATTTCATTAATTATACTTCTGCTTCTGTGTTTTCCCCTGAGAATTCAGAAGCCACTTAGCACAGGCTGAATTTCCATACTTCACTATTGTCATCAAACTGATCTGTGGCAAAAAGAAAACTGCATTTTTTTTGTATGATGTGCCTCACAGTTATCCTGAAATGGTTTCATCCTTCTTTAGTTAAAGAGTAAACCTACTGAAACCGAAAAAGACCCTCCCTTCATTATTTCCGTTTAGTTAGATTTGTTCATAGTGTTTAAGAGTCTCCACATCTCATTTAAGGATATTACCACACTTGGTTCATGTTTTGTTTTTACTGAAATGTAATGTGTACATCCTAAAATTCACCCTTCAATGTATACAGTTCTTTGTTTTTACCAGATTTTCAAGGTTCTTTGGTTATCACCAGTATTTACTTCCAGAACACTTTCATTATTACCATAAGGAATCCATATTTATTAGCTGTCACTTTCCCTTCCTTCCTCCCTGAGCCCTGGCAACTACTAATTTTCCTTCTGATTATTTCCAATTCTCGGCCTCCTTTTAAACAGAAATATGCCACATGCTTTTTGTTTGTTTGTTTCTGTTGTTGTTATTTTTTTCATCAGGCTTCTTGTCATCACTGAAATATATTCAAGGTTCATCTATATTGCATATTTATCCTTCTTTGAATTTTTGCCATACTTCATCTGTTTTGACTAACCAAATTAGCAGAAATATTGTAAGTCACTTCTGGGTCTTGTCTTGAAGAAGACAGTATGTGAAAGCCATGAATTACTATTATAGCTAGCCATCTGATTAAACAGTGTGGCACATTCTGAGATTACATGAACTGAAAGGGCAGAATTTGGGTTCATCTTTCTAGACATTTTCATCTAGTGTCAATTATTACAGTATGTGCAACCTAGCCAGTCTTTCCACTGAATATTTCATGCAACCTCAGTAAACACAAGAAAGAACAAAATACGGAGTCAGTGGTCATTCTCTTAAGTTATTTAGTTTTGAAAGACAGTTTATGTAGGAAGAGACAACTAGAACAGTGTGCAAAAGTAAATCAAAGAAACAAGGTTTTTAATATATATATAAATGCATTTATATTCAAGGGCTTCCCAGGTGGCTCGGTAGAAAAGAATCTGACTGCCTAACAGGAGATGCGAGTTCCATCCCTGGGTTGGAAGAGCCCCTGGAGTAGAAAATGGCAACCCGCTCCAGTGTTCTTGCCTGGGAAACTTGGGCAGAGGGGGCTGGCGAGCTGTCATCCATGAGGTCACAGAGTCAGACATGACCGAGTGCAGCTGGTCAGTGCTCCTTCTCAAGCTAGTTTCAAAATGCAGTTTATGTAGCAGGAGATGAGTGGAACAGTGTGCAAAAGAAATCAGAGAAGCAAGCTTTTGAATACATATATAAATGCATGTGTAT
>SJYQ01006199.1:177061-198967 GCA_006410935.1 Redunca redunca | reverse complement strand
AAATATACTTCAAAATATTAAGTAAGTACATTACAAAAGGTAAGGATGGTTATGATATTTAAAATAAACCATAATATAGTCAGTGAAATGTATTTTTATCTGAGTATTTCAATTGATTAAAATAAACTAATAATCTCTTTTTTGAGCAAAAACATGTGCAGATAGTTTCATTTTTAAAAATATGATATTTTACTTTATTTCAGGTGATTGTCAAATCTGGGCCAGGAACTTTTCTCAGTCTTGCTGTATATGACAATTATATCTTCTGGTCAGATTGGGGAAGAAGAGCTATCTTGCGTTCTAACAAATACACAGGAGGAGATACAAAAATTCTTCGTTCTGATATTCCACATCAACCAATGGGAATCATAGCTGTTGCTAATGACACCAATAGCTGTAAGTTACCATAGAAAGCAAATTTATTTCTTAATTATATAATCTCTCAAAAACATATATATATATATATTTAAGTAATACTTAGTTGGATTTTGTTTTCTTCCTGTTTCTGGGGCTACTATTCAGGCTTTGACCATTGAATATATTGAAATTATCTGAATGTTTTATGGAAATTTTGTAGTTCTTAATTTATCACCAGAGGAATGATTCACTTTTAATTATTAGTTTCTGAATATCTATTTCACACTTTCTCACTCCTCTTATTTTTGATGATTCAAATCAGGTTGTTTTCAAGAAGATAATACTTGTTTTACAAACAAGCTTTGCATGTGGGCTGGACCTATGCCGGGGGGCCAGCATGAGGAACTCTGCCCATGGCATGGCCTAAACATTTTTTTTTTTTTTAATCACTGGAATACCTACAAAATTGCAGTTTGCAGTATTTGTGTAGTTTCTAGAGGTACCAGTGTATTGAATGACAAATATGTTAGAAAATGTAGAGATTTGTTACATATTTTTAATTGTACTTATCATTTGAAATCTTTAGATTTCCAAAAGTCCTGAATCTTCCTTGTTCATGAGCTATTTTGAGAGACTGAGGTTGTTTAACAGTTCACTGTTAGTCTATAGTAACACAGTACAGGAATTCAGTATAAAATGTCACCAATAAAACCTCTTCATTGCAGGTGAACTTTCTCCATGTGCATTACTGAATGGAGGTTGCCATGACTTGTGCCTTTTAACTCCTAATGGAAGAGTGAATTGTTCCTGCAGAGGGGATCGAATATTGCTGGAAGACAACAGATGTGTGAGTAAGTAAAGAGAATTAAGGTGTGATGTGACAAGTAACTGCTCAAAATGGCACACATGGACATTGGAATTTTTAGCATATGTTTGAAGTTGTACTCTCCTCCAATATCAGAGACCCTGTTGGCTTATCTCTCTATTCTAAAAAGAACTGTTTACCATTCTACCTATAGCAGCATGTGATGGGTAATAATAACCCAAAGAGTGATGAATGTTGTATCCTCTGATTATGGCTGGAAGATGTTGGGTAAACTGAAGAAACACGTGTACACGATGATATCTGAAAACTTAGGGGTTATGACTTTAAGAATTCAGTCAATAGCAAAATTAATTAAAGCCAAAATAAACCAGTGTACAGGCAGTAGCTTAGTAGTGAACCCACTCACAGTCGGTCAGAGTATGTAAATGAGAAAGAATGGCTCACACAATTTATTTGTAGTCATTTCTGAACTGTTAATTAAAAATGTAACATTGCAGCCTTGTGTGATGTTTATACCTCCCAAAGTCATTGCAATCTTTAATTAGTACCATTACAGTATATACTTATTAACAGCTAAGTTTCCCAAACTGTTTCTACCATGAATAATGGTTCAAGTGTTCTAATATCATCATGAAAATTATCCAGCAACGTAAAAAGGGTTAATTTCTCTTTAACATCAAGACTACTTGTGAGTAAGAAAGACAGGAGGGAAGCATTTTGGAAAACTAAAATTGGTAAACTCTTACGATGTGTTCATTTTTTTCCTCCTCATCTGTATATTCATCTCATATCTTTCATATTAGAAAATCAATAGAGTTGGATATGTCTATGTTATAAAAATAAGAATCATAAGCTGAAGGTATTTTTCAATTGCATCTTTTGTCTTCTTTCAGTCTTTGTATACCAGAAGGATCTTCTCTTTTGCCTGTTCTTTATTTTAATACAAACAAGTATGATTCTTGGACCCGTGTACATTTGGAAACTTTTTTCTAATACAAACACTTTGACATATTATTTTTAACCAGGAAAACTACTACACCGAATGCAAGAACATATACATATTTTCTCACTTTGTATATTGGCACATAATCCAAAAGGGCATTTCTTAGCAAAATAAGTAAAAAACTTTAAGAATGTGCTGAGGCAAACAATTGAGTGATGGAATTGTCCAGTAGATAGTTAATTTCAATAATTTGGGCCACGTATTCCAAGTTTTCTTCATTACCTAACACTTCCCTGAATTTCTCAAGCAATTGCTTAAACTCTCTATTTCAGTTTGCCTTTGTGGTTTCAGCTGTAATTGTCTGGATCCAATGCCATCTGTAAGCCTGGAGTGTTAGCCATGCATTAGAATCACTCATGTTTCTTTCACAGGTCACTACAGGCCAATAGTAAACCAATGCCTCTAGTCAAAATAGCAAGGCTTATTTGTAGACAGTAGATTCCTGTCCTTGCAGCAAAATAGATTAAATACATCTGTCCCTACTAAGCCACCTGCGTCTCACTATTGATGAGAGGGAATGAATCAGACAGAAAACTGTAGTGTTAAAACAAGCATAGTTGTATTCACGTGGAACTGCAGAGTGATACTGAATTCTTCAGAGCTGACAAAAATTTACAGAAGTATCTTATATCCATTGTGCATTCATATTGAAATTCTGTGGTCCAGCAGAGAGATTGAAAAGTAACTCTAATTGAAAAGTTCTTATCAAATCTATCTTTGGGAAATGATGATGTTTCTGGAATATCAGGGTCCACATCTGAATTAGTTCACCCAGAGCAGTTTATGAATGTTAACAGCAACATTACAAGGATAAAAGGTTATTTACTAACACCTACTTGAGGGCAAAGGAGAGAAAACCATTTGTTGTCATAACTCTTGAGAAAAAAGATTAGGCAATTCCATTTTACATGACATTGCTAACCTTATTAACACCCGTAACAGAAACAAGAATAGCAAATATAATTAGATGAAGCAATTACCTTGTAAGAGAATGGAGGACAGCTGAACCACAGTTTTTGTTTCTAGAGAGAGGCAGAAAATACTCAATACTATTTCTTCAAATGAACATACCTAAACAAGAATTGTACTCGTACAATATTTGTTTTTTGCATAATAAACAATATTTACCATACATATTATCATCTTTTCCTCAAAGGTACGGTGATTATAAAACCAAAATATGGCATTTTCTATCATAGCAATTATTTTTCACTGGAAATGAGAAATTAAACAGTATGTGTTTAAAATAGACAAAACAAGTTAGGAATGCTAATGGACTCTCAGTAAAATGGATGAATTTTATTCAGTTCACGGAGAGGGCTGTGGCACCCCACTCCGGTACTCTTGCCTGGAAAATCCTGTGGATGGAGGAGCATGGTGGGCTGCAGTCTATGGGGTCGCTAGGAATCGGACACGACTGAGCGACTTCACTTTCACTTTTCGCTTTCATGCATTGGAGAAGGAAATGGCAACCCACTCCATTGTTCTTGCCTGGAGAATCCCAGGGACCGGGGAGCCTGGTGGGCTGCCGTCTCTGGGGTCGCACAGAGTCGGACACGACTGACGCGATTTAGTAGCAGCAGCAGCATGATCTAAGGTAGACTCTTAATTTCTTGTTATTTCGTCAAAAATGTCATTCTACCTTATGGACTGACTAGTGAAATTTAGACTGCACCAAGACAAACAAAATTAACTTAGGAGAGGGCTGCTATCATTTAAAAAGTTAAATTGTAAGTCATTAATAGGTACATACATACATAGAGAAAATACATACATACATAGAGAAAATATAAATATTCTGTAAAAATGGTTACATTCTAGGAATAATAAAGAAAACACTGGGAACTTCAAAGAGTATTAGTGTCTATTTAATTGAATATTCCTGAAATAAATCCTAAAAACTGATAGCAAATTATAAAATTAAACTATATTTCTTACATTAGTAGAGATAAATGAATTCTAATTACCTCCAACGTAATTAATATGATTTACTTTCCTTGTACGGTTTTTCTACAAGCAATGGGATTGAGTGCTGTGCTACTCTAAGTCGCTTCAGTTGTGTCAGACTCTTTGCGACCCTAAGGACTGTGGTAGCCCACCAGGCCCCTCTGTCCACGGGATTCTCCAGGCAAAAATACTGGAGTGGGTGGCTTGCTCTCCTCCAGGGGATCTTCCTGATCCAGGGATCTAACCCACGTCTCTTACATCTTCTGCATTGGCAGGCGTGTTCTTTACCACTAGCACCACCTGGGAAGCCCAATAGACTGAGTATATGCAAGCAGACAGCACAAAATGCAGCACAAACATTGCACTCCAAAAGCTTGCTAGTAAATCAATTGTTTAAGAATAAAAATAAAGGAGTGGGATAGTTTGGGAGGTGGGAGGCAGGATCAAGAGGGATAGGACATATGTATGCCTAAGGCTGACTCATGTTGATGTATGGCAGAAACCAACAGAATATCATAAAGCAATTATCCTCCAATTAAAAATAAAGAAATTTTTGAAAAATGTCTATTTTCCCCAAGAGAGATCATTCTAAAACAGAGGTCATATACTGGCATTCCAGGGATGAAATCTAGCTATAGAAAAGCTTCTTTGTACTCATGGCTGTTTTGTACTGACAAGTTGGTCAAATCACAAAAAACTCAGACTTTGAATTTCTTATAAGAATCCTGGCACTTAGAGGTGGGACAATACGGCAGTGGCTAACTGGAGCCCACGAGCGTCTGCTGCATGTGCTTTTCAGTTTATCTTTGTCCTCTACCAGCACCCCCTACAGACTCCCATGCATTTCAAGGAGTAGGTACTGATCACATGTGGCAGGAAGAGAGGGTCTTCTCCCTGGTACCTCTCACAATGTAAATAGCACAAGAGGCTCTGTCTATTCTATAGAGAATAATTTCAGCAACTCTAATACTCCTGAGTGATAGAAATTGTTACAGAGATTTTTTTTCAGCAGGTAGTTGGGGAGGAAGGAGATTTGGAGGTGAGACTTCAGTGAAATGAGTCAATTCAAGGCATCCAAGATGAGAACTCTATATGCTAAAAAATTTCAGTGTATTGAAGAATATATGAGATTACAATAAGAAAATACAAAAGCACTATCAGTATGTACAGAGCTTATTTAACTGGCTCCTTTTAAACATTTATTTTTAGGCTAAAGTGCTAAGCAAGATGCATAATTATAGTCACCCAGATTTAAGCCCCTCCTTCTTTCCACACATGTATAGTCACCAAATAATTAACAAAATCCACAAACATACTTTAAACACAAAGATAAAGTTAGGCAACTTATGAACATTTGCAAAGGGAGCTTGAAAACAACACAATAAAAGCGTCCCTCTTAATGTTTTTTTTTTTGTAAAGGAATTCCATAAATAATTGTCTTTTATTAATTTTTATATAAGCAAATTTGTTTATTTTTGTGATTAAGATTAAAGGAAACAATTGTTATGACATCAAAAATGTTTGTTATTACATGAAATATTGACCTTTTTTCCTTTCAGCTAAAAATTCTTCCTGCAATATTTATTCAGAATTTGAGTGTGGAAATGGAGAATGTATTGATTATCAGCTCACCTGTGATGGCATTCCTCATTGTAAGGATAAATCAGATGAAAAACTGCTCTACTGTGGTAAGTTTTCAGTGTGTGATTTTCTCATTTCAGAGATAAGTTTGCAATTATTTTTATAGTTTTTGGTATGATTGTCTCCATTTGGTTTGTATGTATGATTTTCTTACTGCCTCTCATTAACATGTAGATTAACAATTGATTTGGCTTGTTTTTATTCAAATTGGGCACCTTATTTCCTACCCAATACACATGATATTAATTGAAGAATTTCTTCATATTTTCCATGCTTGAAGTATAAATTTAAATACACAGGAGCCTGTTTTTGAGATCCCTATTTATTCATCATTAGCAAAAGGTTTTAGGCTTACATTTAAAGATGTCAGAAGTATTAGTTATTAGCTGAATATTGCAGGTTTAACCTGCAGCAAAAGTCCACCATCAGTCAATACTATATTGTTGTATTGGTATCAGGGTCTTATTCATTCTAAATAATTTTGACTCTCGGATTATCCCAGGGCTATTGTCCTTAGGTACAAAGGCTGATTGCTTTAGCCCTGGTGTCCATTAAGTATGGAATTACACCACTTGTGCCTCTGTAGGTGACACCAAATAGTAGTCAACCTTTCCCTCTCCCATAGAAATATAAACAGGCTTTTGGACTCTATAGTAAACAACTGTTACTTGCCTTCATTTCAACAATATTTTTCCTGAAAGCATGCACCTATGCAATCATTAATAGTTGATGTAGAATTGATCTACAATATTTCTAAAGTAGTCTGATTTATTCTTATGCTGTATAGTATTGGTATTATATGCTCTTCAAAATTTAGATATCTATATCTGGAATTGTTGTATTTGGCTTCTGTATTTCTCTTTTATTTCTTGCCGAAGAAAATTAAAACAAGAGTAAGGTGGATTTGGGGAAATTCACAAGAAGTTTTTTCACTCTTTTACATTGCAGAGTAAACATCCTTGGCTAAAATGATAATCAAATGTAATTTGTCTGTAATCAACATGTAACTAAATCTTAGGGAATTTACCTCAAACGATGTATTTACCAAAATCAATAGCTATGTCCTGCATCCTGTACATCATGAAAATATTAAAGCATATAAAAATGTGATAATGATCAGCTTATAAATCCACATTGTTATAAATTGGCTTGAGAATATATTTCACATGATTTTTATCTTCTTAGAAGGCAAATAATATTTGACTGAAAAGGGGTTAACAAGCTTTTTCTGTAAAGGGTATGCTGCTATTTTGTGGTTTTGTGGGTCATATATGCTTTTGTCACATATTCTAGTGTTTTAAACAATCTTTTACAAATGTAAAAATCCTTATTAGTTCCAGAGCCAGATAAAATCAGGTTCACATGCTGCATTTGGCCTGTGGACTATAGTCTAACAATTTCAGGCATAGATTCCAGATTTTAGAATCACATTTGAGTTTAAATGTTTGTTCCCAAATCTACTAGTTTGTGACTAGAATGAGGAAAGGCCATTACTTCTTCTATATTTTAGTTTCTCACTACACATCTTCCCTGTTGGCTTAGCTGGTAAAGTTTCCGCCTGCAATGCAGGAGACCTGGGTTTGATCCCTGGGTCAGGAAGATCCCCTGACAGAAGGCTTGGCAACCCCCTCCAGTATTCTTACCTGGAGAATCTCCCCGGACAGAGGAGCGTGGAGGGCTACAGTCCATGGGGTCGCAAAGAGTCAGACATGAATGAGCAACTAAGCACAACACAGCATACTACAAAGCAAACCTAGCTGGAAGGGTGGTTGGGAACATTAAATAAACATGTGTATATTTACATATGCTCAATATAGAGCCTCGCACAAAAGAAGCTTTCAGTAAATGGCAGCTATTATTATTGTGAGTGGTACCTTCTGCCCCAAATCAGAAAATGTCAGGAGATTCTGATTAAGGTAAACAGATTTCAGAAGGCAATTATTCTTCCGCTTCGAAAATTCCAGTAGATCCTTTAAGATGATTTTTAAGAGAAATTTATGGATAAATAGGTGACACTTGATTCACTGATTCAGGAATAAATGTTTTGTTTGACACTTCTTTTTCTTGATTTAAAATACTTGTGGGGTTGCAAAGGAGATAGGGGATAGGTATTGAAGTGTCTTTATTACTTTTGAGGTTAGTTAGTTAAGTCACTCAGTCGTGTCCAACTCTTTGTGACCCCATGGACTGTAGCCCACCAGGCTCCTCCGTCCATGGGATTCTCCAGGTAAGAATACTGGAGTGGGTTGCCATTTCCTTCTCCAGGGGATCTTCCCCACCCAGGGATCGAACCCAGGTCTCCCATATTAGAGGCAGACACTTTAACCTCTGAGCCACCAGGGAAGCCCACTTTTGAGGTAGAGATTCATTTCTTCAGAAAAGAATATGTGATATAAGTTTATTTCTGTCCTACATGACAGAAATGCAAGAAGCAATAAAGTGGGTGTAATTTGACAAGATCTCCAAGTGTGAATCACTGAAGTTAAAATAGTCAAAGAGAGTTTTTTCATGGATATTCTAATCCAGAACTTGAATGCCACACAGCACCTGTTCTTTAGATCCACAATCTGGTTATTGTGAATGAGATCTTACCTGTGATCTTCTTTTTGTAAAAATATTTCTATAAGCCCTCCAAGTATGTGTTTTCACTTTTCCATGTAAGAAAACAGAAGTTGTCGAAGAGGTTTCAAGCCCTGCTACAATCGTCGTTGTGTTCCTCACAGCAAGTTATGTGATGGTGAAAATGATTGTGGAGACAACTCTGATGAATTAGACTGTAAAGGTAAACACATGTCACATCAGCCTAGGGATATTATCATGCTAAGTGTTCCCCAAACTCTTCCACAGTGTATTCCTGAGAGTTCTGGAGTTTCACCTTTTTGATATATAACCCTCACGAATATCTATGGACCATGCTTTGGTCAATGCTGTTGAAGAGAATTATTAGAGTCAATTGAAAATTGATGACTATTTTTCTCTTTCTGGTTTCTATTTCTTTCTTTGTTCACTTCAAGATTCTTTCTCACCTTTTCAGTTCAACCTTCCTATTTGGGACATTTCTACCGGAAAGTATAATACTAAATTTACTGCTCCAAAATGTTCGGCTTCATTCCTTAATCCTATTTCCTACATGTGATCTCTTCATTTTCCTACTTATTGGAAAGGAAACCTTGGTATTCTTTGTTCCTCCTTCCACCACGCTTTATTAGCCACATGCCCAATCATCAACAAATCTTCCAGTTTTTTGAAATATATTCCCTTTCATTCTACTTTGATCCTAGCTTAACAGAGTAATCTTAACAGCCTTTTAATTGATCTCCTTTTGGAAATCAATTGGAAAGACTGCTACTGTTTCCAATAAATCTGAATGTTTAGTCATGCTAACACAATTTAACATTTTACCATGTTAAATTTAAAATTTTATCATGGAACACATCAGCAGCCACACTACCTGGAAAAGAACCCCAGCCCTAACACTAAGAAACTTTGGATTAGGTACTTAACCAATTGGTGCCTCAGTTTTCCAAATTATAAGAAAAGAGACAATAGTTAAACAAGTGTTTCAGTATTAGAACAGAACTTGGCATATAATAAATGCTATGTAAAGATTTAGTTTTTTTGTTTTTTTTTTTTAGTATTCCTCAGGTAAAGAATCCCAATATTTGCAGATAAGTGACAAGTTTTTAGTCTGACATTTATGGTCTCCTAAAATCTGGACTCAACAGATCTTTCCAAACCAATTTCCCATTAAAAATCTTTCAATTTATTGAAAATACTTTATTGGGTGAAATTATTTAAGAATAGAGACATAAAATTTATAAGTTCTGTGTGTGCCCTAATTTAGATCAAACTCTAAGTGAAAGATAGTCATTTAAATAGGTAAAGATGAATATGAGGTGCTATGATTGCTCTATTAAGAATTTTTTTTTAACTTGGAGGTAACCTGAAAGGCTTCATAGACTAATTTCAAAGTCTAAAAACAGTGGAATGGTTTCAAAACAAGAGAATTCCAAGTAGAGGGACCAATATTGAAAACTGAAAGTAATTTGCTGGTTAGAGCCATCAAATGCAATCGCATACTAGGGAGTGTCAACAAAAATGAAGTAGTTAGAAGGAACTGGGATACGATAGTGTTTTCTGGTGTCATGTTATAGAACATGAAATTTATCTTGTAGTCACCAGAAAGGGGAAAAAAATGGAAAAAAACTGATTTTTAGAATTAAAACTATAATACTGAAACTAGAAGGACAAAATAGAAGGCTGTTACAGCAGTGAAAGCTAGGAAAAAAGAGGAGAAAGACAGATATAACAGAATTTTAAATGGTAGCATTTACAGGTATTTTGGGGTAAGAAACATGGGAATATATGATAAGCATGTGTTGGTGAGGGTGGGAGGGGATGTTCCCAGGTGGTGCTAGTGGTAAAGAACCCACCTGCCAATGCAGGAGACATAAAAGACTCGAGTTCAATCTCTGGGTTGGGAAGGGCCCCTGGAAGAGGGCATGGCAAACCACTCCAGTATTTTTGTCTGAAGAATCCCATGGACAGAGGAACCTGGTGAGCTATAGTCCATGCAAAAGAGTTGGACATGACTGAAGCATCTTGGCACGTGTGTGTGTGTGTGTGTGTTGCCTGCTTTTAAAATATTATTTTTTTCATTAATTTTTAAATTTATTTTTGTGTCCCCTTTGTTGTGTGAAACAGGAATAAGTTAATAAGAATGGTCCACATTCTGAGGTTGGGGTACCTATAGACATTCAAATGGAACTGTTCAAAGGTTATATATATAAGCAGAGATATGGAGCTCAGATAGTTGGTTTAGATCAGAAGAATTGATCTTGGATTTCTTAAAGAGAGAGAACTCAAAGGAGGTATGAAGTAGCAGTTGTTTTAGGAGAATGCATCAAAATGACCTATTGAAATTAAAATTGAAGACACTAATAAAGAAATGAAACATATACCACAAGAGTAAATGAGCTTCATAAGAAATTATTTTTTTAAAGGAAGGAGGATAAATTAGCATTACAGAGAAGGCAAGAGGGCAGGCATAGACTGGAAAGTCCACTATACTTGGCAAATAGACAATAATTTCTTGGTTACCTTAAAGAGTTAGTTCAGTGGAATGGGAAGGAAATACCAGATCACATTGGATTGAGACAAATATGAATGGTGAAAGAATAAAGACAGTGAATTCAGACTATTTTTTAAAAAGATTGATGGTAGAGAAAAGATGTATGAAGTACAGTTGTAATGAGAAGACTATAAAAATTTAAGGAAGAAGGTAGAATATGTACAAATTATTTTGTAGCTGATAAAAGGTTGAGAATTTACTCTGTTGTCTTAGAGTATATGATCTTGGCCAAACACTTGAGAAGCTTACCATCTAAGTTGATACTGTAGTTTAGGAAGAGCCAAGTACATTTGAAAGTTAACTGTGGTTTTGTATTATCTATAAAAGACTAAAGTTGATAAATTGTAGTAAGACATTTGTAGTTAGTGGAGAGAAACAGATAAGCATTTGGAAGAAAGGACAGGAAAGTAGAAAAAAACAAAATGGATATGTTTTATTAGTTATTATGCAAGGTGGAAAGACTATCATGAAAACAGTAAGCTGGGATAAAAATTAAAAAATAAATCTAGAATATGAAGGAACTGAATAATAGATATGGGAAGTAGATTTTAATATAAACTTCCATGGCAAAAGAAGCCATGTAAATTTAAAAAGTTACTGTGGATTTTCTTGGAAAATGGTTTCTTTTAAAAAGCAGTAAGCAAATTAGTGCATTTGGGTTTATGAAATATAATACCCAGTACATGGTAGGTGTTTATTAAACTCTTACGTGGCTGGTTGAAACCATAAGTCTTCTAAAAGTATAGATAGGTTTCATTTTGCTTAATGACATCAGTATCAGCTAAATAACAATAAAATAATTCAAAATTTTATTTTCCCCTTTTTAATCTAAACTCAGTTTCTGTGTTATAACCATCTCAGCCATATACTTGGAGACAGAACCACCATGTTTGAGCTTCAAGTTTTTGTCAAAACTTTTATTTTGTGATGATAATAGTGTAGTGATCATGACAACTGGGTGTCTTGTGAAGCAATAACAACAAAATTGTATGCCTTGAACTTCTTCCTATATAATGTAGTACATTTGAAACTACACATGCTCAAGGAGATGCTGTGTTACATACTATAAGTTAACAAATTTAAGTAAATGGTCTAGCTTCTGTAGGATAAACAAATGGGTAGCTTTTTAGATGAAAGCTTACATATTACATTTTCATCTTTTAGATTTGGTTTTCCTCCCATATTAAGATTGTTCACATGGTATTCTTTCATGCCACAGGGGAAATACTAACCTGGGTACTTTTTCTATAAGCCAGTTTCTTATAAAGCATTAATTCAGATGTATGTCCATCAAACACATGGACACTTATAGCAAGTAAAAGGTCATGAAGTAAATGGAACATAAATAGGCTTAGGAAGAATGAAAAAGAATTATTTCTCTAGTCACTCACTTTTTCTATAATCATTGCCACTTGGGGACACAGTGCTTTGTTCTGTATATATATATACATATATATATATATATGTACATACACACAAATCATATGTTATTGTTTAATGTAAATAAAGTAAAAAATAAGAAAATTTAAGTGGTACAATAAAATATCAATAAATACAGAGAGATTTTAATAGGCTTTGGAGAAAAGCTATGGTGGAATCATCTGAAGTACTATTTCAGTTTTGTTTGTTTAATTTAGATGGTAATAGCAATTAACATTTTTTTAATGGCATATAATCAAAGAATCTATCTGTGGAAATATTGTAAGGAATTATTTTTGATTTCTTGTCCTCGGAAGCAAAGTGAAAACCCAGCTCCTCATCAATCTTTTATTACTGCCTCTTTGTAATACTTTCATGACTAAGAGCTTCAGACATCAGGCTGTCTGGTGGGGATCTGAGGAGCTGTTCAGAAAGCTTGTTCTTCTTCATTCCTCTTCTGTTGGAGTGAATAGATTTGTGGAGATTGCATCATATCCCTCCTTCGCTCCCTGTTGAGATGAATATACTCCCTCTGAAAAGAACTTCCTTGGGCCACCTGAACACCTTTACGTGGACTGGAGAAATAAGCGCTTCCAAGGCAACCTAGAGGAGAGGAAGCTGGTGTTGTGTTTTGTTTTGTTTTCCTCAAATTTGTAGGAAAACTTTGAAGATTCCACAAACAAGCTAAGGGAAAAGCATAAGCCTACCTGGAGGAGAAATCATTCTTTCTGGGTTCACATACCCTTGGAGCCTAAGCAGTATATGAAATAAAAGATGTGGTTTGAAAGTAAACAGAAGAGGTGTGACAGTGCATTTAATATATTTTTTCCTTGTCAGCTTCCCCTTTGCTACAGGCTGGGTAAGGGAGTTGGCTTAGTTATAAGAATCATCCTAAGTACCAGGGAAGGACTGATCAATTCTATATCTTTGCTATCAAATTAAATATTTTAACTAACATGGAGAGAAGGAAGTGGATTAAATAGGAGACGTAAGAAAGTATATGAAGGAAAGAAAGTATATTCTGTTACTTTCTCTCTTGCTCCTACTTTGATCCACAATATTCATCAGATCTTCCTTTGTAGTGTCTCATTGCTATTCCTGGTGTCACTCACAATTTGTAGGCTTTATTATTTTTGTTTTTGGCACTATCTGGAGGGAAAATGATAGTATTTCTCATTCAGTTTATCTTTATTTGGACTACATTATTTTCTCTTCTCTTTTTTTCCAGGACTTTTAGCCTGAAAAAAAAGTTGTCAGAAACTTCATATTCACTTGACAAAGTAAAGATCCTGTTATCTTTTCCCCTCAAACTCACCCTAGGGCGAAACAAATTTCAGTACATGACTGACCAAAACAACATAGAAAGGAATGTGGCAGAGGGAATAGAAAGGAAGAGGTTTTGGCACAAGAAGATTTTGCTTACTAATTAAGTGATGTTTTCTCTATTACCATGGATTTTTCCTGTTTCACGACTCTCCTTTCTTGTCTACAAGTGCTGGAGATGTTAATCCCCACAGCCACCTTGCTCCTGCTGTTTATGGAATGGTGTAACTTCTTAATATTCCCAATTCCAATACCGCTTATCACCCTACCTAATCCTTTAGCTGTTCCCAAACTCTAAATCAAGTCATGGAATCTATGGAGATAGGATTAGGAGTGAAGACGCAACTGGTTCCAATTTGCACATCTCACGTACTCTAATATGCTCTCCTAGCCCTCCCCACCAAGATTCATTAGCCCTATTTTTCATTGCAAAAGTGGGAGAAAAAGTATTTCATCCTCTCTCCAGTTCTCCTGACTCCCCCCACACCACACCTCATTTTTCCCCTTTCTCTTAAATATTATTGTCTAACCGCTCTTCTCAACTTTAAAGTCTGATTTCTTTTCATCTAGTTAGATCAGAGTCCCTCTGTTTAATTTTTCCTCTTCCCAGAATTCCATTCAAGACCCATGTTCTAATTGCTCCACGTTTCTACTCTTTTCATTAGCCATTCTCTACACTCACTTCCACCTGAGAGTACCCAACACTACTTCTGAAACTCCATTATTGTGAAATCCCTGAAACTCCAGTCCTCTTAATTGTCTGAAGTGCCATCGCCCTGTTCATGGAGTCATGATTTTCCCTCTTCTCTCTATCTGCCACCAATATCCACTCAGGTGGACTCCATGAAATGTACACAGAAGATTATCTGTGGAAGTTTGGAGGGAGATGGAGATGGTGGAATGGACTGTGATTGTCCCAGTACATCAGCATTAGGATTTCTAGCATCCCAAACTCTAACTGCAAGTATAGATAAAATTTAAAGTGCATTGTGCAATAAATCTTTGTACACTTGATTAGGAATATTACCACTATCCAGAATATTGTTTCACAGAGAAATACATACTGAAATATATTGTTTATAAGGATTTTTTTGAAACACAACCTCTTAATAGGAGACTGCTGAAAGACAGCAAAGTCAGAAGCAAAATGTATATACTTATCATGATTATTTTCTAAATTATGTATTCCATTTACTATTTCCATGGAAAAATATTGTACTGAAAAGCAATAGAAAAGAATATGTTTTATTTAGCATAAAATAAAAATATCTATTTTTCCTCTTTGAAACAGTGTGTTTATCTCAACTTAAAATGGCATTATCTTTTCACATAACAAGATGTTATTTTTAATGAAGAAAACAGTGAAGCAATTATAATTGCAAATTGTAAATAAAACATTTATTCTAATCATCATTTTAAACGTAAATAAGGATACAATTGCAAGATACAATTAAATATAAGAGCAGTGCATTTTGAAATACAAATGACATACATACCCTTGAGTAAAATTTGCATATTTTAAGATAGCATTTTAACCATTTACAATTGATAAAATTTATATTTATAATTAAATAGGCTCTTTAGAGTATCAACACTAGAAAAAACGGCATAATCAAAGAGCCTTTCAGGTTATTCATTAACATAATCAACCTGTGGAAATTTGAATTTGGAATAAAATTCTCACCTAAGTTAATCTAACACACAAAGCAAGCCATGCACCTGTTCACAACATATTGCGGGAAAACATTATATGGTAATGAATGTGTAAGCAAAGTAGAAAGGAATATATGACTAAGAATAAGCAATTCTGTACAAAGAATATATAATGATGGTAGCATTTCAAAATTTGTTTTCATCTAAGCATAGCAGGGAATTGGAAAGCCTTACTTCCCAATAACAGAAACAAGTCATACCACATTTATATGTTTCTTGGCGTGAGGCATCCATATTTCCTATACCAAATGTTAATGATGTGGCATATAAAGGAAGATAACATAGTACGATGACTTTCTAGCAGTGCTAAACTATTTCATCTTTGAGTAATAAAGAAAACACTCAGTGATTTCCTCCTCAGTCTCTCTCTGTCCATCTCTTTTTATCATAGTAGGGAACATTCCACTTCTTAGCAAACAAGTTAGGATTTCTCTGTACACACTCAGGCATTTGCTTAGAGTCATAAACTTGTACTTTTGAAGCTGAAAAGAAATAGCATTTCAGCAGCATTTATTTATTGTTTATTTGTTTGTTTAGCTTAGTTTTGAAATGGAATGATCAGGTAAAATAAGGCACAGGCCTCTGCTTTCATGGAGCTTACAATTTAATGCGGGGAGAGATATCCAAGCAGGCAATTGCAATGCAGTATCATAAGTATCACAATGTACGGAAGAACTGTGTGACGGGGGAGAATATCTGAGGCATCTAACCCAAGCTTGGGATTGGGAGTCATGGGTCAAGTTCAACTGCCCAGAGTTTAAAAAGCAAAACCAAACAAAATATAAGAATTAAAGCACTCAAAATGTTAAAAGCAAGAAATCATTATCTAGTTTACCTATCCATTTATTTATTTACCTATTTTTCTAGTTTCAACCTGTGCTGCTGTTGAGTTCCGCTGTACAGATGGGACGTGCATTCCGAGATCAGCACGATGCAACCAGAACATAGACTGTGCAGATGCTTCAGATGAAAAGAACTGCAGTAAGATATTCCATTACCTTTTGTTTGTGCATGCCTGTGCACCTTTGACATTTCACTGAACAGTGTCCAACTCCTCACTGAACCTTGTCCAGAATTGATATGCAATTAACCCCTGTGGTGTAGGATAATTGCATATTTACTTCTTCAAATGAGGTTAGCATTTCTTGTTTCTGTGACCTACATAAAAGGCTCATAATCTTTGCAGATGAGGTGTTTCTCATTTTTCTGTTTACCTCCTTATAGATAATACAGACTGTACATATTTCTATAAACTTGGAGTGAAAACCACAGGGTTCATAAAATGCAATTCTACCTCATTGTGTGTTCTGCCAGCCTGGATATGCGATGGGTCTAATGACTGTGGAGACTACTCAGATGAATTAAAATGCCCAGGTAATTCGAGAAAGAACAACAGCATTTGCCTTGAAGATTTATGTTGTATAGCACAAACTTATTAATTTTCATTCTTGATATTTAGTGGCTAAGGTTAAAACAAATGTTGTAGACTAAATTAAAAATGATCATCCAGTTCTAAACGTACCACTTTATATTTTTTTATGACTTATGGAATGATACTCAATAAATCTGTTCTATATTTGGATGTTTCCTTTTTCAAGTTCATTTCTTTGGTAAGCCTTTTAACATTGGTGATAACATTTTAAAATGTGTAATTTATAAAGCTTTCATAGAAGCAGTATATACTGAGAGAAAACTATCAATAGACTAAAAGAGGGAGACTATGTTTCTCACTACCTGCTTTACTTGTATTATGCTTGTATTGTCATACTAGGCTATTTGGTGCAGCTTATATAATCTTTCAGCATAGTAATATGGGTAACAGTTATCATTACTGCATAAAAGTCAGGCTGGTATATTTGTATCTATTAGCCATCTTTACCTATACAAGCAATGTTGTATGCATTCTTAGAAAATTGCCTTCCACAAGAAGGTCATGAACTTGTTTCTTTCTAACTATTTGAGGAAACAAATTTTAAAAATGTATAATAATATCAGAAAGACAGATGGTAAATTACTAACTGAACGTAGATATGCTTGTAGGATTCTACTACGTGTCTTCTCATATTGCTATTTCCTTCTCCTAACCCTGCTGCTACACTCACTTTTTCCACATTTTGTTGATGTGTAATATTTTTTGAAATATTTTAAGATATGATATGCATAGGTATTCCACACACATATTTGTTTGTATTCCACAAGTGTACATACACAGTCTACTATAAAGAATTGATATTCTTAATAGTACATAATCTATCAATGAATTGGGCCATGACAGATCCCTTTCTCCCTCCATGGTCATCAGTGTGTAACATTCTATGATCCTTCGGGGTTTGAAGTCTTGCTAAGTCCTAAGAGGAACTGGAAAACTTCACGAGAGGCACTGAACTGCAGCTCGTGCAAATCCTCTACAAACTATTTTAAATACAATTTTATTCTTCATTATGTATGTGTGTGTTTGTTAGTTGCTCAGTCATGCCTGACTGTTTGCAACCCCAAAGACTGTAGCCCACCAGGCTTCTCTGTTCATGGGATTCTCCAGGCAAGAATACTGCAGTGGGTAGCCTCCTCTTCTCCAGAGGATCTTGCCAACCCAGGGATCGAACTTGGGTCTCCCACATTGCAGGCAGATTCATTATCTAATCTGAGCCATCAGGGGACTCCCTCAAAAGTGATTCTTCATCTTTAATTAGATCTACAAAGTTGGTGTTAAAAAAAATAAAATGGAGGTAATTTTTTGAATCTTAAAATAGTCATGCGTTACTGTGGTGTGATTAACAAGACTACTCTAATATTTACTCCTGATTGGCTGTGAGTCAGTCACTCTAAAACTATGTAAACCTGAAGGTGCACGGAGACCAATGATATCC
Source organism: Redunca redunca (assembly GCA_006410935.1). Classification (NCBI taxonomy): domain Eukaryota; kingdom Metazoa; phylum Chordata; class Mammalia; order Artiodactyla; family Bovidae; genus Redunca; species Redunca redunca. Next base: position 180,740 of record SJYQ01006199.1, on the reverse strand, counting down.
AGTAAAGAGAAAAATCTAGTGCTTTGTATGTGCTCTTGGAGGTTATAATATAATACCCCATAGTCTGAAAAATATATAATATACAAAATAATTTTATATACAAATACTTTTTATTTTCATGATAATTTTTAAGGTAGAACAATTTCAGAGATTCTATTGCAACTTGTTTTTCTTCCTTAAAATAGAAAGTGAAAGTGTTAGTCTCTCGGTCGTGTCTAACTCTTGGCAGTCCCAAAGACTGTAGCCCACCAGACTCCTCTGTCCATGGAATTCTTCAGGAAAGAATACTGGAGTGGGTTGCCATTCCCTTTTCCAGGGTGACTTTTCAACCCAGGGATTGAACCCAGGTCTCCTGCATTGCAAGTAGATTCTTTACTATTTGAACCATCAGGGAAGCCCCAAAAGGTGATATGGTTGGTCCTGGGAGGTTGGTAGGTGGCAGGGGCACAGGAAGAGGAAAGACTTCCCTGACCAGGATCAATCCAGGGCCCTGATGCTGAGAGCACCAAATCCTAACCACTAGACCACCAGGGAGAAGCTAAAATACAGTACGCTTATATTAATCTTGTCAAAGCATATGTACTCTTCAAGTGTGGAACATAAAGTTTACACTTGCTCAGAAAAAACCTACTAATAATTTTGGAATTTATTTTGTCTGAGTATGGAATTGAGAATATTTTCCACATAAAATGATACTTTGGCCTTAGGTTTACTTATTTTATAGTCATCTCAGTTGTTTTATTTTACTTTTGTTAACTCTATATTATTTGTATTTAAACATTTGCTCCATTAATATCTTTCTTCTGATCCAGGATCCAATCCTAGATGGGATTTGGTTATCATGTCTACCTGATTTCCTCTGTTCCATATTCTTAATTTCTTGTTGGTGTTCATGACCTGGACATTCTTTAAAAGAACATCTAAGCTCTTTTTTTTAATTTAAGTTTTCTTGTTATTTATCTCTTACAGTTCAAGGAATATTACTGTCTTGATGTCTATCTGCATTGCAGAAGTCTAAGATTTATTTACTTCACATTTATTTGACAGTAGTTTATTTGACACTGCATTCTATATTTTATCACAGTTCAAAACAAACACAAATGTGAAGAAAATTATTTTGGTTGTCCTAGTGGAAGATGCATTTTGAATACTTGGGTATGTGATGGTCAGAAAGATTGTGAGGATGGACTTGATGAATTCCACTGTGGTGAGACATTATATCTTCCTTTACTTTTATAAACTATATTATCATTTATATACTGATATTACCTTACATAGGAATTTTATACAATTGCTAAGCAATTTTAGCATCAATTTTTATTTTTATGAAATAACACAAATGGTAAAAATTAACACAGAACAGAAAAACTTATAATGGAGAATAATAATCTCCCATCAAACCTTTTCTTTTAACCTTTTCTGTTTTTGCTAGTGGATACCTCCATCAATCTAAATGATATATTTATATCTTCATTTCCTGACTTATTTACTTAAGATGCTAATATATTTACCTTCTGCTGTGAAAAATAAGAATTTAATTTACACAACCCATTATATTCTTCCTACCTCTTATTGACTATTATTATCCTAAATGTTTCCATTCATTACATGTATAGGTTTAAATAGTATACTAAAACTTCCATTTCTTCAACAAATCTCTCCCCATCCACCTAATATCTGTTTGTGTACATTTCATTTCACTTGGCAGGGTAAGAAAATATTTAATTTTTTTGTTAATTTATGAGTTTTATGATATCCAGGCCAATTTTTTTTAAAAGCATATAACTCTCTATTTTCATTTAGCTCAAATAACATATACCAAGGTGAACAGACAGAGTGGGAAAAAAGGATTAAAAATGATTGTCTAAGAAAAGTCAAACTCCCATAAAAGTAAATATCATCATGAAATATGAAGGTGCATTTAGTTTGATTAAGATGCTATATAACTTTATATTAGAGCCAGATTTTGAACAAGATTAATGGAGAACTTTAAAAATAGTTTATATAGATTCATGATTTCTGGGACAGAAGCCATTATACATTTGTATCTTCTTTAATATTTTTCTGGTTTCGGCTTTTCTAAACGTCTCTCTTTTCACAGGTCATGTATGTAAATATTTTAAATAAAAATGCAAAGTTTTAAATAAGTTTATAAGATAAAAATCAAATTTTATTTTATAGTCATTTATATTTTAATGTACTAATTCAGTAGAATTTTATTCTTGGGTGTTTGCTAGTGATAAATGAACTGAGGATAAAGGAAGGAGAGCAGTCACAAACTTTGTAAATAAATGAAGTATACTATCATAAATGCATAATTTTGTAATAAAATACCAGCCACCATGCCAATGAATCTGGATGTTATTAGTCAGAAATAAGTGTTCCCAAGGGTGAGAAACAAAAACATCAAAGTGTTAAGTATGCATAAACCCCCTGAGTCACATCACCTTTAAAAACAAATGTGTATGGTGGTGAGTTCACCATATTTGTGACATTGCCTAGGGTGTAATTTTTTTTTTTTCTTCAACTGTTCAATAACAGACTAAAAGTTAGAAGAATACCACACCTGCACTTTTTTTTTTCTTTTTTTGTACCCTACATGTTAGAAAAAGACAGGAATACATTTAGGAAGAGTGACTAGCATATTGACTAACTTGGAGTCATACCCTATGAGATTATGTTGAAGAAACAATGTTGTATGACCTGGATAACTCAGAGGGAATATGCAAGCCATTTTTCAACATTTTATAGTACTGTCATGGAGAAGGCAATGGCAACCCACTCCAGTACTCTTGCCTGGAAAATCCCATGGATGGAGGACCCTGGTGGGCTACAGTCCATGGTGTCGCTAAGAGTCGGACATGACTAAGCGACTTCACTTTCACTTTCCACTTTCATGCATTGGAGAAGGAAATGGCAACCCACTCCAGTGTTCTTGCCTGGAGGATCCGTCTCTGGGGTCGCACAGAGTCGGACACAGCTAAAGCGACTTAGCAGCAGCAGCATAGAAAAGAGGAAAGTAGCTTCTTTTATTTGGGATGACTGGTTTTAGTGAAGTCTAAAGACTTTTTTTCTCACTATCAGATCTTTCCTAAGATGGTCTCTAATGATTCATTTTTTCTTTTGCACAAACCTTCTTGTGTATTTTTTAGATTCCTCTTGTTCTTGGAACCAATTTGCATGTTCCACAGAAAAATGCATATCTAAACACTGGATTTGTGATGGAGAGGATGATTGTGAAGATGGATTAGATGAAAGCGATAGCATTTGTGGTGAGTTGTTTCCTTTGTGTCCTCATCCAATTTTTAGGAGTATAATACATACACTCTGTCATTTTAGAATATGCAGAGAACTTTGTTTTCTACTCTGTTAAACTTAATATGAAGTTTATATGTATATACAATCCAATGTAACTGTTTTCATTATTTTTATAACAACTTAATAATCTATATTTCATATATATATATACAGTTACTATTATGGTTTTAGTATTTTTTCCTGAATATTGACACATGATTGTATTTCTAGTCTTCAGTGACTTCTTCCAAATAAATCACAATGATTGGGATTACTCGAATGAAATGACTGAAAACCTTTTTATTGTTTTTGATGAGTATTGCTAAGTTCCCCACCAAGTTTATTATACCTGCTTATATTGTCATAAGCCACACAGGGTGTA
>SJYQ01006199.1:165450-176954 GCA_006410935.1 Redunca redunca | reverse complement strand
TTTATATAATTAGTTATACTGTCAAATGTCTATGTTTACTATCCATCAACTGTATTTTCTACAAAGTCAGTTTGATTTCTTTTGATTAATCACAGATATTTAACAAATAATTTAGAACAAATGAATAAATGAATTTCTTAAGAAGGAGAAAAAGGAGGCAACCTAACCTTTATAAATTTATTATAATTGACTAAGCCTTCTACTAAATTATTCATATGTCTGTTTTTCTATTTTTCTGATCTGTTTTCACATGGGTGTTTGTACCTATAACTTTATATTCTCTGCTTATTATATCCTATTTCATAACTATTATTACCCTCATTTTACAGTGATAAGGACCTGAGTCAGAATAAGGCTTAATTATGAAGTAAAGTGTACTTAACACGTTTTTAAAATTTTCGGGATTTGTGACCTCTATTTAGGTTACCATCATGGAAACATGAATATAAGATTAATAATGTTCACACTAAAATCAAGTTCTCTGTATGTAACATAAAATTAGAGATATCCTTGGAAAGTAGACAATTTATTTTCCTGTGTTAACCCACCTAAAAATCTACTTTTTATTTACAAAACTAAAACAATTTAGTTATACAACAGATAAAGATAAATGTAGAAAGATTACTATCAAAGACCTCTAAAAGGAAAAAGAAATCAGTAGTTAATCTGATGACTGGCCAATAGAACTGGTAAAGATTCTAAAGTGACACAGAGTTGAATTCTCCTGCATCTGCATTTTCCAGCAGTATAATCATGGGCTGGTCCATTTTATTCCTTATTCCTCCAATTTATTTCTTATTAAATGGTTACAAGACATTTACCTTATGCAATTATAATGATCATCTGACATNTTAATATCTAAATGAATTTACTCCCATTTTCTTTTGTTCTGAATTTATTCCCAGTCTCTTTTGTTCGGAATTTATTCCCATTCTCTTTCGTTGTCTGCTCCCTCTCTTATTTTTCAGAATAGTGTTGTTGTGTCAGTGTTTATCAATGTCCTAATAATTTTTTTTTTTAAGGATTTAATGGTAATGGACATGCTTACCTGTCATCAAAACATCCAGGCTATTAAATATATACACAGGCTGTAGTTTATATACTACCAAGCTGTTGTTGCATAAAAATTACTGCTTTAAACCAAGCATCAGTCAATGAATAAACTTAATATTTTAGAATTGGAAAGGAACTTTATAAATAATTTATCTGAGTGGTTTTCAACCTTTAGTGTACAAAAACACTTATTCAGAGGTTTGTTAAATAGATTCTTAATCCTCACTTCAAAATATTCTAATGTAGACATTTCTTTCTCCATAAGCATATAGTGGTTCTGACTTGGGATTTGAGGATTCAGTTTGAAAATCATAGTTTAGTTCACCTCTGTCATATAATACATGAAGAAAGAAAACTCACCAAGGTTAATAAATTTGCCAAGGTCACTCAGTGAATCAGTGATTGCAGAACTAGGACCAGAATTCATATTTCTAAAATACATACAAAATTGGATAGTTTCTAAAATACCTACTAAAACCAATCAAATATTATATCTGAGTAGGTACATAGGGGCTTCCCAGGTGGCACTAGTTGTAAAGAATCCGCCTGCCAGTACAGGAGACATCAGAGATGCAAGTTTAATCCCTGGGTCAGGAAGATGCCCTGGAGAAGGAAATGGCAACCCACTCCAGTGTTCTTGCTTGGAGAATCCCATGATCAGAGGAACCTGACGGGCTACAGGAACCTACAGGTCACAAAAGGGTCAAACACGCCTGAAGCATCTTAGCATTGCACAGCACAGGTACACAAAATGGATCTGGTAGAATTCCTTCTACTGTCTTCCTTCCCCCTGGGGATTCATTTCCCTGTGAATAGCAATGTGTCTCCAGATGAAAATGTAACTATGGAAGGAAGCCATGAGTTTTTTCTTTGGCTCATTTTCTTTCTAATTGACCATGATATTTTGGAATGCTCTTAACACAGAATCTGTTGAACCACTTTCAAGGGAGCCAGAAAATTAGCTGCAAATAGCCTTATGCCATTTTATAGTTTTAGGTATCTTAGTAATTATCTAGTCATACCCCTCAATTTAGAGTGAAACTCAGACACTAATCTTCAAGGTCATACAGAATTAAAGTTCTCAACACTTAAATCAATGCTATATTTATTATACGTACCTTGAAAATAAATTGAAGTGATAATAAGAAACCAGACAAAGAGTTTTAAATGTATCAAAACTTCCTTAGCAGAAAGAATGATTTTTTTTTTACATCTCTAGCTAAATAATAAAAATATTATGGAAATTAAAACACTAATTGAGAATCTAATACTGAAAGTGACACTGTATTTATGACTAGCTTAAAAAATAGATAACAAGAAGTAATAATGTGAAAGTAACTTTGTAAGGAAATAATTTTATTATAGAAAGCATTAAAGATATAATAAAGTGAAATGAAGTCACCCAGTCGTGTCCGACTCCTTGCGACCCCATGGACTGTAGCCTACCACGCTCCTCTGTCCATGGGATTTTCCAGGCAAGAATACTGGAGTGGGTTGCCATTTCCTTCTCCAGAGATATAATAAGTAGCAGGTAATTCATTTTTAAATTAAAGCTACATTTGTTTAATAGATTTTCTTTATAATTTCTTTCAGTAATAGGTATCATACTAAATCTCACTCAGTTAGCACTGATCTTCAATCAGATAAGCAAATCTGAATTACCTGGGGGACTTTTCAACATTCACTTGCCATCCTGTCTTCCTAATTTAAGTGTATGTCAAGAATGGGCATGTTTATGTTGAAAAGATTAGCAAGGGGTTTCAATCTGTCACCCTGCTGCCCTCCCATATTGAAAACATTGCATTGAAAGCAGTTTCTTCTCATAACAACTCTGAGAAATAAGATGCTAATTGATAATCCAAGTGAAGTAGCTTTAAATGTTTAGAAACAGCTGTCTTTCGCCAATCTAGGCAGTCATATTTTCTTCCTGGAGATACTAACAGTTTTTTAAATAATTCTTACAACTTATTTTTTTGAACCTTGTCTATTTGGTCACATGAAAGTGAAATTAAAGAGACGTTAGATTTGGGAGACATGTTATTGATTCACTCAATATATATTTTATATATATAACAAATAAACCATTCAATATGTACAACGGTACTTGGGGTTAGGTAATTATCAAGAGAATGAACCATTTCCCAATTTTATTTGATTATTCTATGCCCATAGAAGGAAAAGCAAAGAGCAACTCCTGAGGCCCTTTGAATGTATAGTAAACAGCATTTTGTTTGTATGGAAACTGATTTTTTTAAAAAATGCATTTGAAAACATCATGCAATTAAAAGGATGTTGAATCAACAGAGTGAAGAAAAGATAGATTCTGTTTATTAAGTATGTAAAACAAAGGGTACATGTGGATATTCATCCTTTTCAACAACACAAGGTGGGGAGTAACATAATTACCTTAGTGGTTAAAAGAAGGTGCTTAGGAACCAAAAAGATTTTGGACTCCCAGCTTACCACAGGACTCTTTATGCATCTTGAGACTTCCTGCAAGCTTTCAGCTTCTCAGAGCCTCAGTTTCCTTTCATGTGAAGTGAAACTAATAATAGTTCTACCATTGTAGGTGATTGTGAGGACTAAATACGTTAATAAGCTAAGTGCTTAGCATATATTAAGTGGTAAAAATGCTGTTATTATTATTATCCTTATAGGCTCAGTCCTTTTGAAATTTATCTCAATTTATTCACAAATCTATGACATTTTTAGGCTTTTTACATTTTACGTGGAGAAAATACTATTATTATTTTCTGCCATATAGCTTTTATTTTATTTTTCTGCCATATACCTTTAAGAAATAAAATTCTTGCTATTGGGAAGGAATGGTCTTAGGTAACATAGTGGTAAAGAATCCACCTACCAGTACAAAAGACCCAGGGGAAGCAGGTTTGTTTCCTGGGTCAGGAAGATCCCCTGGAAGAGGAAATGGCATCCCATTCCAGTATTCTTGCTGGGAGAATTCCATGGACAGAGGAGCCTGGTGAGCTACAGTCCATGGTGTAGCAATGAGTTGGACACAACTTAGCAACTAAACCACCACTGCCATTGGGAAGAAATGCATCCTGAGTGGAAAGTATCCATAAGATGGATATTTACGTGATAATACATAAGGATAATACGTGGTGATTCCAAAAAATACAGTTTCTTCCTTGTCAGTGACATTCTTCTGCTTCTCTTCTCATCTATTGGAAATATAAATGATACATCTTTTTCAGTGGACCTGCTGTGTATGATCTCAATGGCATTTTTTTTTTTTTGGTGGTTTTCAGGTACCATCACGTGTGCAGCTGACATGTTCAGCTGCCAGGGCTCCCGTGCCTGTGTGCCCCGACACTGGCTGTGTGATGGTGAAAGGGACTGTCCAAATGGAAGTGATGAGCTCTCCACAGCGGGCTGTGGTATGGACATGCATGGGGCTGTCTATGAAAGAATGCAGCTGCAGCATCCTCAGATACTTAATTCTGCAGCACTCACCATTATCACCCTTTCTCTCACTTCCCCAACCCCCAGACTCATAAGTAGTATCAGATTTAATCAGGTGGGATGTTATCAATCATAGTAGTTCAGCAACCCCTCACACCACTGTTCAGTGTTTCCAACATGCAAAGTGGGATTACACATTTTAAAATCATTTTGATGAGTGAAAAATTTTCACTTCATTTCTGTGATACCATAACCACCCTATGTATATTTGTGTGGTGGGGTTGTTACTTTCTTTATAGTATCTTCCCCGACCCTGTACGCCCCTTGAAGGCTTTTAGATTGCCCACTACAGATACTCTGTAAATGGCTGCTGTGATCCTAAATAACTACTGACTAGAAGGTCAGTAAACACCTATTAGTCCTACAGATAGGATATTAACCCTTAGGTCAGGTAAAAATAGTATGGATATAGCTGAATGAAGCTAGGGGATCAGAGGAACAGCTTTGGAGGCCAGACAATTTACTAAGTTTCTGACTCTAGGTCACTTCAGGAAAATTTCTGGGAATTACTCAGTAGTAAAAATTTAGATAAATCCCTTGCGTGATCAAGAGAATGAAGGGCCTGGATGTTTGAATGCAGATCCCAAGGTCACATAGGGGATATGTTGAGCTGAGCAATGTATTAGGAAGAGTGCTATGAACTCTGCTTATTAAAATGAAGTCTGCTAGTCATCTCTCAGATGACCTACCTTCAGGTCTTTAAAACTGTATTTGAAGCTGTAATGTAATAGTATGTATACATGGGTGTGTGCATATGGGGTATAGTTAAAGCTGAAAAGGAAAAGGAAGACTTTCAGGCAGGCTTGTGTGCACAGAACTCATACTGTTGTAGAATAAATCACTTTGATCTTCAAATTGATACGTGTCTGTCAAGGTCGGTGGGGCCACTGAGGGCTACATAATAAAGGATTATGCATGAATTCAGGGATCCATAGAGTCCCCGTATACTGTTGCTATTGTAGCAAGTTAATACTCTGGGAGGCATATGGGCACTTTTGGACCACATGGGTGTTATTAACTAAATTATGTTAAAATATAACAAATTGTACTCAAATGACCTGAAAGCATTAATGCCAAATAAATCTCTATTGCTTAGCATTTTAAAGAATAATTCATATATTAGAATTGGCATAATTCACTTGAGTTATATAAGCTGTCACACAGTTCAAAGTTACAATAGTGGTTAGTAAATGAGTTTTACTTTGACTATAATGAGCAGTTTTTAACTCTGCTTCTATGTGGCTTCTATACCATTTTTGAAAATACATTTGTTGAAAATGCTATACATGATTAAATTTAAATAATTCTTTTTGTTTCACCTGCTAATATCTATTTTCAGTCATTACTGAGTTTTGAAAGCAGAGCGGTTTCTTTTTTTCATGTAGTCTGGGGCAGATTTGAGATCAGGAGTTGATAAGCATATAAAAGAATAATTATAATACCTTAAGTGTCAGAATGATACATACAAAAGATACTAGATCATCACAAATAAATATTGTATAAAAAAGCCTAGAAATCTTGTAGAAGGATTTCAAAGAAAAGCAATAACATTATCTGAATTGTGAAGGACATAGAGAAGAAAGAGGAGTGTTGAAGGTAGAGGAAAGTGCCTGTTAAGACATGAAGGGGACAGATTGGAAGGTCTCTACATTTTTTCAAGTGCCCATTATACTTCAATTATTTTGGTAGGTGTTTTTATTTACATTATTGAATTTCCATAGTATTTTAGTGAAGTGCCTTTGGAGATCTGCCAAAAATAACTGTGTAGATAAGAATTGTAAGAGCACCTATGGGATATCAAAAATGAGCTGATCTGCTTCACGTACCTTATCTAGTTCTTACAAGAAATTTATCAGATAAATTTTATTATCCTCATTAAGCAGATAAAGAAACATATGTACCAAGAAGGTAAATATTAATAGCTTTACTTAGGATAAAAATTTAAGGTGCTAAACACCTTTTTGCAAAGTCTTTTTCTTTCCAGTGTACCATAATTGCATATATATTGTTTTTTCACTTAAAAAATAAAATACATGTTGTGCCTACATATTGTGTTAATTTTAGGTGTGCAACATATTGATTTAATGTATTTATATCTTATTGCAAAATGGTTACTACAATGAACTTAGTTAACATCCATCATATATCAGAGTCTTAACATCTGAAATACTGCAGACCTTGAGTCAGATCATAGCATTTACCCTTTACCTGTAAGAAAGGTAACTAAAAATAGTTAATGATCAAACCTCTATGATGTTATGCATATACGGTTAAAGCTCATTTTCTCTGTACAAGCCAGTATCTTTTGGACTTCTACTCAAGTTTTATTGCACATTTTAAATAACCATTTTCCTCACTGGTTAGGGCCCTTGATAGAGAATACTTTTTTGGATCAATAGTCCAAAAGCATCAATGTTCCATTTCATGGATCAATATTCCTTATTTGGTGTGGTACTTATGGTTGGGCTCATCTCAATATAGATCTTAACCTATTTCAACACCCTACTCTAGAAGTCACCCCAAAGTTTTATTTTCCTCTTAAAACAGTAACTTCCTTAGCCCCTTTGATTTTCTTTTCACTTCTATCATGAGCATTAGCACTTGTTCATCTTTTCATGTCCATTTTTCACAAAGAAGCAAGGTTTTGATCACCTTGCTAACATTGCTGAAGCCATGAGGAGAGAAAAAAAAATATCCAACAACATTTAGACTTGAGTGATTTTTTTTGATCACATATGAACCTTTGAATTCATCATTAAGCAAACTCACAAACTGCTAAATGTTCTGAAATTTCAAGGTCACTCTAGAATTGTTGAGCATTTTAACACAGAAATTTTGAGTTATATATATTTATATTCATATATTTGAATACTACTTATATCAAAATATGCATGCTAATGTATTTTATTAATTTATCTGACACATTGAATGTTCAGCTAATGTTTCTTTTTAAAAAGACCAGGAATTACTGAGTGTACTGAGTATGACAACATATATTCCCCAAATTCTTAATGTAGGAAAAGATAAAGTAGGTGCTCATTTTAATTAATTTTTTCTGCTGTCTTCCTTAGCTCCCAATAATACATGTGATGAAAATGCTTTCATGTGCCATAATAAAGTATGCATTCCCAAGCAGTTTGTTTGTGACCATGATGATGACTGTGGAGATGGTTCTGATGAATCACTGCAGTGTGGTAAGTATATATGAACTTTTCATGGAGAAGATTCACAGGCTGAGTACCAGTCTTTAACAAAAAAAAAAAGTGCATTTCTTAATCTCACTAAGGACATGCTAATTTGGTAATATAGAACTACTGCATATAGCTTCTTTAAACTCTACCATAATTACACATGTATTTGAAAATTTCACCTATGATTGTAGTGCTCTTATAAGAACCATACTGGAAAATTATTCTAAAAACATCTTTCAATTTTATAACTTTGTGAAGTACTTTTTACTTTAAAAACAGTGTATGGCTGGCTAGTTCAGTCTTATAGCCAAATAAAATATTTTAGTGAGAAAAAAAGAAGACAATTTACACAGCTACCAGAAAATATACATGTTTAACATTTTTCTTTTATCTGTTTGCATATGTTTATATTTGTTAAGAATTAATATTGTTATTTTGAAATTTATCTTGTCACATATTTATCTAATTCTCATGTGTTTATAATGTGTATATGAACACATATATAACTTCTGTGATAAAATTAGTATATTAAAAATTTCCAGTTGAAATTGAAATGTTATGTAAACCTAGTACTTCTGTAAAATATTTAAATGTATGCATGAATGAATACAAAATGAAAATCCATGGAATAAATCTACATATACCTATGAAAGGCAATAATTTAGTTTCCCTCCTATGTCTTCCCTATCCAATGGATATAACCTTGGCTTTTGATATAAACTTCCTTGAGATCAGTGGATATCAGTTTTTATATCAATTCACCATTAAGTCATGGATTCAATGTGATACTTTAAAAGCTAACTCATAACTCAAGATGTAAATCTGATGCTAGAGTTATATCTGATTGAATATATTTCCTCAGCTAGATACTATGCTTGGTTCATATGGAAATGAATGAGACAGAAATCCCACTAGAAGAAAAAAATTACAGATGAACAGGAAAATCAAGAGTACAATATAGAATAATAACATTTATAGTCATATGGGAATAAGAAGAATCACAATACACAAAATCAGAGATGAGAAAATAATTTTTGAGGCAGTAAAGAAATGAGACAGGGAGTGTTAGTCAGTGGAAATCATACTTGCTACAGAACATGACATAGTAGTTAAAAATATGGACCCTAGAGCCAAATGGCCTGGCTCCAATCCTGATTCTGCCAGTTATTAACTGTGTGACCTTGGAAAAATGACTTTTATCTCACAGCACTTCAATTTCTTTATCTGCAAAAAATATATAGTAACATTACTGAGCTCTTAGGACGGTTAAGATAATCAAATAATTAATAGTTGTAAAGTACTTAAAACAGTTCCAAACACAGTAAATCCTATATATGTTTACAAAAACTATAAATTGACATGGTTGTAGAATAGCAATTAGTCTTTGGTGAGGTCAGTTGGAGTTAGAAGTTTCAGATTCTAAAAAGTCTCAAATACATTGTTAAAGAATTTGTATTTAATTATTTTTCCTCACTAGGCAAGCACACATTTTAAAAACAGGGGAATGTCACAGTTAAATTTGAACCTTAGAACCATCCTTTTCAGCAAAGTAGATGAAACAGTGCTTTGAGGGAGAGATACCATAAAGAGTTATGATAATTAACACTGTTAATTAATAATTAATTAATAATTTTGGACATTTTGAATATGAATTGTTACTCAGATAATCACATGAAGCTATACAGTGAGTACTTGAAATTTTACTTCTAGAGTATGATCAGGACAAATAATATTAACCTAGTGACCTTCAACATAAGGGTGATATTCAAAAATACGACAAAGAATGGGAATACCCATCATTGTAGAAAGGAAAAGGGGAAAACCCTAGACTGAAGGTTGAAATAAGGGCTTCTTCTCTAACAATTTAAGGTATAACAGTAGAAAACTTCATACAGAAAGAGGGGAAAGGAAATAGCAAAAGCAAAGTTAGAAGTCTGGGGGAGTGTATTATGAATATTAAGTCAGAAAACTATTTCCAAGGTAGAACAGACAATACCTTTAAGTGCTGCAGGAAGATGAAGCAGATAGGAGCCAAAGACACATAATATATATTAGCTCTAAGAGGAATTTCAATGGGTAGAAGTTGCAGAAATGAGACATGAATAATGAAGGTTGAACTGGAGGTAAGTAAGTGAAAGCAAGATTGAGTAGGGACTGGATTGAGCAGGGAAGACGGGTCATTGTTGTTTAGAGTTATATGGATAGATTTTTATTATTATTGGACTGGAAGAGACTTGAACATATGTATTGCATGAAGAAGAGGAACTAGTGAAGCAGAAGAAGGAAAGAAATACTAGGGAATCAAAGGATAGCTTTAGAACTATCTAGTTTTGCCATGCAGTATAATAAACATCTTAAGTAAATGTTATTGAATCATTTTTTGTCAGTTGAAATTTTATTTTTTAAGCCATAAAAATCTTATTTTCTCACTTCAGAAGTAAAATGTTTGCCCACATTTACCAGAAAGTTTGCAAAATAAATGACTTTTTTTTTAATTGCTTACAAATTTAGGATGAAATCAAATCTGAAGCTTCATAATATTTAAAATCAAATGGGTTTTACTTACAAACAGACATAGATATGAACATTAACAACTGATGGATTGATACTGTGATTTGAGTAAAGCCTTTTAATGCCTCTAAGCATCAATATGTAGGATAATTACAATAGTTTTCTGCTTATTACTGTATGAATTGGCTTTTAATTTTCTCATTTTAACAATTTCTTTACACTTTCAGTGCTTCTTCCCAAGCATAAACATGACATTATAGCTTCTGAAAATTATCATTATAATCCAGAGTCAGTTCACCCATATGTTCTAGTATTCTACTTAACCAAGTTTAGTCTTGAAAATAATTTTGAATAGCTTTGATTTTGTTTTCCATTCTAAGGGAAATCTTTAGGGTATAGACAATAAGTAAACAGAGATTATATACTCATTATAAATTTTGTTATGTGTGTGTATATATATATACTCATGTTGCATATATATTTTGTTATGTATATATGTGTGTGTGTGTGTATATATATATATTTTTTTGTTAGCAATATATATTTTATTTCCTTACATAGAAACAAAATAGGAGTGCCTTGTTTCCAACTTTTTTTCTGGTCTTTAATCCTATTTTTCCAACCACTAATATCTCTTGCAATTATTACAACTGCCCTAGAAATAAAAGAGAAACATCTCCTATAAGATGCCTGAGTAACACATGGTTAATTAGGTTGAGTGCACATTATGAATGAAGTTTTAATAAATATCTGTTATGTGAATTAAAATGTTTCTTTGCCTGCAGGGTACCGACAGTGCAATGCAGAAGAGTTTAGCTGTGCTGATGGGCGATGTCTTTTAAATACTCAGTGGCAATGTGATGGAGATTTTGACTGTACAGATCATTCTGATGAGGCACCTATAAACCCAAAGTGTAAAAGTGCAGGTACAGAAAGTGTACAATGCTTATTCCAAAATTGATTTTTTAAGGCAATACTGTGACTCATTTTTAGGTTCATGTGGTATTCACTGAGAGAAAATGCAATTAATTATGTGATACTTCTACTGACACCATGCAATAGCAGCATCCTGGTAATCAGCCTTGTTTTGCAGTTAGTTTTAGAAATGTGAGTCTGTGCCACAAAAATGAAGATGTGTGGCACTGAACCAAATGAATCCATCATCCCGTTGCTTTAAAAAAGTCATTTTTCTTAATACATTATTTAATTTGAAGATAATTTCCATGTATGGACCTATTTGGTTACTTTCCATGTATGGACCTT
>SJYQ01006199.1:111761-132219 GCA_006410935.1 Redunca redunca | reverse complement strand
TTCCTGACCTGCATACAGATTTCTCAAGAGGCAGGTCAGGTGGTCTGGTATTCCCATTTCTTTCAGAATTTTCCACAGTTTATTGTGATCCACACAGTCAAAGGCTTTGGCATAGTCAATAAAGCAGCAATAAATAAATATTTTTCTGGAACTCTCCTGCTTTTTCCATGATCCAGCGGATATTGGCAATTTGATCTCTGGTTCCTCTGCCTTTTCTAAAACCAGCTTGAACATCAGGGAGTTCACGGTTCACGTATTGCTGAAGCCTGGCTTGGAGAATTTTGAGCATTACTATACTAGCATATGAGATGAGTGCAATTGTGCAGTAGTTTGAGCATTCTTTGGCATTGCCTTTCTTTGGAATTGGAATGAAAACTGACCTTTTCTAGTCCTTTGGCCACTGCTGAGTTTTCCAAATTTGCTGGCATATTGAGTGCAGCACTTTCACAGCATCATCTTTCAGGATTTGAAACAGCTCAACTGGAATTCCATCACCTCCACTAGCTTTGTTTGTAGTGATGCGTAAGATTCTTTTAATTTCATAGCTGCAGTCACCATCTGCAGTGATTTTAGAGCCCCCCAAAATAAAGTCTGACACTGTTTCCACTTTTCCCCATCTATCTGCCATGAAGTGATGGGACCAGATGCCATGATCTTCGTTTTCTGAATGTTGAGCTTTAAGGCAACTTTTTCACTCTCCTCTTTCACTTTCATCAAGCGGCTTTTTAGTTCTTCTTCACTTTCTGCCATAAGGGTGGTGTCACCTGCATATCTGAGGTTATTGATATTTCTCCTGGCAATCTTGATTCCAGCCTGCGCTTCTTCTAGCCCAGCGTTTCTCATGATGTACTCTGCATATAAGTTAAATAAGCAGGGTGACAATATACAGCCTTGACATGCTCCTTTTGCTATTTGGAATCAGTCTTTTGTTCCATGTCCAGTTCTAACTGTTGCTTCCTGACCTGCGTATAGGTTTCTCAAATGAAAGTGTATATCTTGTTCAATCTAATTTTTGTATATTTATTTAGAGGGGTGAAGAAAGCAGTCATATTTTTAATAAGGTACACCTTGCTTTACATAGGGACATTTTGATTTTACTCTTTGCTCTTTCCAAACTAACTGGGAAAACTTCTAAATCTTATTTGAAAATTTATGTTATATAATTCTGAAATTTGAACACAGCAAAGATCTTTTGTCATTAATTTTATGTGTTGAAAGAATAGCTTTCTCTGAATAAAATGTCTATAAAATAGTTTACAAATATCGTCTGAGAAAAATTTCAGCCTTCACTCTGCACATCTTCATGTTAGAGATTCTGTTTTTCATTTAATAAAAAGAAAATGAAATACCAGAAAATTACATTTAGATAACAATTTCATTCTGCCTGCTTTTATCAAAGAACATAGATTCAGTTAGTTTTCCTCATTTTGTGTGAGTTGCCATTGAACTTGAGATAGAGAGGTAGTTTCTTAACAAAAAGACTGAAAATACTGTGTAAAGAGTAATAATACAAGGGTGAGCTAAAAGAAGCATTGTTGACCTTGAGTTTTAAAATTCTTTGTACTAGTAACTTTTTTCAGGATATTCTTCTCTGGGTCACTGAACGATTTAACCTTGTGTTAAATCAGCTGGCCATGTACATTTTTAATTCAACATACTGAAAAAACATACTCATAACTACTAATTTCTCAGAAGAGTAATCATTGGTTATGATTCTAAACTACAGTTTATCACTGAACTGTCTTTTATTTTGTGGAAAAATTGTTTAAAATTCATGTGATTATGTTGACAATAATTTGTTTCAGTACTCCTAGAACTGAATCCTCATGTTGTAATGTCAGTATTGTAGTCCAACTCTTGTTTGGTTATTGTTCTGGGAATCTAGTTTTTGTTTTGAGGGGGCAGTTCTATGTTTGGACTTAAAAATCCGAATCATAACCCATGCAGAGATCATCTAATCAATGTTGGGGAAATAATCCAGATCTCAGCATGCTACTGGTGAAATAGTGAAAGTCTATTTAAAAGGTTTTGTTCTGAGGGGGAAAAACACTGAAAAAGACAAAGGGCGTATTTTGTGCTTATATATCCAGCAACTCTGTAGCTGTTGCACTTAGGTTTTCAGAAAATGTAAATATTCATTGAAGCCCACTGAAAAAAGGCAAAGAATCTAATAAATATCATCATCCAAGTTTACAATATTCTAGAATGTTTCTTTCTTGGTAAGATATTGCATTTTAGTACTTTTGAAAAAAATTCCCTATTATTCACAGTCCATTACAAACCGTCGACTTCACAGGCTATTTTATGCCAATGGTGTTGATGTGCTGCTGTTTACAATACAATAAAAGTTAATGGAAGGGAGCAAAATACAATTCAGTTACTATAGAAATGTTCCTGAACCAGTAAAATAAATTGAAATTAACTGCCATTTCTAAAAAGTCTCAGAGTTTCAGTGTCAATCATGTCCTTTACTTTTGTTTGTTAAATAGAACATGTTACATTAAATTGTGTATGTGTTTAAATAGATTATCAGTTTGCAAATGTCACATACATTCCATATACTACGTTAAAATATAATTTCAAGTATTACCACAATATGACTTTTTCAGCCACTTTCAACAGTGTTATCTATCCCAGTTATGACATGGTACAGCCTTTGGGATTAGTAAATTTAGTTTTGGTTAGGTTACTCTCTAATTTAGGCAAGTTGCTTTGCCACACCATAGTTCAAAGTTCTTATCCATAAAACAGATAATCAGTCAGTGATTTTCTAATATTTCTTAAAGGAACTGACTGAGGTTGGAACTGGGACAGAGGAGATCTCTTCTACCAATTAGTTCACTTATCCCTAGTTATTCCTAAGACTACTAGATCACACTTGAAAATACTTGTAATATGTTATATTCTCTGTTTTTATTCTAGAAGCATATTAATAATTGGAGGAACGTGTGAAGACCAGATACTACATTCATGCAAATGACTTTACCTGATAATCTGTCCCAAAGGCAGAGTGCTTTTCAAAGACTTCAGCTTTTATTAGGACTCTCAAACAAAAACATTCCTAATGCATACATTTGTGGAATGTCATAACTTATATATGCTACTGATGATCAGCTCTGAAAATACATTTCCAAGTATCTGTAAAGTTTTGTATCACCAGTAGAAAAGTCCAGAGAGTTTCAAAGTGACTGTAATATATCTTTATGAAGTGCATATAGCTGTGTTTACATCAGAGATTGGAGAGCAGTGTCATCATCAAGAGAAGATATTTATAGGCACAGTCCAGTTTTCAAAATAAATGAACTATAATTTATATTGCATGCTGATACATCCTCATGTTTATTAACAAAATGCCCTTTTTATATATTAAATATTAAAGTGGCCATCTGAAAGGTGAAAGGAGGTAGTTGCTCTGTCGTGTCCAACTCTTTGCAGCCCAATGGACTGTAGCTTTCCAGGCTTCTCTGCCCATGGAATTTTCCAGGCAGGAATACTAGAAGGGCTGCCATTTCCTCTTCCAAAGCATCTTCCTGACCCAGAAATCAAACCCATGTCTCTTGTGTCTCTTGAATTTGCAGGTAGATTCTTTATCACTAGCGTCACCTGAGAAGCCCATATATGAACTTATATCATGAATAATTTAAAAATATATAAGTAAGGGACAAGTGAGGCCAATACTGTTGCCACCTGATGCGAAGAGCTGACTCATTGGAAAAGACATGTTGGGAAAGATTGAAGGCAAAGGAAGAAGAGGGTATGAGAGGATGAGATGGTTAGACAGCACCACCGACTCAATGGATATATACTTGAGCAAACTCCAGGAGACAGTGGAGGACAAGGAAGCCTGGCTAGCTATAATCCATGGGGTCACAGAGAGTAGGACACAATTTAGTAACTGAACAACAAGTGAGGAAGGGAAAGGGATTAAGTTATATTAAACTAAATATTCCTAATCTATGTAGAAAGTATATATTATTTGAGGTGATGAGTAGACAAAAGGAGGCAAGGAATTCTGGAAAAGGATAGGCAAATGATGCCTTCTGCCTTTTAATAATGGCTTTAATTTAAAGAAGGGCTGTAAATAATTTCTATAATTAACCATCATATATTACATTTATTAAAAAGTTTATAGATGTAAGTGTCCCACTGTAAACTAATGCATTAAAGAGGAACATGTGACTTTAATTTGGACATTTAATCAGTGTCAATATTCAAAATCAGCCACATATAACATACCCTGGTAGAATTAGCTCAGATCTGCTATGCACTATGACATACTCCAAATGGAAGAACTTTATTTTTCCTCCTCTTCAGGGTCTCAGTGATGGATGAACTTATTGAAACATACTATTTTTGTTTGAAGAAAATAAATTTTGAACATTTTATCATCATATTTGCTAATGTTGACTATTCTTAGTGTTTCTACTGTTTGTTAATGCTTTTCTTCATTTTGAACAATGGATTATGGATGCATTTGCCTGAAATTTTTTTTGTAGTATTGTTTCCATTAAGTATGGTTGTATTAAAGAGTAGGCAAATATTCAAATCTTCATGGAGCAAATGTTAACTGAAACATTTTGTAGCCTGTTGTAGATGGTTCTGAGGAAATAATTATTTTAAAAAAATCTTCTGCAGATAATATCACTGAAGTGGATGCATAATTACTAAAAAAGAATGAATGTCCTAGACCCAAAGGGTACATAAAGCATACTGTTTTTGATGGGATATTTGTAACTTAAGTTACTACTCAG
The DNA here is from genome assembly GCA_006410935.1 of Redunca redunca. Classification (NCBI taxonomy): domain Eukaryota; kingdom Metazoa; phylum Chordata; class Mammalia; order Artiodactyla; family Bovidae; genus Redunca; species Redunca redunca. Next base: position 127,468 of record SJYQ01006199.1, on the reverse strand, counting down.
CAACAGTCATTGTCTGGAAATTAGTATACTGTGGCCATTTTGCACTCCACCTACTCCCCTCCATTACTCTTCATAAACTAAAAACTGTTATTCATCCATATACTCACCACAGTCATGAATCTTCCACTTTCTTTGACATGTTAAACCAGTTTCTTCCATCTTCTAATTTCATTATCTTTGTATCAGCCTGCACTCCTTCTGTAGCCCTTGATTCATCTCACCTCATTTTTTGAATGCTAATTGTTTTTCTTTGTTTAATTTCTTCCTTTTTGGTTTTCATGTTCTACTTTTTAAATTCATCCTCTGACTTCTCTACATCCTGTACTGTACATTATCCTCTTAGAAAGAAGCTGGGGAAATTGTTAGTGTCAAGGTCTCAGAAAAGAGGATTGGTGAAGATCCTGATCTTTTCTTCTGAGTCAGGCTATTTCAGTCAGGCTAAATAGCTTGCACAATACTGCATGGAAAATGGCTGTCACTGAGAGTTTTCATTCAGGGAAGAGATATGCAAGATGGGAAAAAAAAAAAAAACAAAACTATTGGAATCATTAGCCTGAGGGAGTTCTAGTCTCTTTACCTTTGTATCTTTTCCATGCTCCATGTGCTAGAAAGCTGACTTCTGTGGACTGCATCACCCCAGCTCTTTTACCGTTCAGCCTGAAATTGGATTTAAACCATGGGAAGAATTGACAGGAGATTGAATAGTGGAAGAAGAAAGAAGCCAGAGTATTCATTTATCCCCTTTCCCTCCATGCCCAACCACAGTGGCTTGGCAGGGGCCGAGCTCCTCCACCGCTTGCCCTCTGCCATTGGTGCACGTGTGCCTAGACGCTTCAAGTATGGCTGACTTTTTGCAGGCACATTGCCTGCCAGTCTATGGACTGTAGCCCACTAGGCTGCTCTGCCCGTGAGGTTCTCCAGGCAAGATTACTGGAGAGCGTTGCCGTGCCCTCTTCCAGGTCGACTCAAGGTAGCTGGCTCTTTTTCCTTCATTACAGTTTTCCCCAGCTTCTGGCAACAGATTTAGGAAAGGACTTAATCTATCATCAGTTCCTTAGCCACACTTCTGTAAATTATATTGAGAAAATAATATAATCGCTTGCACAAAGACTGACCTCTTTCAATTAAAGTCTTTTCAATAATCATTAAAAAATGTGTTCCCTGTTTACTATAGGAAACTTGGCTGACACAAAAAGACTGGAAGAGTTTAAAAGTAATGAGAGGAGTTAGACTAATTTTGTTATGTTTCAAGTGTGAAGGAATGTGAAACTTTACTTGGGGCAATGACACCAAAATTAAGAAAAATGGAAAGTCTTAAATATATTAAAAATCAAAACATGATATAATTTAACATAAGTATTTTATTTGATATGTTTATTGATTTTAAAGTTTTATGACATTAGACTTCCAAACTGTAAGTATAGAGTGAGGGTCAGGTTGACTTTATCAGATCATTGAGATTTTCCAAACAATACATAAATTCTTATAACCAAAAGAAAAAAAAATCAACATTCAAGTTACTCTGTAATTTTAATTCTTTCATTAAAAATAACTAGAATTTGGTGGTTACATTCTATGAATTTTTTCTTCTTTTAAAAACATTTATAATAGTTTTTAAGTAAAAAAAAGTAAAATTTGCTCTGTACCTGTGGTGGATTCATGTTGATGTATGACAAAACCAATACAATATTGTAAAGTAATTAACCTCCAATTAAAATAAATAAATTTATATTTTAAAAATATTTTAAAATATCACTTATATCCTTGAAGTAAATCTTAGAGAAAAAATAAGAAAAAACACACAACATCAGTAATAAAATTTCTATTTAAGTACTAATTATAATTTCTATTTAAGATCAAAACTTGTTGTTATTCAGTCACTAAGTCACGTCCAGCTCTTTGTGACCCCATAGACTGCAGCATGCCTGGCTTCCCTGTCCTTCACTATCTCCCAGAGTCTACTAAAACTCATGTCCATTGAGTTGTTGATGCCATCCAACCATCTCCCCTCTCTCATCACCTTCTCTTGTCCTCAATTTTTCCCAGCATCAGGGTCTTTTCCAGTGAGCTCGCTTTTTACAAGTGGTCAAAGTGTTGGAGCTTCAGCTTCGGCATAAGTCCTTCCAATGAATGTTCAGGGTTGATCTGAGTCTACCATTATTCCAATGCAATATCTTACCCCAAATACCAACTATGAGATTTTAAACCAACCAAAGATGAGTTCTGTATTATTGGTTCATTTTGTTCTTAAGTATTTAAACTAGATTAGTCCAAAATATCAAATTAAATTGGTATTATTCAGGAATGCGATTATTTAGCATGATAAATAATATTCAAAAAAAGGAATAATCAAGAGTATTGTAATAGAGTACCTCTAACTGTGAGGCAACAGATAAGTTGAAAGCATATTCTGTACTTTCAATGTTTCTGTTTATTGTAATTACTAGGAACCTAATCAGGATTGCATCCAACTAGACTACAGGGAAAAACTCCACAAAAGAATATTTCCTTATTTTTTGCCAAATAACAACTTCTTTCTTCTGATACATGTTGTCTATGAAATAAAAATTAGGAGCCTAGTGCTTGAGTGGAATGCTGGAACAGTACAATAAATAATGCTGTTACACAGAATAGAGGCCTAACAACAGAAAGCAGCTTTAAAATAGTTTTTAAATATATAATAAGTCCCTGTTAAACTGCAGCCCACGCAACACTTCTGTTTTTTCTGTCTTTTGTATGTCTGCTGAATACCTATAAAATGAAAGTTTCTTTGCATTTATTTTTTGCATTTTTCTTTTAATTAAACAAAGGCAGTCTTATGTTTGAAAGGGGGGCATATTATTTTTCTCTTAAAAAGTATACCCATTACCATTTCGAGAAAACATTGACTACTTTTTTTCATAAAATCAATGATATCTTAGTAAGAATTTGTTTGTTAAGTGTTTCCCTCGCAACATCACATTTCATATTTATGTATATATATATATGTACATATATATATATAGTTTATTTTGTCAGCTCTGCTAACTACCAAATTACATTGCAAGACATCTTTTGGTTGCTCTGGATTATGTATATGTATATAAAATACATATATGTATATACTATGCAAATATATTGTGGCTTCCTTGGTGGTTCAGATGGTAAAGAGCTTGCCTGCAATGCAGGAGATCTGGGCTCAGTCCCTGGGTCAGGAAGACTCCCTGGAGAAGGGAATCACTACCCACTACAGTATTCTTTTGTGCAGAATTCCATGGACAGAGGAGCCTGGTGGGCTGCAGCCCATGGGGATGCAAAGACTGAGACACAACTGAGTGACTAACGCACACTTGCATATATATTTCAGATATGTTATAGATACACACACATGTATGTGTACATATGTACATACATATCTATAAGGTAAAAATAAGTAAATAGAGATACAACCCAAAATAAGCAATTTTATTTTTCTCATTCTAAATCAGGAATGTTTCTCATAACAAAATATATAAGACTCAGAATACCTTATTTACTCCCAGTGTAGTCTGAACTCTTCATGAATTGGTGGAAAAATAAGCATAGCCTTCATTCATTTATGCTTATCATTTATCAGTTAATAAATAGGAATTTTTTTCACAGAAACTTTGTCAAATAACTCTTGTGAAGAAATTTTAGGTTCTAAATAAGAAATGAAGGCATACTGCCAAGTTATGAGCCAAACCCTGGAAAATGCAATATGTGAAGATTTTTGTTTTTGCTCTCTTTTGTTTTTCTTAATTTTTATTGGCATTGTTTGTGGTATTAGGGAACACATCACTATGTCTTAGTAGCTTGTTGGAGCCACTATATTGTTACAGAGGTGTGAGACTAGATTTCATAGTTGGTGTTTTTACTTAATTTATTTTTTTAGAAGAGAGACTTTGATGGCTGTATTTGATGCTTGTGGTTTGGGAAATAAGCATGTATACCCAATGAATAGGCCTGAAGTGAGCTTTTAAAGCCACTAGAGATAGTCCTATTCTTTGCCAATATCACACAAGGAATTGAATCAAACAGATGGTCACTGGGCAAATGGACTACTTTTCTTCACTTTGACCTGACTTTTCTATGTGCTTTGTACATTCAGCTATGTGCCATTCTTCTCTGAAATAAGAGTTCATCTTTCAGATCTCTATTTACTTACATGACTAACTGATAACAGACTTTCTGGTGGGCAGTTACTGCATACTTAGAGGTAGCAAAACTGCCCTTACCTTAAATTGTCCCATGTCTGAAAATGATAGTAATGGAACTGATTTCAAGTAATTAAATAAAATGATTTATTTAATCATTTATTTAAATGATTAAATGGAGCTTAAGAAAGTAGTTCTGTTGTTTTAAATGCTTGTGTTAGTTTTCTAAGGCTTCCATAGACTTGGAAGATTAAACCATAAAAGTGTATTTTCTCATAGTTCTGGAGATTGGAAGTCCCAGATCAAGATGTTGTGGCAGGCTTGGTTTCTCCTGAGGCTTCTCCCTTTGGCTTGTGTTTAACTGTCTTCTTGCTATGCCTTCACGTGGCCTTTTATTACTATGTGCACACCCCTGGTGTTGCTCTCTTCTTATAAGAACACTGTTATAGTGAATTAAGGTCCCACTCACAGGACCTTCATTTAGCCTCACTTACTTCTTTAAAGGCCCTATCTTAAAATATAGGGATATTGAGGTCTAGGGTTTCAACATATGAATTTTGAGAGCACACAATCCAGTTTATAACCACACTTTACCTCACTCAGATGACTTTCTCTGAGTCATGGCTAGTAGCTAAAGTGGCAAAGAACTCAGAAGTCAGCAAATCTGAATTAGATTCAAATACCAATATCTTCATTTACTAGTTCCCCCCACCCCATCCTCTCTGGTCAAATTGCTTGTTTTCCAGATTTTATCTTAGCTTTTTTTTAATCTTAAAGTAAGGTCAACTATTTCATGATGGAGCTGTTTTGAGTATTAAATGAATAGATGTACAAAGTTGATATCTTTCTACAGAGTTTGTCAGTCTCGGAACTATTGATGCTTGGGCATGATAACTCTTCCTTCTGGGACCAGAATTGCCTCCTCTACTCATTGAGAACCAAAGGCCTATTTTCTGGCACTCATGGGCTGAATAAATGTCAACTTTAGTTACTTATTGAATACTTCAACAGACTATGCTACTTTTGAGATGCTAAAAGACAAGTTCCTACAATAATTTCACTTTTTGTATAGAAGTTAATCAAATCTCTAGTGTACTAAGATTGTTTTTTTTCAGTTCAGTTCAGTTGCTCACTCGTGTCTGACTCTTTGTGACACCATGAATTGCAGCCCGCCAGGCCTCCCTGTCCAGCACCATCTCCCGGAGTTCACTCAAACTCACGTCCATCGAGTCAGTGATGCCATCCAGCCATCTCATCCTTTGTTGTCCCCTTTTTCTCCTTCCCCCAATCCCTCCCAGCATCAATCTTTTCCAATGAGTCAACTCTTTGCATGAGGTGGGCAAAGTCCTGGAGTTTCAGCTTTAGCATCATTCCTTCCAAAGAACACCCAGGACTGATCTCCTTTAGAATAGACTGGTTGGATCTTCTTGCAGTCCAAGGGACTCTCAAGAGTCTTCTCCAACACCACAGTTCAAAAGCATCAATTCTTCAGCACTCAGCTTTCTTCACAGTCCAACTCTCACATCCACACATGACCACAGGAAAAACCATAGCCTTGTTTTAAAGTGGTGATTAATTTTTGTACCCCTAATTAATGATATAATTACTCGTCATCTAAGGAAATCTGAGTTGAATATTTCTGAGACTTTCATTTTTTCTTAAAATGTTTATTTTATTTTGGAAAGTTTCAAGCAAACACATTTATTGAAAGATTGTTTTCATGATCACATATCACCAAAAGTCATCCAATTATTAACATTTTGCCATATTTGTTTATCTTTCTGAAATGAACTTGTATAGCTGAAGGGGGAGAATGAGCATAGCTTATATAAACGACTCAGACATAATTCATTTTGGTAAAATGTCCTACTGTTCATCTTTCTTTATCCAATTCTACTTATCACTGTGGCAATGGGCTCCACAATTGGGAGTTACATGGATAATTCACTTTGAGTTTCTGATCTAAGTGTGCACATCTGAATTTTTTTTAATTTTTTTACATCCTTCATATGCATAGTCTGTTCTGAGATGGATTTCTGACTAGACACTGCATTATTTATAGTAGTCAGTGGGTCTTGATTCTTTTGTTTCCACATTTTCTTAGTCATAGTGAATTCTCCAATCATATTTGGCCCACCTGAGTAAAAAAAGCAAATTATTAGATCAAAATTGCTGCTTCTAGTTAATAATATAAATTTACCCAGCATTTTAAAAGTAAGACTATAAACCTCCTTGGAAAAAGTGAATTATATTTTAAGTTTTTTAGTTTTTCAGTGAATGTTGAATATCAAACATTAATCCTATCATTAAAATCTAATCTATAAAAAAGTACATATTACCTAGATAGTACCTTTTTTCATTAATGAACACGTTGCAGGATTTCTCAAAGTAGATCTGAAAATTTATATTGAGAGAGATTTTGGAAGGTTTGTGCAAATTAGGCAATTTCCATTTTCTTTATTTATTGCTTTTAATGAAAAGAATTGAAGAAACCTCTATCACATTTTCATATGATTTAACTCCAAACCACCAAACAAATTTATTGCATCTTATTTACCTGATAGGACCCTGGAATCTCTTGAATGAAAAATTAACTTTTGTGATGCTCAATCTACTATTGACATTTAAACCCAGTCGTGTCATGAACGTATAACTATAAAACAATTTTAATCTGCAACTAAACAGGTTTATCATAGCTAAGTCTGCATGATACATTGTTGTTTGTTGCATTTATATTTCTCCATCCTGATCCCAGCTTATTTTGCAAGTAAAAATAGTCATAAAACCTCAGTGACTAAAATGGTTAATAGTACACTTATAGTCACTCTGTCTCCATGTAGATAGATGTTTCATCCTGGATATATACTTTAGTCCATTTAAAATGTGAGAAAGCAGTACAGTGACCTGTGGATTTAAGGAGGATTTTAGTTAAAAACAACTGGATGGAGATATACATATATATAGTTTTTAAATGTTGGATGTTATTTGTTTCTGGTAAAGCAGTCTTTACTTTTGAGCAGGACTGAACTCATTTTCTTCCCAGTGGTTGAACCAATCTAAACCTGAGCAAAGCAACTTCCTGCACTAGATCCTGCATTCTCTTAACTGGTAATAAAGAACCTTGCCGGCCTGACAGGTTGTCACAGCAATTATTCACATGAAGTTCTGTCGCAGTTGTATCTGTCAGCCCATGTAGTATTGAATATTTTAACTGGCAGTCTTCCAAGACTGAACATTAATCTTACCATCTCCTATTACAGTCCCTAATCAAGATATTCCAGGGGTGATTGCACTAACATTGTTTGAAGACTACATCTACTGGACTGATGGGAAAACCAAGTCACTCAGCCGTGCCCATAAAACCTCGGGAGCAGACAGACTCTCACTGATTAACTCATGGCATGCCATCACAGATATCCAGGTGTATCATTCTTATAGACAACCTGATGGTAATTATTCTTTCCATGATTTCCATAAATGCATCAACATCTTTTAGTAACATTCCATTTTTGTTTCCTTTAGAGTTAACAGTAAATTTATTTTTGAGAAATATTATTAGATTTCATTGCATAGAATAATTGTATAGAATGAATTCAGCTGATATCAACAACTGCTGTTAAGGGATATGGTTTCAAGATCAATAAAACTACAAGGAATTGTTGATTTGTTGAAATCATATTAAGCTAAATGATATGAGTACATATAGCTGGAGAAGTGAATACTGCATTCTTAAAATCATATATTTACAAAATGGTTATAGGATTCCAGTTTCTGGAGTGCTAGGTGAAAGAAACTATATTTAAGTAGTTCTGGGGATCCAAAATTGAGAAATGTATCAAGCATATGTCTAGTAGGAATTTTATCAGGCCATATGGAATAAAGTTTTGATTATTTCACTGAAAACATACATTTGGCTTNTGACATTCTATTCAAATATATGTTATGAAGCTCAAATACCTTATTTCTAATTGCATATTATGTTATTAATCTTGATTATTATGTTTTTTTGTTTCTTTCTTACTTGTAGTCTCCAAACACCTCTGTACGATAAATAACGGAGGTTGCAGTCATCTGTGCCTTTTAGCCCCTGGAAAGAGTCACACCTGCGCATGTCCCACCAACTTCTATCTTGCAGCTGATAACAAGACTTGCTTATCCAACTGCACAGCCAGTCAGGTGAGTGGACTTCTAAAAATCAGTTCATGGCATGTATGAGCAAATTGTTATAAACGTTCTGCCTGAGTTTTGTTTACTTAAACCATTTTTGTAACATCAATTTTTTTTGGTTTGGTATAACATCAGATAAACATTTCATACATTATAGAGAGGGCCACAGAGTAAGGGAAAAACAATTTGATCCATTTTGTTAAAATGGGACTTTAGGAAGTACAAATAGGGTTCAATTGGAAGACAAAAACAAACATGGAGACCATTCTTATGCTGATCTACATAGAAAACTATGCAAATCATGAGTGAATATAGGAGAACATCCACTCACAGCAGAATCATCAGAGGAGATTTGACCTATTCCAAGATGCCAGAGTGATTGAGACATAAGGTTAAGGATAAGATATATGCAGTGTAAAGAAAAAACAAAAAAAGATTTCCTAGGTAATCTGTTCTCTATCACCATCTCTACCCCTGTCTCATTCCACAGAGTAAGTGGTATGGAAAAGATATTTTTTATAGTATTTTCCAGATATTTTTATTAAAAAAAATATGATCTAAATAATTTCCTTATGAAATATTTTTCTTCAAAATGCAATAATTTTCAGTATATTTCAGAAGTTATGTTTTCTGCTTAATGGCAGTTACATAGACTTAGCTTTTTTACTTCCAAAATTTGAAGAAAAGTCATATGGCATTATAACATTTGATTTTAATATTTTAGTAACTATCTTGTTTAAGATAAAATTGTCAAAAACATCATCATGTGATTTCCTTTTAAAAGTGACTAAATTTATTCTTAGGATTCTGTCTTTTAAATATGTTTGCTTTCCAATTCTAGCAGTGGCAGTGGCATTGTGGCACAAGACTGAATTTCTCTTGCTGCTGCTAAGTCACTTCAGTCATGTCCGACTCTGTGCAACCCCGTAGACAGCAGCCCACTAAGCTCCTCTGTCCCTGGGATTCTCCAGGCAAGAACACTGGAGTGGGATGCCATTTCCTTCTCCAATGCATGAAAGTGAAAAGTGAAAAGGAAGTCGCTCAGTTGTGCCCGACTCTTAGCGACCCCATGGACTGCAGCCTACCAGGCTCCTCTGTCCATGGGATTTTCCAGGCAAGAGTACTGGAGTGGGGTGCCATTGCCAAGTGTGCTTATTTTCAAAAAGAGAAGCTAATCCTAGCTCAACTTGCCTCTTAAGTTATGACTATGAGGATCATCCATTAAAGAACTACACAAATGAAAAGATCGAACCTCTCAGCAGTATGTATAGTGGTTAAGGGGACAGACTTTGAAGCCAGGCTCAATATGATGATAACTCTGACTGCTTTAAGTAAGCTGAATTTTTTAATATCTTGGCTTTGTTACTTAACTTCTTGAAGACTCAGGTTTTTCATCTTCTAAATGGGAATGATGATATTTCCAGGCATGTGTTATAAAGATTACATGGGAAAAGTAATCGTTGTTGTTCTTACCTTAGCCCTACAGTACAACTAGAATATACTTGAGTATGTGTGCAGTTAGTGTGAGCTGCCATCAGGAGGGTCTGATGTCTAGTTGAAAACATAGTCACAGTCTCTGTTTTATTTGCAAAAAAAAATGTGTCACTTTAATTATAATCTTATATAAGCAAAGTTCATGACTTTTATAGAACTAAAAATTTGTCACTATGAGAGATAAAATAAGCAACCTAGAGGTAAAATGTAAGAGAGAAGTCACATCTTTAAAGAAAAAAATTAAATATAAGTTCTGTTAATTTTGCTTAACTTAGACACATTTTCAGTTTAACCCCTGGATTCTTCTGAAATAACTTCTATTCTCTTGATTTGGAGCTGATCAGAATCCCTCTGTTGAGGCCCAACACTGAAGTTGTAGGTGACTTAGGAGGAATGACGCCTGCCTAAGCCACTTACAGTGCGGTGAGCCTCCTTACCCAGCTGACAATAAAGCCAAAGGATGCTTGACACACAGATGAAAATCTTCAACAGCAAAACATATGTAGTAAAACCTGAGCTTTGCTGTAGTCAGAAAAGGAGTAAGATGTTTCAAATTCATTTCAGTTCAGTCACTCAACCGTGTCCGACTCTTTGTGACTCCATGGACTGCAGCATCCCAGGCTTCCCTGTCCATCACAGGAGCTTGCTCAAACTCGTGTCCATTGAGTCGGTGATGTTCAAATTACTAAGATAGTAAAGCCTAGAATTATATATACTCAATGGCAAAAAGTCTGATTAGTCAGTTCAATGAAAACATAAATGAACCTATGAAAGTATTATTCATATAACTAAATTACTTCTCAATTTGGCATCAGTGATTATATGACTGAGATATTTATAGTTCTTCATATACTCCCAATAGCGTTTTGCATGAATTTAAAAAAACCAACAATAGCAAGGAAGAACAGTGACAACAGAACATCAGGGATCAGATATCTTTGTTTTCAGTACTTCCTGAATAAAACAGTTATCACTTTGTCTCATTTTTAAGAAAAAAGTTAATGAAGAGTAACATTTCAGCTGCACTGTCAATGAGTGGCTGTCCCTATAAGTCTTGTGGTTTATAGTCATTTTATCATCGATTCTTTTCTGATATAAAGGGAGAAAAAAAGATATACTGTATACTTCTTGCAGAAAAATCAATTAATAAAAACACCATATTTAGTGAGGTAGATTTTCAAATGAAGCAGATAATTTGTGTACTTCAGAATCATATCTTTAAGCATTTTGATAAAAATATTACATTTTATATGTATCTTACTAAGGGATTTTGATTTGTCATCATTGAGTTCAGTTCAGTTCAGTTGCTCAGTCGTGTCCGACTCTTTACAGCCCCATGAATCGCAGCACGCCAGGCCTCCCTGTCCATCACCAACTCCCGGAGTTCACTCAGACTCATGTCCATCGAGTCAGTTATGTCATTCAGCCATCTCATCCTCTGTCATCCCCTTCTCCTCCTGCCCCCAACCCCTCCCAGCATCAGAGTTTTTTCCAATGAGTCAACTCTTCACATGAGGTGGCCAAAGTACCGGAGTTTCAGCTTTAGCATCATTCCTTCCAAATAAATCCCAGGGCTGATCTCTTTCAGAANGAAAAAAACACCCAGACACAAAATAGAAGAAATCTTCCTCTGAGACTAATGAATAAAATAATAGTTTAGCGTAAGAAATAATAATAAATATATTTTAGCCTGGCCTTCTCTTAACTCAAACCTTTTTATGTCCTTATTAAAAATGAAATGGTGAGCACAATCATCATGTTGTATATCATTCCAACAGTGGATGTTTATTTAAACCAGAAATATTTAGTAAAATTAAAAAGATGCCTTTAAGTATTTTTTAAATCTTGATTAGAGGGGCTTGGAATATACTCAGGAGACTTGAAATCATCTTACTAATGTACTTTGATATACTGCAATGACTGGAAATGTTTACTGTTCATGGCAATTGGTTTTGGAGTTAGCCTTATATCTCCAGCAGTCACTATGCATAATAGTAACATTCTTCCTCTGAAATTTATGAAAACCACAAGAAACATGACCACAGTTCAGTTCAGTTCAGTTCAGTCGCTCAGTCGTGTCCGACTCTTTGCGACCACATGAATCGCAGCACACCAGGCGTCCCTGTCCATTGCCAACTCCCATGACCACAAGCTAAGTAAATATGGGAAACTCAGTTGAACTGGGAGATTTTCGCTTGGATTCTGTTCCCTCTTATATTGCCACTGGTGGAGGGATGGAAACTTACTCTTTTATTAATATATATTAATAATATATGTATGTGTGTGGTAATCACTCAGTTGTGTCTAACTCTTTGCGATCCCATGGACTATAGCCCATCAGGCTCCTCTGTCCACAGGATTCTCCAGGCAAGATTACAGGAGTGGTTTGCCATTTCCCTTTCCAAGAGATCTTCCCAATCTAGAGATTGAACCCGGGTCTCTTGCATTGCAAGCAGATTCTTTACCTGTATATGTATATAGGCTTCATGGATATGCAGTGAATATCCATGAATCAGCTCCAGAATATCCAGACAGTTTCAGTAAAGGCTTGCATCAAATTCTGCCTTACTTAAAGACAGTAACAGTATTTAAAATGAGCAAACTTTAGCTTGCTAATCCATTTTCATTAGAGAAAATTGAACCTAGGCTATATATTTCTGTGTTACAAATCTGTCTGGCATGCAACATGCTGAGATAAATGTCACCTTTTAGTTACTCACATGGGAATTACAATATAATTTGTTTTCTTTTTGAGAAGGAATAAATTTTAGAAAATATCTTAATATTTTCAATTTCAGAAGAAGGAAAAATTTGAAGTGCTAGAGTAAATCTACTAAGTGTATTGACTTTTTTCATGGCAACTATTTATGATGCATGTACTTTTTATATGGAAAACATGATTTTCTTTAGTTTCTTCTATCTTATGAGTATATATTGTAACTGAATGTTGCTGACAAAAGGACAAGGTTGTGGTCTGAGATCACTAAGGAATAAATTGGCTGAGTTTTCTTGGTCACTGTGTACAGTTGGCCAGTGAGAAGTTAGTCGGAACAATGTTTCAAATTAATTAAATTTGCTAAATTTAAATTAGTTAAATTAATTCGACTTAACAAAATGAATTCAACGCAATACCTCTTCCTGATATCTCTGATGATTTTTAGCCATATTCAGTGTTCAGTAAACTTTCTGTAGAGGGCCAGAAAATAGCTATTTTAGGCTTTGTGAATCACATGGTCACTGTAGGAGCTACTAAACTGTTGTAGTGGTGAAAAGATCCGTAGACAATATGTAAATTCATGAACATGTCCGTGCTCAGGAAATCTCAGGAGGTTTTCTTGAACAGTATGCTTTCCTCAGTGGTCTTTTAGCTCTTGCTGTGCATTTATTCCCTATGGTGGAATGCTCTAAGACTACTACAGTGCATGTTTGCAGCAGGAAGGTAGGCTAGGCTGCTGTGTCCTGGTGAGTTTTTAAAATATCCATTATATATGAGTTGAGTTCTATAATCTTTATTTTTTCTTTTTCTCAAAGTTTCGCTGCAAAACTGATAAATGTATTCCATTCTGGTGGAAATGTGACACCGTGGATGACTGTGGTGATGGATCTGATGAACCAGACGACTGCCGTGAGTACACTGGCAGATGTAGGAATTTAGAATTTAGAGCTCCTTAAATTCCCCCACCTGGAAAACAGAAGCAAGATCATAAGTTTTGGCTTCTGATGGTTTTGCAAACTTGGAATAGAAAGGTTTTATATGTCCCCAGTTAAAAATACAGCAAAAATTCTGGCATTATCTTGTGTATGTCTCCGATCACTATTATGTTTACAGTGACATCATCAGCGATTTGTGTTACTTTTCACTTTCTTGATTTTTTTTTAACTTGCAGAATAACTAAAGTCTTCATGTAATGATCAACAAAGGAAAATTCGTCATAATTTTGACTTGATATATCATTAAGTTAGAAACAAAAATGGGCAGGTTTTCAGAATGCCACTCAATGACTGAAATCATGCCTTTAAAGGCCACAGCCCTTCAACTTTCCTGTCAGTATTAAAAATACTGAAAAGTCTGTAAAAGTCAGATTTTTCCAATATAAGTCATTAGTTGGCTCTTAGGCAATTTATATTGCTCTCAATAGTTGCCTTAACGTGACTACCAATTATATCTTGACATTTGATGATCATTGGCTTGGTTAGGTGAAGTGAAGTCATTCAGTCGTGTCCAACTCTTTGCGACCCCATGGACTGTAGCCTACCAGGCTTCTCTGTCTGTGGGATTTTCCAGGCAAGAGTCCTGGAGTGGATTGCCCTTTCCTTCTCCAGTGGATCTTCCTGACCCAGGAATCGAACCCAGATCTCCCGCATTGCAAGCAGATGCTTTACCCTCTGAGCCACCTGGGAAGCTCCTGGCTTGGTTAGGTGCTTTTTATTTATTTTTTTATTTTTATCTATCTTTGGTAACCATCCAAAGGACAACCTTATTAAGCTTGTTGCTGCTGGTGGGAGCCAGATCCTTATTAGAAAGCCCAAGCCAGACAGTGACATGACTCAAACCATCAATACAGTCGCATACCATGCCAAAACTGATTCTGATCAGTGCTTCTGCACACAGTATTTCCTCTATGAGGACTTGTCTAATCATTGCCCAGAAAGGGTTCAGCAGGGCAAAGTCTGGATGGCTCCTTCCAGCTGGTTTATAGATTGTGTGATGTCCTTTGAGTTGCTCCCTCTTGACAACAGAACTCACACATTGTGATAACCTAGTGATTGCACTGTTTTCATCAGCCACTTTTTTACAAAGAGGTAGACTCATTCATTGGAGAAGGCGATGGCACCCCACTCCAGTACTCTTGCCTGGAAAATCCCATGGATGGAGGACCTTGGTGGGCTGCAGTCCATGGGCTTGTGAAGAGTCAGACATGACTGAGCAACTTCCCTTTCCCTTGGTAACCTAAGATAGACAATCAAGAGACTTTTTAATAAAATCTCTTAATAGACTTTTTATTAAAAGACTTTTTAATAAAATCTTTTAAAAACTTTTTATTTTTAAAATAAAACCTTTTAATAGACAATCAGGAGACTTTTCCTTGATAGCCTTTTATAGTTCACTCCACAGGTCACTCCAATACTGTCCTGTCAAGCTGAAGATGCTTGCAGTCAATCATGATAATTCCCTCAACATCTCAGTGGATTTTTGTCATGATTTGGTCTTGACAGTTGAAATCAAGATCAACATCCCAGCACTAAAGAAAGACAATGCATTGTCTTAGTAAAAGATAGATATTTTCTGATATAGAACTCACCACCAAATAATTACAAAACTGTTTTGAAGTTCAGACCTCTAGATGGTTACTTAAATGAGCTATATTCCATCTCTCTGGTCACTACCAAGTGTATCAAACATTTGAAGATTTTTGTCACATATTTCATTTATATGTTTACAAGCAGTAATAATATTTTCAGTGAGAAGGAAAAAAGCATTAAATAACATATTCAATGAGAAGGAAAAAAGTCATTGTTTTTTATTATTATTTTTCTTTTTCTGAAAAGTTAATTACCCTTTGATTTTTTAAAATATAGCTTTTGTTATCACTATGATGGACAACATATGAAGAGGTGTCAATAAGGCATAGGTATACAATTATGTATGAATCACTTTTTCAAGTTATTGAATTAAAAAAATCAAGAATCAAAGAATAAGAAATTATAGTTGAGATTGAGATTGAGATTTACATATTGAAATGTATTAATCTTCTCACAATAGAGTAAACTCTCCTGTGATATAGTAAAATAAATACAACTTATTTTTGTAATTTGCAGAAATACACAATTATTAGTTTAGTTCTCATATTAAGGTGACCTTTCCAGGCCAGTTTTACTGAAGTGTTTTTT
>SJYQ01006199.1:64737-111575 GCA_006410935.1 Redunca redunca | reverse complement strand
GCAATCTGAAGGCCACCTGAGTTGATCAAAGCTTAACTGCACTTCTGAATCTAATAGCTATTTGGCTGTGAGACAGTCATATCCTGCCCTAGGATATGTATAATATAGTAATATAATATATATATGTATATATATTATGGATCGATCTGTCTATCTAGATTTTCTGTTGAATGCCAGAAAAGCTCTGTTATAAGATTCATGAGCTAAGGTTGTCATTCCATGATACCTGTATGTTTCCTCTT
Organism: Redunca redunca; assembly: GCA_006410935.1. NCBI lineage: Eukaryota > Metazoa > Chordata > Mammalia > Artiodactyla > Bovidae > Redunca > Redunca redunca. The sequence continues at coordinate 111,333 of SJYQ01006199.1, read as the reverse complement.
GTAGCCGAATTTAAATGTCAGCCTGGCAGATTTCAGTGTGGAACTGGGCTCTGTGCTCTGCCTGCTTTCATCTGTGATGGAGAGAATGACTGTGGGGACAATTCTGATGAACTCAACTGTGGTAGGTGATTATATTCTTAGCTATTGAACATAAATTGGAATCTTAACTGATTATGTTTGCACCGGTTTAAATTCAGATACAGACTTTAATGCACATTTTTCATTCTTTTTATCTTTTAGACACACATGTCTGCCTCTCAGGTCAGTTCAAGTGTACCAAGAACCAGAAATGCATCCCAGTAAACCTCAGATGTAATGGGCAAGATGACTGCGGGGATGAGGAAGATGAAAGGGACTGTCGTAAGTCACCTCTAATTGCTCTGTCTTATGTCTCTCAACTGGAATTGCTCTAAAAATTATTACTGTTCATCATGAATATATACTGTGTAGAAAATATAACTGCAATGATGGGAAAATAATTTCACATAGATATCTATAGGGATGGATTATTTAAGAAATGCTATATAAAACCAAATAGAAAATTTAAATGGGTGGATCTTTACTAAAAAGCTACCTAGAAATTATGACAAACACAAAGAAACATGCATTCATCCACATCATCCTTAAGAGAAGCAGCAAAAACAAATTATCAGTGATTATAGTGCTTTTTTAAAAATGATTTTTTTACCATATTACATAGCTACATGTAATTTTCTTCTGTTGATTTAATTAGTTACTTGAAATCAACACTGTTTTTATTAGAGACTGCTTTTTTCCTAGTAATAACATATTGAGTGTAGGTAAAGAAACACAAATCTGGGCAAAATAACTGAATAAAATTACTTATTAAAAACTAAATAATGCTCCTCCTAAAATATCTTAACAAGGTACTTCAAAAAACACTCGTAAAATATTTTTACTTCTGCTCACCTCTTATTTCAATATCTCATGAAAAATAAGTAATCATAAAATGGAAGGCAGAACAGCTTATATCATATGCATATGTGCCCCTAGGCAGGCAGGCACATAGACACACAGGATCTGAACCATAGGGCACCTGTGAAGTTCAAGCTTTCAGCAGAACTGCTGTCAACATTTCTGTCTTGCTGAAGTTTTATTTTATTCCTCTAAAACTTTTATCAGTAAATAATGTTCAGTCATCCAGCAATTTGATTAAGATGGTGCATTCAGAATAAAGTCAGTGCCAGTTCTTTATGGTTAGCCATTCTAGAAGCTGATCTATTAAGCTGACGAAGATTTGTGAAGCAGTTTATAGTTTCAGTCAGATGTTCGCCTCATCTCTCAAAACCTCAGCACAACTAGAGGTTTTAATAAATTCTATGCTTTTTATTCTCTCATTCACTAATATCTTCTGATTTATGTCTTTTCCTGTTTATAAAAATATCTCTGTGTAAATTCTTAAATTTATCTGTAAAAACATATTTTGAAAAAACCTTAATTCTTTTTTTAAGGTAGTTTCAAGATATTTAATCAAGGGTAGGGTAGTTTTGAAAATTCTTATTTTTATCAAAAGCATCATTGAAGAAATATGTTTTATTTATTTCTACTGGAATAGATAATAGGAATACATTGCAGATAATTAAGTTAAAACTTATCACCTTCAGGGCCTTACTAATTAAGAGAAGATACATTTTCAATTGATTAACTTAAAATTTATTTAATTTTTTTAAAAAATTTAAACATCTATTCTTGTCCAAAGCTGCATTTTAATAGATGCTTTCCTTTTAAGCTGAAAACAGCTGTTCTCCAGACTACTTCCAATGTAAAACTACCAAACATTGCATTTCCAAGCTGTGGGTTTGTGATGAGGATCCAGACTGTGCAGACGCATCAGATGAGGCTAACTGTGGTGAGTGTTTTGTGACCATGGACCTTACTTATTCTATTTATCTCATCATCTGAGATGGCCAGAGTGAGGCGAATTTGAACACAACTCTGATTCAACTAGTGTATACACCCGTGGCGGATTCATGTTGATATATGGCAAAAGCAATACAGTATTGCAAAGTAAAATAAAATAAAATCTGAAAAAAAAAGAGTCCCTAAAAGTTTTATCCCTGTGTTCTCGGAGTCAGTAACCTCAGGTTAGCCATTTTCTAAAAAGCATGGAGGCTTAAGGCAGAAGGGTAAGTATTGTTTTAGCATCAGTCAAAACTTTCTAGAAGGTGGATCTAAAAGGTAAGATAGAACTATCATCTTATGTTAGCATATGCACATGCTATTAGCATTAATCAATAGAAACAATGAAACTAATTTTCTTATTGTTCTGCTGCTGCCTCTGCTAAGTCACTTCAGTTCAGTTCAGTCGCTCAGTCGTGTTTGACTCTTTGCGACCCCATGAACCGCAGCACGCCAGGTCTCCCTGTCCATCACCAGCTCCTGGAGTTCACTCACATTCATGTACATCGAGTCAGTGCTGCCATCCAGCCATCTCATCCTCTGTCGTCCCCTTCTCCTCCTGCCCCCAGTCCCTCCCAGAATCAGAGTCTTTTCCAATGAGTCAACTCTTCGCATGAGGTGGCCAAAGTACTGGAGTTTCAGCTTTAGCATGATTCCTTCCAAAGAAATCCCAGGGTTGATCTACTTCAGAATGGAAGTCGTGTCCAACTCTGCGACCCCATAGACGGCAGCCCACCAGGTTCCCCCGTCCCTGGGATTCTCCAGGAAGAACACTGGAGTGGGTTGCCATTTCCTTCTCCAAAGCATGAAAGTGAAGAGCGACAGTGAAGTCGCTCAGTCGTGTCTGACTCTTAGCGACCCCCTGGACTGCAGCCCACCAGGCTCCTCTGTCATGGGATTTTCCAGGCAAGAGTACTGGAGTGGGTTGCCATTGCCTTCTCCGTCTTATTGTTCTAGACTTCACTTTCCTTCTTAAATGTCATATAATTGTCTTTTTATCCAATGATTATTGTTAATTCTTAAACATGGTGGTGGGGGGGGAGGAGAAAAACGATAATAAAGGCATTTTTTTGTTTCATTAGGTGAGAGCAATCACTTAAGATAGCATGTTTCTAAAACATTAATATTTTCACTTAAAGTCAGTTGTTTTACTTATATTATTACTTATTAACATTGCAGAAATAAAGAAATATGTATTCATTTTGTTTAAAGTATTTTATTCTATCCTGACAATGTGAAACAGAAAATGAAAGTTATTGTTATGTGTAACTCATTTTTATCAACATCTAGTAAACATTAATTAAAGCTAATCACTTTAGGTAAATCCAGCAAACTTTTCATTTTGGGGGAGGCAAAAAAGCATTTAATATAGTAATTAAATAGAAAAGACAAAGTTTGTCTAAAGAAAGAACTTCCAAGCTTCTAAGAAAAAATTGTCTTAAATGTATCGTCCAGATTCTACCTTACTCTTTCACTCTTCTGGGAGAAATTAACATAATGAAAAGCCTTTAGGTTCTTTCTAGTTTCATTATATTGAAAAAAAAATTCATGAGCTGCATGGATAATCACAAGCAATATAGTGTCTTTAAGAGTTGTTGTTGTTTAATATTGTCTCCCGTGTCTTCAGGACATGCAACCACCATGGCTTATTCATTTTATGATATCACAAAACCACCATTCATCACTTTTGTGGAACTGGTCTTCCTAATCAAAACACATGGCCTCAAACTACATCCATCACCAGTTTGTCTATAACAGTTAGCAATTTTGCAGACTAGTTTACATTACTGGCTGTTTTACTCTGTTGTCTTTTGTATTTTTGTTTACCAAATGAACATGAAATAGTGACTTATATTACCTATCTGAATAATTTACTAAGTGAATTTTTTAAATTTTATTCTTCTTCCTCACTTTGATGTGATTTAACTGTTTTGGAACATTATATTATTCAAACTGATAATTATTAATCATCATCATCATCATCATGCCTATTATTTATGTGATGTCCATCGTATGGCCCAAGAAATGTGTTCAGAGCTTTGCAGTGATTACTTCATTTAAAGTCTTTATTATCCCTAATTCATGGATGAGAAAAATGAGAGCCAGGAGTTACTTGCCTCAAATTGCAGAGCTAACAAATGGTAGACAGGGAACTTGAATGCAAAGTTATTTGACATGAAAGCATCTGCTTTATGAACATAGCATGAATCCAGCTCATTTTTTCTATATAAAGAAAAATATATTTAAATATTTTCTGTTAAAAATTTATATAGAATTCTCCTAGCCACAATTACTGCTTTCCTGTATGATAATACTTACATACACACAGAAAGAAGAAGATCGTTTGAAGAAGGGTTACCATTTAATTTGTCTTAAACCCACTCTAAAATGATATTGTGGACAGGTGCTAATTTAATTAAAAGAAAACTTCATCATATTTTAGCATGGCATTTGTCCATCCTTATTTTACAATGAGCTAAAAGGCCAACTTTTCCCTTCTTCTGTCTTCAATACATATAGAAATGCAATGTATTTTTGCTAATTCTGTTAACACCCTGGTGGGATAGTTCATTTTTGATGCTTTATTTAGTCAGATAGCCATTTTGCTTTTTTGCATTTCTTTTCCATGGGGATGGTCTTGATCCCTGTCTCCTGTACAATGTCAGGAACCTCCACTGATAGTTCATCAGGCACTCTATCTATCAGATCTAGGCCCTTAAATCTATTTCTCACTTATACTGTATAATCATAAGGGATTTGATTTAGGTCATACCTGAATGGTCTAGTGGTTTTCCCTACTTTCTTCAATTTAAGTCTGAATTTGGCAATAAGGAGTTCATGATCTGAGCCACAGTCAGCTCCTGGTCTTGTTTTTGTTGACTGTATAGAGCTTCTCCATCTTTGGCTGCAAAGAATATAATCAGTCTGATTTCAGTGTTGGCCATCTGGCAATGTCCATGTGTAGAGTCTTCACTTGTGTTGTTGGAAGAGAGTGTTTGCTATGACCAGTGCATTTTCTTGGCAAAACTCTATTAGTCTTTGTCCTGCTTCATCCCGTATTCCAAGGCCAAATTTGCCTGTTACTCCAGGTGTTTCTTGACTTCCTACTTTTGCATTCCAGTCCCCTACAATGAAAAGGACATCTTTTTTGAGTGTTAGTTCTAAAAGGTCTTGTAGGTCTTCATAGAACCGTTCAGCTTCTTCAGCGTTACTGGTTGGGGCATAGACTTAGATTACTGTGATACTGAGTGGTTTACCTTGGAAATGAACAGAGATCATTCTGTCATTTTTGAGATTGCATCCAAGTACTGCATGTCGTACTCTTTTATTGACCATGGTGGCTACTCTATTTCTTCTAAGGGATTCCTGCCTGCAGTAGTAGATATAATGGTCATCTGAGTTAAATTCACCCATTCCAGTCCATTTTAATTTTCTGATTCCTAGAATGTCAATGTTCACTCTTGCCATCTCCTGTTTGACCACTTCCAATTTACCTTGATTCATGGACCTGACATTCCAAGTTCCTATGCAATATGACATTGTACAGGAGACAAGGATAAAGACTGTCCCCATGGAAAAAAAATGCAAAAAAGCAAAATGTCTGTCTGAGGAGGCTTACAAATAGCTGTGAAAAGAAGAGAGGTGAAAAGCAAAGGAGAAAAGGAAAGATATAAGCATCTGAATGCAGAGTTCCAAAGAATAGCAAGAAGAGATAAGAAAGACTTCCTCAGCAATCAATGCAAAGAAACAGAGGAAAATAACAGAATAGGAAAGACTAGAGATCTCTTCAAGAAAATCAGAGACACAAAGGGAATATTTCATGCAAAGATGGGCTCGATAAAGGACAGAAATGATATGGACCTAACTGAAGCAGAAGATATTAAGAACAGGTGGCAAGAATACACAGAAGAACTGTACAAAAAAGATCTTCATGACCAAGATAATCACGATGATGTGATACTCACCTAGAGCCAGACATCTGGGAATGTGAAGTCAAGTGGGCCTTAGAAAGCATCACTATGAACGAAGCTAGTGGAGGTGATGGAATTCCAGTTGAGCTATTTTAAATCCTGAAAGATGATGCTGTGAAAGTGCTGCACTCAATATGCCAGCAAATATTGAAAACTGAGAAGTGGNTTTGGGTTTTTTGCTTTTAACTGTAAATAAGAACAGTATGAAGCACACATACAAGTAAACAATGTATACATGTTAAATAGGGAAATAAATAAGCAGTAATGTGTAAATATTTTAAAAATTATTTGATTTTTAGTATATTTACCAAAATACAACACATCTTTTGCATTCAACCCCATGTGATTTTTGAGATCTTGAGTACTTGCAAATTTAACAACTAATATTCAATATGTATAAAAATTGTATGGTAATCATTTCCATATTAGAATAAAGAGACTGAATCACTTTGAATACATGTACATTCAATATATTAATAGTTTAAGAGTCTTTTCCAGTACACTAGTCATGGTGAGATTTTAAATTTAAAAATTAAATTAACTATATAGTTTCCCATGGTGTACACCTAGTTTTTGAGATGGCTAATTTAAATCCATGAAAGCTACATTTGGCACATTTGGACTTAAATTGAAAAATATTTTTTAAACATCTTTTAAATGTATTTCTTTTTAAATATACATTTATATATATATATATTACCTTCACAGTCATTGCAAATGCAGTGGGTCCATCTTATCATCAGGTTCCAAACTAGCAGATATGGAGGGCTGACTGTCCTAAGCCATTTTGTATGAGGGACAGATACCATGGATTTTGGTATCTGTAGGATTACTAATCCCTTTGGGTACCAAGGGAATATTGTAGTGGTAACTTTATTTTGTGAGTTGCTAATAGTTATAAAATTACTTCTTTTTGCCCAAAGTACTTATTTTTTTCTCACTCTATGCCCAAAGATAAACAAACTTTTTAAAATAAGTGTATAGATATACACACTTTTACTATACTCTTGGAAGGCTGTTTCACTGTGTATTACAACATTAGATCAATGCCACATTTGAAACCCTCAATGTCACATTTGAAACCCTGACCACAACAAATAGATATCTCCAATTGTGGCAGCTCTGGGGTTTTCATTCGGAATCTTAGTTTCAAACTTCCTCCACCTTCTGCCTGCCGTTTTCTCTTTAAGTAATAAAATGCAGATTTTGGGATTTGACAGATCTGNTAAAATGCAGATTTCGGGATTTGACAGATCTGTACTAGATTCATACTTCTGCTCTGTCATCTGAGTTGAAACATGTGTACAATTTGACTCTGATAAGATGATATCAAAATATATCTTTCCATTATGTTCTATCTTCCTGATTTATAGTTTAGAATCTCTGTTTCCTAGAACCCTAGGAAACATTCTCTTCATCAGTTTTCTATGCGAGATTTCCCAGTCAATTCTGTACTCACCACTCCGCTCTCTGGAATCAGCTCTTGGTGCTGGCACTTGCCTTTCCTACTTTTTCTCTTGTCTCCTACATCTTTTTACCTTACTTAAAATTCTGTGTCATCAAAGAGAGTCTTGCTTTCACGTTGGTTCAGAGTCCTTTGCTGCTTTTGAGCCATCTTGATTTATAACCAACCTGCTGCTTGGTTAATTATATTTATTAATGAATTTGTTATAATCACACTAGCTGGGGCTTGTGAGAAGAGTTTGGCTTTCCCATAGTAGCCTTGTATTTTCCACAGCCTGGATTTTAAACATGACACTGAACACACTCAAACCAAAAGACAGAATCTGTCAATGCTTGCTTTTATTTTCCAATTAATGTTTGTTGAAGAAATTTAAGTAGGGTTTTCAAGCTGTGAGAATATAGGAAAAAAAACACATTTTAAAATTAAAGTGAGTACATGTTAAATTATAAGCTATTCCAAACATACAGACTTGTACAAAAAGTTATATAGTTATATACCATGTACCATTTTTAATAGATTTTAAATTTGGCCTAAGCTGTCTCTTAAAACATCCAAATCCCACAATAACAACTTATGCCCATCTCTATACTTCACCTTTCCCTTCCTCCCCTTGTCCTGAAGTAGTCATATATCATTTGCATGTATTTTTTAAAATTTACCGTTAGTATTCATTTATTAATATGTACCTAATAGTTTATAGTATTGAGGGGCTGACGCTGAAGCTGAAACTCCAATACTTTGGCCACCTGATGCAGAGAGCTGACTCATTTGAAGAGACCCTGATGCTGGGAACGATTGAGGGCCGGAGGAGAAGGGAATGACAGAGGATGAGATGGTTGGATGATACCACCGACACAATGGACATGGGTTTGGGTAAACTCTGGGAGTTGGTGATGGATAAGGGGGCCTGGTGTGCTGCAGTTCATGGGGTCGCAAAGAGTCAGACATGACTCAGGGACTAAACTAAACTGAACTGAAAAGTTTATAAAAGATGGTGTTATAATTTCTGTATTAATTTGAAGCTTAAGGTATTCCAGTAGTATAGTGTGTTCATATGAATATTTCCATATAAAGATAATTTCTACATATTTCAATTATTACAGATTTGTTGGCAAATGAAGTACAAAAGCAGAGAAGGAAATGGAAACCCACTCCAGTATTCTTGCCTAGAGAATTCCGTGGATAGAGGAGCCTGATGGGCTGCTGCCCATAGGATCATAGAGAGTCGGACACAACTGAAGCAACTTAGCATGCATGCATGCATTGGAGAAGGAAATGGCAACCCACTCCAGTATTCTTGCCTGGAAAATCCCAGGGACAGAAGAGCCTGGTGGGCCGCCGTCTCTGGGGTCACACAGATTTGACATGACTGAAGCGACTTAGCAGCAGCACCAACAGCAGCAAAGTACAAAAGACTTTATTCAAACTGTGCTACAGACCCCACGAAGTTTCAGTTTTCTGCTCAGTTGCTCTAATTGTCATCTTGCATGAAAGTTCATTAAAAGCAGATGCGACAGGGCCTAGAGGCAGGAATCTATTAATCCTATAGGCAGTATTAGACTAAATGTTATACTTAGGATGGAGGGCTTGGAATGAGACTGAAGAGGAAAGCCCTGATACTGATGATTATAGTAAAATAAGTCATGTATTTGAGTTTAACGACTTGTGAATTTAGTTATTTTCAAAATTTTTATTAATTTTTACTTAGAATAACATTTAGCAAATGTTAGTTTCATGATTTCAAGATAATCTAGGGGGAAATACCTTTGTTCACATATGCAAGAAAGGATGATATACTAAGTTCTGTATCTTGGGAAACAATCCACACTTATATGTTAATATGTTTGGTTAAGACATCTGTTACTGTTTTAATTCATGTTTCCTGAATTTAAATATAGGTTACAAATTTATGTATTCTGATTAGTAACAAATGATCTGAACATCATCAAGTGCCTCTACCCCTCTAGTGGCTGTGACTTTTGTGGGCGGGGTGGGATGAGGGGGTTGATTCCCAAAGGAGGCTGATGGGAGACCAATTTTAAATTTTCAGATATGTAGCATTATGATATCTCTTAGTTATTTGGGAGGGTGGACTTCGAATGTTTATGTTAGCAGGTGGCAAGGAGAAAGGCCTCTAATCCTCATATTCTCTGGGACCCCTTTTGGTCTCTGCTACCTGCTGAGTTGTTCTGTAACGAACTCATGCTTGGAGTGCTGGTATCGCCACTCTGCTTAAGTGTGTGTGTGCTCAGTCACCAAGTTGTGGCCGACTCTTTGCAACCTCATATACTGTAGCCCGCCAGGCTCCTCTGTCCGTGGCATTGCCTAAGTGTAGGTTCGGCTGTTTTTCTCTATGACTCCATCCTTGGGTGAGCTGCTGCTGCTGCTGCTGCTAAGTCGCTTCAGTCGTGTCCGACTCTGTGTGACCCCATAGACAGCAGTCACCCAGGCTCCGCTGTCCCTGGGATTCTCCAGGCAAGAACACTGGAGTGGGTTGCCATTTCCTTCTCCAAAGCATGAAAGTGAAAAGTGAAAGTGAAGTCACTCAGTCAAGTCTGACCCTCAATGACCCCTTGGACTGCAGCCTTCCAGGCTCTTCCATCCATGGGATTTGCCAGGCAAGAGTACTGGAGTGGGGTGCCATTGCCTTCTCCGCTTGGGTGAGCTACAACCTCATAAATTTCTGCTGTATATGAAAACTCTTGAGCTAAGATCTTCTCAGAACCACATGATCCTGCAAATCTCCAGGTCATGTCAGGAGCCAGGGAGACTGCCTCATGCTTATCTACCACTTTTTCATTTTATTTTTATTATTTTTAATTGGAGGATAATTGCTTTACAGTGTTGTGTTGGTTTCTGCCATACAACATCACAAATCAGTATAACTGTATACATATATATGTATATATACCTTCCCTCTTCAGCCTCTCTCCCACCCTGACCCCCATCGCACTGCTCTAGGTCATCACGGAATACCAGGCTGAGCTCCCTGAGTTATACAGAGCTTTCCACTAGCTATCTATTTTACAATTAGCAGTGACATATATACACCCACTTTTAATGTCATTAAATCAGCCCTTCCTGAGTTTTGTTGACTGTGTTATACACTTGATGCTAGATGTTTCTCCTCAAAGCTTGGCATCTCCCAAAGATAAAAATGGTGTTTCCAATAGAGCCCTTGAAGAAAAGCCTGTCTGCAGGAACAGGGCCAGCAAATTGTCTTCTAGCTTTTGTACAAATAAATGAATGAATTACATGTGAATCATTAGTCTAAGTGGAACAATTTTTTTAATATATAAATTATCAGCAGTAATTTTTATGCACTGATTGTCTCTGAAACAAAAGAATGTGAAACTATTTGGTTATGCTTTATTATTTTCCTCTCAATAAGAGGAAGCTGTAAGATTTAATTTTTATTGCAGAAAACTAGAAGGGAGTCCATACAATAAGTCAGGAGACCTACTGAATATTCCAGACTCTAAATTAATCTGAAATAAAAGCAAGGAGACCTAAAATAGCTTTTTGTTAGTAAGGCTATGGTTGAATTTGTAAAGGAGAAGAACTACAGGTTTATTTTAATATCTGGGTTGGAACAGTTAATTTTTTTAAAAGAAACTGAGTCACAAATTTAACATTCTGTGATATTTGTGCTTGAAAAACTTCATCTTTATCATACTGCTCCCCTTATCCTTGACCAAGTACATTTGACTCTCTTAAAATAACACACATACACACACGCAAACCCTAGTTGCAGATATATAGCAGTACATAGGAAGTATTAGATGCTTTCTTAAAAAATAAATATTAAATGCAGAACTTTAAAAATTTGCCTCCTTTTACTACCTTTAGAACAAAAATATGTACTTCTTTTAGTTTGTAAGATTCTGTTCTCATATGCTTTGGGCTGGCAATTTCCTTAGAGAATATTCTATTATTTTTATTTTCAGTCAGTATTTAGTTTTGTTTTCTACCATGTGTATTGTTTATATGCTGTATTCTGCCCTCAGTCGTGTCAGACTCTTTGTAACAGCATGGGCTGTAGCCCACCAGGCTCCTCTGTCCATGAATTTTCTAGGCAAGAATACTGGAGTAGGTTGCTATTTTTCTCCTCCAGGAGATCTTCCTGACCCAGGCAGGGATCAAACCTACTTCTCCTGAATCTCCTGTCTTGGCAGGAAGATTCTTTATAATTAAGCCACTTGGGAAGCCCATATCTGATTATACTGTACATAAATGAATGTGTGTGTGTTGTGTTACTTGCTCAGTCATATCTGATTCTTTGTGACCCCATAGACTGTAGACCCCCAGGCTCCTCTGTCCATGGAATTCTCCAGGCAACAATACTTGAGTGGGTTGCCATTCCCTTCTTCAAGGGATCTTCCTGACCCACGGTTTGAACTCAAGTCTCCTGCATTGCAGGCAGATTCTTCAACATCTAAGCTACCAGGGAAGCCCCACAGTAATGAATGAAAATAGGTAAAATGAAGGATTGTATTGCCTTTTCTCAACAACACCCCCCAGGTAAAACATCTCTGTGTAGAAATTGTTTATTCCTTTAAGAAAACTTAAATTTGATTTTGGAGGAGGATGGTTACGTATATATGTATAGATGAATCCTTTCACTGTGACTATCACAATATCATTTGTTAATTCACTATACACCAATACAAAACAAAAATATTTTTTAAAATAAACTNATCAGTTTGAGGATCCAAGTGGTATCAGATTTTGTTTACAAAAAGACTGTACATTTTCTGCCATTAATACTTAAGGACAAAATATATTAATACATACACATTAATGTATAGAAGACCTATTATAGACTTGTGACTGTAACATTTTTTAACTTTGTGATATGGGGATATATACAGTATAGATGATGATTCTGATAGTCATATCTATGTTCCAATCAGCTTTAGATTCAAAGCCGGGGATGCAAAGTCTTTGGGCTAGATTTTTCATGTCATCAGACCACTGTTCAAATATGGTTCCTTGTTCAAATTTCATGTCGAAAATTATGGGAATGGAAAGATAGGGGATATATAGTAGTATTTAGTATGATACAGAAGTATGTTACCTCTTGCTGGATTATGGATGCTTGAGTAAATTATTGCCTAGTTTTATTTGAATAGCTTTGAAATACTTGTTGTTCTGTTCCACTGCTAAGTCATGTCTCACTCTTTGCAGCTCCGTGGAGTGCAGCACATCAAGCTTCCCTGTCTTTCACTATCTCCCATAATTTGCTAATCATATCCACTGAGTCTGTGATGCTATCTAACCATCTCATCCTCTGCCACCCTCTTCTCCTGTTGCCTTCAATCTTGCCAACATAAGAGTCTTTTCCAATGAGATGGCTCTTAGCATCAGGTCGCCAAAGTATTGGAGCTTCACCTTCAGCATCACTCCTTCCAATGAATATTCAGGGTTGATTTCCTTTAGGATTGACTGGTAGGATCTCCTTGCTGTCCAAGGGTTTCTCAAGATCTCCAGAACCACAGTTCAAAAACATCAATTCTTGGTGCTCAACCTTCATTATGTTCCAACTCTCACATATGTACATGACTAGTGGAAAATCATGGCTTTGACTATATGTACCTTTGTTGGCAAACTTATGTCTCTGTTTTTTAATACACTGTTTAGATTTGTCATAGCTTTTCTTCCAAGTAGCAAGTGTCTTTTAATTTCATGGCTGCAGTCACTGTCTGGAGTAATTTTCTAGCCCAAGAAAATAAAATCTGTCATTGCTTCCACATTTCCCCCTTCTATTTGCCTTGAAGTGATGGGACTGGATACCATGAACTTCCTTTTTTGAATGTTGTTTTAAACCAGCTTTCTCACTTTCCTCTTTCACCCTCATCAAGAGGCTTCTTTGCTCCTCCTCACTTTCTGCCATTAGAGTGATATCATCTACGTATCTGAGGTTATTGATATTTCTCCCAGCAATCTTGATTCCAGTTTGTGAGTCATCGAGCCCTGTATTTCATGTGATGTACTCTGAATATATGTTAAGTAAGCAGGGTGACAATATACAGTCTTGATGTACTCCTTTCCCAATTTTGAACTAGTCCATTGTTCTGTGTCTGGTTCTAATTGTTGTTTCTTGACCTACATACAGGTTTCTCAGGAGGCAGGTAAGGTGGTCTGGTATTCCCATCTCTTTCAGAGTTTTCCACAGTTTGTTGTGATCCACACAGTCAGAGGCCTTTTTGTAGTCAGTGAGTGTTAGTCACTCAGTTGTGTCCAACTTTTTCTGAACCTATGGGCTGTAGTCTGCCAGGCTCCTCTGTCCATGCAGTTCTCCAGGGAAGGATATTGGAGTCGGTTGCCATTTCTTTCTCCATGGACTATTCCAAACCCAGGGATCAAACCCAGGTCTCCCATATTACAGGCAGATTCTTTACTGTCTGAGCCACCAGCCAATGAATCAGAAGTAAAAATAATCTTAACCTTCTAATTAAATTTGTATTTTTCAAATCCAAAATTCTCAAAAGAAATTTTAAAAAGATTATGAACATAAATCGTTCATGGTGAGTTTCCTTTGATGCAAAGCATAATTGGCATGAAAAATATTATTCGATTACTAGAGAGATAAAAGAGAGAGAGCAGATCTACACTGTGACTGGAAGTTTTTCATTTCTATGGATCACATTAGCCATATGCGTACAACTCTTATCTTCAAAGTCCTTTAAGAAAAAACAAAACATGTTCCTCTTTTGATATAGTTACTGGGTTTTAACTGATACTTGAGAAAAAGCAGAACACAAACAGATACTATCTATATTAAAGACTGAGTAAATCTTATGTTTTTGATTATTGGTATTTCAGTTCAGTTCAGTTGCTCAGTCATGTCTGACTCTTTTTGACCCCCACGGATTGCAGCACACCAGGCTTCCCTTTCATTCACCAACTCCCGGAGCTTGCCCAACCTCGTGTCCATTGAGTCAGTGATGCCATCCAACCATCTCATCCTCTATCATCCCCTTCTCCTCCTGCATTCAATCTTTCCCTGCATCAGGGCCTTTTCCAGTGAGTCATTTCTTCACATCAGGTGGCCAAGGTATTGGAGTTTCAGCTTCAGCATTAGTCCTTCCAATGAATATTCAGGACTGATTTCCTTTAGGATTTATTGGTTGGATCTCCTTGCAGTCCAAGGGACTCTCAACAGTCTTCTCTAAGACCGCAGTTCAAAAGCATCGATTCTTCAGTGCTCAGCTTTGTTTATGGTCCAGCTCTCACATCCATACATGACTACTGGAAAAACCATAGCTTTAACTAGACTGACTTTTTTTGACAGTGTAATGCCTCTGCTTTTTAATATGCTGTCTAGGTTTGTTATAGCTTTTCTTCCAAGGTGCAAGAAAATTCATGTATTTGTATTACATTCACTGTATATCTTACTTAAGCAATCAAATTTCTAATTGTAGTTCATATATTTCTACTTAAACTAATAAAAAGTTGCAGAATATGTGTATATCTGCAATAATATAATAACCATTTATCTATAAATATTAATATCAAATATTAATATTAAGTAAAATAACAGTACTTTGTTTTAATTCATTAAGATCAATTATTCAGGAATTGAGTATTTCACAAGTAGTTCTATGACCAAACTTTGCATAATGAAGAAACTAGAAGGAATGAAAGAGAATTGCACAGGGAATAATTTTCTGAGCAGCCAGTAAATACTATGTAACACACTACTTCAGATCAGTTCAGTCACTCAGGCATGTCGGACTCTTTATGATACCATGGACTGCAGCATGCCAGGCCTCCCTGTCCATCACCAACTCCTAGAGCTTACCCAGACTCGTGATGCCATCCAACCATCTCATCCTCTGTCGTCCCCTTCTCCTCCTGCCTTCAATCTTTCTCAGCATCAGGGTCTCTTCAAATGAGTCAGCTCTTCATATCATGTGGCCAGGGTATTGGAATTTCAGCTTCAACATCAGTCCTTCCAATGAACACTCAGGACTGATCTCCTTAAGGATGGACTAGTTGGATCTCCTTGAAGTCCAAGGGACTCTCAACAGTCTTCTCTGAGACCGCAGTTCAAAAGCATCGATTCTTCAGTGCTCAGCTTTGTTTATGGTCCAACTGTCACATCCATACATGACTACTGGAAAAACCATAGCCTTGACTGGATGGACTTTTGTTGTACATTACCAAAGTAACGTCTCTGCTTTTTAATATGCTATCTAGGTAGGTCATAACTTTCCTTCCAAGGAGTAAACGTCTTTTATTTTCATGGCTACAGTCACCATCTGCGGTGATTTTTGAGCCCCCAGAAATAAAGTCAGTCACTGTTTCCCCATCTATTTGCCATGAAGTAATGGGACCAGTTGCTATGATCTTAGTTTTCTGAATGCTCAAACTACCACACAGTTGCACTCATCTCACACGCTAGTAAAGTAATGCTCAAAATTCTCCAAGCCAGGCCTCAGCAATACGTGAACCGTGACCTTCCAGATGTTCAATCTGGTTTTAGAAAAGGCAGAAGAATCAGGGATCAATTTGCCAACATATGGTGGATCATCGAAAAAGCAAGAGAGTTCTAGGAAAACATTTATTTCTGCTTTATTGACTATGCCAAAGCCTTTGACTGTGTGGATCACAATCAATTGTGGAAAATTCTGAAAGAGGTGGGAATACCAGACCACCTGACCTGCCTCTTAAGAAACCTGTATGCAGGTCAGGAAGCAACAGTTAGAACTGGACATGGAACAACAGACTGGTTCCAAATAGGAAAAGTACATCAAGGCTGTATATTTTCACCCTACTTATTTAACTTATTTGCAGAGTCCATCATAAGAAATGCTGGGCTGGAAGAATCACAAGCTGGAATCAAGATTGCCGGGAGAAATATCAATAACCTTAGATATGCAGATAACACCACCCTTATGGCAGAAAGTGTAGAAGAACTAAAGAGCCTCTTGAAAGTGAAAGAGGAGAGTAAAAATGTTTACCTAAAGCTCAACATTTAGAAAACTAAGATCATGGCATCTGGTCCCATCAACATCCTACTTATATACCACTTAAACCATTTGGTACATGATCCACAGCTTGCCAGCCATGCCATGCATGTCACAGACTTGAAAATATTGTCTTCCTCTTGATTAACTGATAGTATGAAGTTCAAAAAGTTGAGATTAAGCATAGTGTCAAATACCTTTACTTGCATGATGAAAGTTTTGAAAGTATTGTAAGAGTAGTATTAGCATGAATTAAATAGATTGCATGATTATTGAGAAGAGAATATTTGCTGAACCTTTTTTTTCATCCTCTTGTCTCCAGCTATGCATATAATTGGCGAGTTGACTTCTAGGAAGTAGATTTAATCTATAAAAGATCTCAACTGACATCCTTTTGAAACTTACTATTACTCTTCTGTGTTTTTGATGGACTTCCCTGGTAGCTCAGATGGTAAAGCATCTGTCTACAATGTGGGAGACTGGGTTTGATCCCTGGGTGAGGAAGATCCCCTGGAGATGGAAATGACAATGCAATCCAGTATTCATGCCTGGAAAATCCCATGGACCGAGGAGCCTGGTGGGCTACAATCCATGGGGTCGCAAAGAGTCGGACACGACTGGGTGACTTTGTGTGTGTGTGTGTGTGTGTGTGTGTGTGTGTGTGTGTGATGAGCAAATACTCTTAGAATTCTCTCAAAAAATTTTCACCATGCAGAAGTGAGTGTTATTTAAGTTGTGCTTTGTTTTCAGTTTTTTTGAAATTCAGTATAAGAAAGTATTTTTTCTTATTTTGTGAAATTTTGTAATTAACCACTGGGCACGAACTATCCAGATTCTTTTTTGGAAGATACTGTTATGTCTTGGCACAGAATGCTGTATTTGTTGGCACTGAAACAAATGAAAGAAATGAACATACTAAAATCTCTGGTTTGGAATACTTAACACAAAAGTAATTACATGTGACTCTATTGACTAAAGATATGGCTAATATTAAAAAAAACTATCAGGTGTGGGGAAGATTGGGAGAGACAATCTTGAATTCCAGAGCTGTTTTTGTGCTCTTTAGCTTTCACAGCTGGAATTTACTACTTCCTTATAGTACAAAATTCTTCATCCACCAGTTTCTTTATTTTAGCATCTTACTGGCAGATGGAAAGTGTTCACTAACCATGTTGCTGAATTAACATGAAAGGCGTTTCTAAACCACAGTAAAGAATGGAGCTGAATATGTCGAGTCCACTTTGTTTCATCTAGAGTGCCTATATTGTTATGATAATCATAGAATCTTTGAAGGAAAAGGATCATTAGAGGTCATCTGGTTTTCACCTCATAGGGCCACGTCTATATCTCTAATGATACAAACAAAAACATTTATTTTTGTCTAGGTAAAATCCTCATACTACAAATTAAGCCATTTTTTTTCTTTAAAAAATATTTTCAATGGAAATATTGAATAATCACACACTATTCTTTGTGTTAAAGTCCTTTGTTTATGCATTTGCAAAGTAATTTTTTTTAACATCTTTCTTCTGATCAAATAGTTTCATTTTCTTTAATCCCTCTGCTTTGTGTTCTATTTTTGCGTTATATTAATCAGCTATATAGCTCTCTCCTAAAACCTTCAAAAATTCTATGGTTTGGTTATGATCTATGAAACAGAATGCAGCATTTTTGTTATATATCTGTTGAGTATCTCCCACTCTCCATTACTGCATGCTCACTTGTGTATTCTAATATAGTGTTTGATTAAAAGCAATTACAACTACAACATTCATATTGTTGATCTGTGACTAACTTACATGATTACCAGCTTTGGAGATTTCACCTTCTACCAGCTTTCACTGTGATATATTTATGAGCTGCTTCTATGTTGTTGCACTTTTAAAGGTGCTAATGAAGTCGACTATCTATCTTGCCAAATTCTAAATTCTGAGAGTAGGAGCCATATATCTTCTATCCCCTAAAATATCCAGTACATAGTACAGAATCTAGCATGGATAAATATTTGAGAAATGAGTGATGGAAGGAAATTTTTTTTTTAATATAAGGTTTGATTTGGACTTCCCTGGTGGCTCAGATGGTAAAGCATCTGCCTACAATGTGGGAGACCCGGGTTCAATCCCTGAGTCAGGAAGATCCCCTGGAGAAGGAAATGGCAACTCACTCCAGTATTCTTCCTTGGAAAATCCCATGGATGGAGAAGGCTGATAGGCTACAGTCCACAGGGTCACAAAGATTTTATTTGGTTTAGCCAGATATAATACCTTCTCCCTTAAACCTGAGCTTTTGGAGCCTAGTTTTCTTTCTTTGAGTTTATATATATATGTATTTGTGTATAAACTGCTTTTCCTCCTGTGCAATCCAATATTTCAGGCTTTACTAGTATACAAAACTACTAATATTGTAAGGAAATTTCAATATATAGAAAAATTGACATATTCTGTCAAAGTTATACCATGAGATGTCCCTCCCCATCTGTAGGAAGGTGAATGTGTTATGGCAGTACAACCAGGCAGCTTTGCAAAAAGAGATTCGCAATTCTGGGATTACTAGAAGAGCACCATTCTTGATTTCAGTATTCATGAAGTGAGTAGATTTCTTCAGGCCTCTATTTCCTCGTTATAAACAGATATAATATTTTTTGTCCTTAGAAATGTAATGAGAGTGTTAAAAGAAATAAAAATATGAGAGTACCTAGTCACTGTATAAGTATATAATAGAACCTCAGCAAATAATTTTTGTCCCTTTTTGCAACACATCATGCTAGATATCTAGTATTGATATAGGCTAAAACAATTACACAGTCTGTAATGGAGACAGAAGGGAACAAATAAACTATGAAATTTTCTAGCACATGACAAAATGGTTCTGTGAAATCTTATGTTTCTTGTCATGCTCTGTTGCTCTGTCATGTCCAGCTCTTTGCAACCCCGTAGACTATGGCCCATCAGGCTCCTCTGTCCATGGGAAATTTAAGGCAAGAGTACTGGAGTGGGTTGGCATTTCCTCCTCCAGGGGCTCTTTCCTACCTAAGGATCGAACCCACGTTTTCTGTGTCTCCTGTATTGGCAGGTGGATTCTTTACCACTGAGCCACCTCTCTGCATTTCTTGTCAGAAGAGAGGAAAACAACAAAATATAGAATTAATAACAGAAAGTTTGTGACTTTAGATAATAATGAAAAGTGAAAGTGTTACTAACTCAGTCGTGTCTGACTCTGTGATCCCATATACTGTATAGCCGCCAGGCTCCTCTGTCCAGGCAGTGCTAGAGTGGGTAGTCATTCCCTTCTCCAGGAGATCTTTCTAACCTGAGTCTCCTTCATTATAGGCAGATTCTTTATTGTCTGAGCCTCCAGGGAATGCCCAGTGTAATAATAAATGTTAAATGGCACATGACTAGTATGAAACTGGCAACCCACTCCAGTTCTCTTGCCTGGAAAACCCCACGGGCAGAGGAGCCCGGTAGGCTGTAATCTATGGGGTCGCTATGAGTCGGACACGACCAAGCAACTTCACTTTCACTTTTCACTTACATTGGAGAAGGAAATGGCAAACCACTCCAGTGTTCTTGCCTGGAGAATCCCAGGGACGGAGGAGCCTGGTGGGCTGCTGTCTATGGGGTCACACAGAGTCGGACACGACGGAAGCGACTTAGCAGCAGCAACAGCAGTATGAAACTTCAGGTATATGTTACATGGTATCCAGGAAGCCTTAGAATCACATTTCTGTGTATATCCTACACTTTCCTGTGACTCCTGTTTGGTTTAAAAGCTTTTTCAAAATGTAATTGGCATACAATAAAGTGCATATATGTAAAATGTACAATTTGATAGGTTTTACAGTTGTGATTGAATAGGTGATTAAATCGTCATCACGTTCAAGATAATGAACATGTTTATCACTTCTAGAAACGTATTTCCTTTTGCAGTTGTCTCCCTCACCAGTCTTCCGGTATCCCTGTCTCTGCAGATAACAGCTTACTTGCTTTCAGTCACTGTAGATTAGTGTGTATTTAGATAAAACGGGAGTCAGACAGTCTGTATTCATTTTGTCTGGCTTATTTAACTCAGCTAAATTATTTTGGGATTATCCTTTTATGTAGTTCATTGTATCAAATGTTCATTCCTGTATCTTGCTGTGAAGAATTATAATATATGAATATACCCCAATATTTTCAGTCTGTTTACCCATTTATGATCACTTGGGTTGATTCAAAGGGATTTTTTTCATTGAAATATTGCTGATATACAATATTATATGCTACAACTATACTTAATAGTAGTCACAATTTAAAGGTTATATTCTATTTATAGTTATTATAAAATATTTGCTGTCTCTGTCATGATATAACATATATTTTATAGCTAGTTTTATATCTAATAATTTTGTGTACCTCTTAATCCCTTGAGTCAAGTTTTAGGCTATTGCAAATCAAGCTGCTATGAACTTTCATGTATTAGTCTTTTCTTTAGATCACATGATAAGTGTATGCTTAACTTTTAAAAAAATATCAAACTCTTTTCCAAAGTGGTTGTACCAATTTACATTTCCCTTGCAGTACTGGAGAATTCCAGTTCCTCCACATCCTTGCTAATACTTCTAAATTTTAATCATTCTAATATGGCAACCAACTCCAATATTCTTGCCTAGAAAATCCTATGGACAAAGAAGTCTGGAGGATTATACTCCATAGGGTTGTAAAGAATTGGGCATGACCAAGTGACTAAGCACAATAGATTTATAATGGTGTCTCACTGTGATATTGTGGAAGCTGAGGTCACTGATTGTAAACTTTCTTTGTTATAATATATAATATAATATAGGTGTTTCATTTTTTCAAACTTCACCAAAATACTGCCTTAGTAGCATCTCACACATCTTTTAATTTTACATCCTTTATTGTTCATGATTTAGTCAATTTTGGTAGAGATTCCATGTGCCTTTGAAAAGAAAGTATATTTTGCTCTTTGTTGGATCTCTATTTCCTTGCATGTGTGTGCGTGTGTGCTAAGTTGCTTCAGTCATGTCCACCTCTGTGTGACCCAATTGACTGTTGACCACCAGACTCCCCTGTCCGTGAGATTCTCCAGTCAAGAAAAATGGAATGGGTTGTCATTTCCTCCTCGCAGGGATTGTCCCAACCCAGGGATGGAAACTGCATCTCCTGTGTCTCCTGCATTGGCAGGAGGAATCTTTAACACTGAGCCACCCAAGAAGCCCATATATTTCCTTAGATCAAGTTGATAAATAACGCTATTTAGGTCTTCTATCCTTACTCACTTTTTGTGTACAGTTCTCTCATTTATTGCAAGAAGCATAATAAGATTTCTGACTTTTTGTGCATTTTTCTTTGCCATTCTACCCCTTTTTGCTTCATATATTTTAAAATTTTATTACTGGTGCTTTTTAATCGTCATGTTTCTCTTGATGAACTGACCCATTTGTAACAGGAAATAAACTTCTTTATCCCTAGTAACATTCTTTTATATGAAAACTATTTGGTCTTTTATTTATTATTAACATGCTGTATCTTCCTTTATTCTTTTCAGTTCAGTCTCTCAGTCAGGTCCAACTCTTTGCAACCCCATGAACCACAGCACGCCAGGCCTCCCTGTCCATCACCAACTCCCAGAGTCCACCCAAACCCATGTCCATTGAGTCAGTGATGCCATCCAACCATCTCATCCTCTGTTGTCCCCTTCTCCTCCTGCCCTCAATCTTTCCCAGCATCAGGGTCTTTTGTTTTCTCTTTAAATATAAATTTATTTATTTTAATTGGAGGTTAATTACTTTACAATATTGTATTGGTTTTGCCATAAATGAGTCAGCTCTTTGCATCAGGTGGCCAAAGTATTGGAGTTTCGGCTTCAAAATCAGTCCTACCAATGAATACCGAGGACTGATCTCTTTTAGGATGGACCGGTTGGATCTCCTTGCAGTCCAAGGGACTCTCAAGAGTCTTCTCCAACACCACAGTTCAAAAGCATCAATTCTTCAGTGCTCAGCTTTCTTTATAGTTCAACTCTCACATCCATACATGACCACTGAGAAATCCATAGCCTTGACTAGACGGACCTTTGTTGACAAAGTAATGTCTCTGCTTTTTAATATGCTGTCTATGTTGGTCATAACTTTCCTCCCAAGGAGTAAGAATCTTTTAATTTTATGGCTGCAATCACCATCTGCAGGGACTTTATATTTAAAGTGTATTTCCTAGAGTTAGCACAGAGTTGGGATTTTTTCCCAAGGTGTTAATACATGCCTTTTAATTGGGGTTTTTAGATCATTTACATTTTAGGTGATTATGAATAAGTCTGTTTGAGTCTATAATATTTTTCAAAATATGATTTGTTAGTTGAGACCAGAGCAGTTTTTGTTTTTATAGAACTAAGTCTCTTCTACTGAAGTGATACCATTCTAAATACTCCACCCAGTGTCCTGTGCATTATAAGATATTTCAGTTTTGTTAGTGGGAACAGGCACTATTCCAGGTCTTGTGAGAGCTCCAGATTGTTGTTATTCAGTCAGTAAGTTGAGCCTGACTTTTTACAACCCCTTGGACTGCAGAATACCAGTCTCTCCATCCTTCACTATCTCCCGGAGTTTGCGATATATATATATATATATATATAGTTGTCTCAGGTAGAGGGTAAATCTAGTGCCTATTACTCTATCTAAAAATCTTTTTTTAAAAAAAGAAAAAAAAAACAAGGTACAATTTTTTTGACAAATTTTCAAAGCTGTGCTTTATTTGCCCTCCTGTGACATTTCTACTTTAATGTCCCATTATTGCTGCTAAGTTGCTTCAGTCTTGTCCGACTCTGTGCGACCCCATAGACAGAAGCCCACCAGGCTCCCCTATCCCTGGGATTCTCCAGGCAAGAAAACTGGAGTGGGTTGCCATTTCCTTCTCCAAGGCATAAAAGTGAAAAGTGAAAGGGAAGTCGCTTAGTTGTGTCCAATTCTTAGCGACCCCATGGACTACAGCCTACCAGGCTCCTCCATCCATGGGATTTTTCAGGCAAGAGTACTGCAGTGGGGTGCCATTGCCTTCTCCAAATGTCCCATTAAGTCATAATCTATTCTTTTAATCAGAGTTTATTTCTCAGGTCTTAGTTCTAGTACTAGTTCTAGTTCTAGATGTTTAGTTCTAATACTACCACACATCCAGAAAAATTAACATAAGTAATGATTTCTGCTTGAATATAGTTCTAGACAGACAAAATTCTTACCATACAGTTACTTTATTCTAATAAAACTTTATCTTGCCTTATACAGTCTACAAGGAGTGCACTTTTTGTTTATCAGGTGTATATAAACAAAGAGAGAGAGGTGGTATAATTTCTTACAGTTTTACTGCAGGTTTAAATAGATAGGTAGGTAGATAAATAGATAAGCAGTTTTCAAAAGGGTTTGGGGAAATATTTAGAAAGGAAAGTACAGATGAGGAGCTGACTATAGCACATACATTTTAGATTCTCTAGGGTAATAACTTTTCTAGAAATATGTCAATCATGACTCTGTACTCAGGATAAATTATAAAGCTTGTAGGTAAGGCTGCATCACCAGTGAGTTAGGCATTTTCTCTTTCATTCACATGACTTCTGAGGATGAATACCCTATACTCTGTCTTTTTGCCCTATATTTAGTGCCCAGAAATGTCTCCCTGAGTAGCAATGATGTGAAATATCTTTGAGTCGTTAAGCACATCTGTATTGTATGCATTTTGGTCCACAGGCAAGGTCAGATGAGATGAGTTATTTCAAAATCTGAAAATGTATCTATGTGAGGAAGATACTAAGCGTGGTAGTTCTTCACACAAAAGACAAATTCAGCCCTGTGTATGTGTGTTACGACAACCCCACGGGCTACTCAGGGCCAGTGAATCAGTGTTTAGGGTGAAATTCAGCCAAACCTGAATCTGCAACTATTATAACTGCACCAAGGCCTACTACCATCATTTATGTTCTCAGTGCAGCTGCTGCCTCCATCCCTTAAAGACTAGAGGAAAAGTTTGGTGAAAGAGTGGGAGCCAGAATCTGAGGAAATGTGAACAGAGGCAGAATCTCAGCTTCTGTGAGGGGTCCTAGGCAAGGCTTCAAGAAAGAAGGCAGAGACACTTTAGTAAGTGACAAATGGAAGCATCTTCCTTCTGTTCTTGGGTGAGAATGCATTTCTTCTCCATGCAGGCATTGCTTCACCTAGGGCACATTTTTTATTACGCATGTCACTGCTCCATGCAGTTGACATTCTGAAAATGTTGATTATTTATGTTATTTAACCTGGTCAGATATGAACGATAAAGTTAATCTTATTTTCTTTTATTTTACTTTCATTATGTTAGGCTTTGGGCCAGGGATTGAGCTGTGGAAATCAAAGAGGAAGCTGAAACTAAATCTATTTGATTTAAATGTCTTTTGGAATTCAAACCAAATATATTCCAAGTCTTGAATACAGAAATGAAGTTGATTTCTACAGTTAATATAAACAAAAGATGGTCATTGGAGAGTACTTCAGGAAAAGTATGAGCTATCTTTTTAATGGATTGAAAAAAAACTAGATTTTAAATCCCATTAGAGATGGGATTCTTTTTTTATCAATAAACAGACAACACCATTGCAAACTTTCTGAAAAGGATCAACTTAATTATGTGCCAAGATTTCCTGCTGAGATTTTGCTTAACGTGGAACAAATAGTTCTACAAATGACACCATAAGGAGCATGGTCCCTGGAATGTGAATATCTGCCAAGAGAATCCAAATAGTTTTAAGAAATGTCTTTTTCCTTCAAAATTATTTTGTAATGGCATTCACAATTTAATTTTAAAATGCAAATTTTCTTATTTAGAGAATTTTAGTGTAGAGTAAAAATGAGTTCCTTTGGCTCTCTAGCCATATGTCAGGGTTAAGTAAGATTGTTCTAGTACCTTCCTAAGGAAGTGCTACATTATAGCAGGGGACATCAGAGGTTCACAGTGACAGATTTACTATTGGAAACCTCAGTCCAGATCTGTCTCTAAGGGGATTTTCTCTTAAGCAAACATTCTAACTCTGGCAGAAAAGGAAAACCAGTTTTAATATGTCTGGAGTATATAAGGAATATAAGGTAGAAGATAAAAAATTAAGATGACTTTACTTTTTTCTTTGGCTTCAGTATACAATTTGGGGTTATCAACCCAATATTTTAGCTCCAATATTATAGCATTTGTGTTTCTGTTTGTGTGTTTAAGTGTATTAAATTTTTCTTTCTTTAAAGNTATATATTTTTCATATATATATCTTAATTATTTACATATATATTTTTATTTTAATTTGTTCAGATGAGCAAAAGCCCACTCATGAGTGTAAAAAAAAGGGGGGTTCGATATAAAAGTCATTTTAAGGTCAAACACTGTGAACTGACTCAGAAGCTATCTATAATCAATGTAATTAGACTTGTAAAGTGGAGAAGTCATTGATAAACTTTGAGAATTAATTTTTCTTTGATGGATTTTGAGAAGTATTTACAGTTAAAATCATTTCTGGAGAAGAGAAATTTCCATTTTGAGAAACACAATGATGCATTTGTCACTTTTGGAGTCTACTCTTTTACTTTAATTTTGTAATAAGATTTTGGATATTAGTGGAAAGGCAATATTGAAGGAAGATCTTTGCTAAGTATTGAGCTAAAAGAGGATGAGGGTTTGGCTACTGAGGATATTCAAAGGTAACCAAAAACTAGCAACAGAGGTTTGTGAGATACTGATACTTACGTTTTCCTAAATTTATTTTTTGTACCCACAGTCTCTCTACTTATATTCAAATTTGTTTATATATTGAGTTTTGAACAAAGAGTCTTGATTGACTAGTGGGATTCGCTTCTGGCCATTATTTGTAATGATAGAAAAGTAGAAACTGGGGCAACAGGAAGAAATGATGAGATACTTAAAGTTAACTGAGGCCCTGTGTGTGTATGTGTGTACATGCACGTGCTCAGTCACGTCCTTCTCTTTGTGACCCCGTGGACTATAGCCCATCAGGGTCTTCTGTCCTTGGAATTTTCCAGCCAAGAATTCTGGAGTGGGTTGCCAAATATTTCAACTCCAGGGTATCTTCCTGACCCAGGCTCAAACCCATGTCTCCGGTATCTCCTGCATTGCAGGTGGATTCTTTGCCTGCTAAGCCATTGGAGAAGACCAACTGAGATCTAAGATGGGTCAATCACTTTTTTGTAGTCCTTAGAGACACCTTTAAATTAGGTGGAATTGATAATATTATTTGATTTGTTATTGTTATTTAACAGATGGTGAAACAAAGTCAGAAAAGTAAGGTCAAACCAATGAACTGGTAAGCATGTGTTTGGAGACAATTCTCCCTAGGCCAGGGAAAATCGTATTTCCATACCATTACTCCAACCTTTAGGGTCATAGATTCTGTACCTAATCATGTTTTTAACTACTAGTGTGACTGTATATTGTTATACTACAAGGGTGTATGTTGTCACCCTGCTTATTTAACTTATATGCAGAGCACATCATGAGAAACACTGGGCTGGAGGAAGCACAAACTGGAATCAAGATTGCTGGGAGAAATATCAATAACCTCAGATATTCAGATGACACCACCCTTATGGCAGAAAGTGAAGAAGAGCTAAAGAACCTCTTGATGAGAGTGAAAAAGTTGGCTTAAAACTCAACATTTAGAAAACTAAGATCACAACATCTGATCCCATCATTTCATGTCAAATAGATGGGGAAACAGGGACAGACTTTATTTTGGGGGACTCCAAAATCACTGCAGATGGTGACTGCAGCCATGAAGTTAAAAGATGCTTGCTCCTTGAAAGAAAAGTTATGACCAACATAGACAGCTTATTAAAACACAGAGACACTGCATTGCCAACAAAGGTCTGTCTAGTCAAGGCTATGGTTTTTTCTAGTAGCCATGTATGTATGTAAGAGTTGGACTATAAAGAAAGCTGAGCACTGAAAAAATTGATGCTTTTGAACTATAGTGTTGGAGAAGACTCTTGAGAGTCCCTTGGCCTGAAGGAGATCCAAACCTGTCAATCCTAAAGGAAATCAGTCCTGAATATTCATTGGAAGGACTGTTGCTGAAGCTGAAACTCCAATACTTTGTCCACTTGATGTGAAGAACTGACTCATTTGAAAAGACCCTGATGCTGGGAAAGATTGAGGGCAGGAGGAGAAGGGGACAACAGAGGATGAGATGACTGGATGGCATCACCAAATTGATGGATACGAGTTTGGGTAAACTCTGGGAGTTGGTCATGGACAGGGAGACTTGGCATGCTGCAGTCATGGGGTCACAAAGATTCGGACACGACTGAGCGACTGAGCTGACTGACTGGTTAGTGTGACTTGGGGAAGTGACATAAGTTCTCTGAGGCAGTTCTACACCCTAAATGTAGAAGTTAGATATGATTATTTATAAAATTTCTTCCTCCCAGACAGTATCTTTAACATGTACAAATAACAAAAATCCAAATATGGTCCACATAAAAATACCAATGGAGTTTAATTATATCTTTTAAAATTCAGTTCAGTTCAGTCACTCAGTCATGTGCGACTCTTTGTGACCCCATGAATTGCAGCATGCCAGGCCTCCCTGTCCATAACCAACTCCCAGAGTTCACTCAAACTCATGTCCATCGAGTCGGTGATGCCATCCAGCCATCTCATCCTCTGTCGTCCCCTTCTCCTCCTGCCCCCAATCTCTGCCAGCATCAAAGACTCTGAGGTGGCCAAAGTACTGGAGTTTCAGCTTTAGCATCATTCCTTCCAAAGAACACCCAGGGCTGATCTACTTTAGAATGGACTGGTTGGATCTCCTTGCAGTCCAAGGGACTCTCAAGAGTCTTCTCCAAAACCACAGTTCAAAAGCATCAATTCTTCAGTGCTCAGCTTTCTTCACAGTCCAACTCTCATATCCATACATGACTACCGGAAAATCCATAGCCTTGACCAAACGGACCTTTGTTGGCAAAGTAATGTCTCTGCTTTTCAATATGTTCTCCAGGTTGGTCATAACTTTTCTTCCAAGGAGTAAGTGTCTTTTAATTTCATGGCTGCAATCACCATCTCCCATGTTTTTGGAGCCAAAAAAAAATAAAGTCTGACACTGTTTCCCCATCTATTTCCCATGGAGTGATGGGACCAGATGCCATGATCTTATTTTTTAAATTAGCCACCTAAATTGTTTAAATTTTTTTAATGATCAGTTTGCATTGAAGTTCATTTCTATGCCTAAAAGAAGAGAAAGTATATAACACAAAGAATGCATTCATAACTAAGTAGGATATCAGTTTACTTTTAACTGAAACTGTTTTAAAAGTTTCTATTAAAATAATGAATTCAATAAAATGTTCTCTCATATATATACAGAAATCTTATAGAAATTTGATATATGTATTATATTTATTCATTAAACACTTTTCATCTAGATGCAAGAAATTTTGTTCAGGTCTCTTCGGTGGAACAAAATTTGACTCACTGTTGCTGAATTATCAGTTTATTTATTAGCATTGCAAGCCAAGAAAATCTCAGTTTTCTATGTACCTGTTTTTACCCTCAACTTAGATTTAATGTTCTACAAAACAAAATGATTGATAAATTTCTTTAATTCATAGATCTACAAACTTAAGTTTTCTTAAGTCTTTCAAATATTCCTCAGTTTGAATAGAGTAAGAATTTTTTTTCTTTACTTCTTCCAGGAAATTTAACTCCAGTTTCTCCTTCCTCCATTTTCCTTCTTCACCTCTTCACCTCCTATCTCTTCATAATTGTTCTTTCCTTTTAGCTTATCTTTGAAGCTCATTCCTTCTTTATTTTCTTCCCAGTACTAATAAAATCTCAATCAATAAATGTAATTCAGCTCAGTTCAGTTCATTTGCTCAGTCATGTCCAACTCTTTGTGACCCCATGGACTGCAACATGCCAGGCCTCCCTCTCCATCACCAACTCTCAGAGTTTACACAAACTCATGTCCATCAAGTCAGTGATGCCATACTGACATAAGATGGTTATCTTATTCTCTGACATCCACTTCTCATCCCACCTTCAGTGTTTCCCAGCATCAAGGTCTTTTCAGATGAGTCAATTTTTCACATAAAGTGGCCAAAGTATTGGAGTTTCAGCTTCAGCATCAGTCC
The DNA here is from genome assembly GCA_006410935.1 of Redunca redunca. Lineage (NCBI taxonomy): Eukaryota > Metazoa > Chordata > Mammalia > Artiodactyla > Bovidae > Redunca > Redunca redunca. The sequence continues at coordinate 81,855 of SJYQ01006199.1, read as the reverse complement.
TTCCGGTGAACACCCAGGATTGATCTCCTTTAGAATGGACTGGTTGGATCTCCTTGCAGGTCAAGGGACACTCAAGAGTCTTCTCCAGCACCACAATTCAAAAGCATCAATTCTTCAGTGCTCAGCTTTCTTTATAGTCCAACTCTCACATCCATACATGACTACTGGAAAAACCATAGCCTTGATTAGAGGGACCTTTGTTGGCAAAGTAATGTTGCTGCGTTTTAATATGCTGTCTAGATTGGTCACAACTTTCCTCCCAAGGGTGACTGTCTTTTAATTTCATGGTGGTAGTCACCCTCTGCAATGATTTTGGAGCCCCCCAAAATAAAGTCAGCCACTGTTTCCACTCTTTCCCCATCTATTTGCCATTAAGTGATGGGACTGGATGCCATGATCTTAGTTTTCTGAAAGTTGAACTTTAAGCCAACTTCTTCACTCTCTTCCTTCACTTTCATCAAGAGTCTCTTTAGTTTTTCTTCACTTTCTGCCATAAGGGTGATGGCATCTGCATTTCTGAGGTTATTGATATTTCTCCCGGCAATCTTGATTCCAGCTTGTGCCTCATCCAGCCCAGCATTTCTCATAATGTACTCTGCATATAAGTTAAATAAGCAGGGTGACAATATACAGCCTTGACATACTCCTTTTCCTATTTGAATTCATTCTGTTGTTCCATGTTCAGTAGTCATTATAAATATCTTTCTCTACTCAAATATGTTACCTAGATGATTGAATTCTGAATCTTTTCTCCTTCATTAGGAGTGATATGCATATTCCTTTTACCAAAAGGAAATTCTGTATCTAATTTTGGTGGGGAAAAGCACAGAATTCCAGTGATTAAGCATCTGTCTACCTTTATAATTTTGGTGACAATTCTGATGACTTTTTTCCTACCCATTGTTCAGTTGAATGTTTATATCATATAACAATGCTCTTAAGCTGGCTTGAAACACAACATTAAAAAACTAAGATCATTTCATCTGGTTTCATCACTTCACTTCATGGCAAATAGAATTGGAAAAAATAGAACCAGGGACAGATTTTATTTTCTTGGGCTCCAAAATCATTCAGTGACTGCAGCCATGAAATTAAATGACACTTGATCCTTGGAAGTAAAGCTATAACAAACCAAGACAGCATATTAAAAAGCAGAGATGCCACACTGTCAATAAAGGTCCATATAGTCAAAACTATACTTTTCCCAGTAGTCATGTATGGCTCTGAGAGTTGGACCATACAGAAGGCTGAGCACCAAGAATTGATACGTTTGAGCTGTGATGCTAGAGAAGACTATTGAGAGTCCCTTGGACAACAAGGAGATCCAACCAATCAATCCTAAAGGAAATCAACCCTGAATATTCACTGGAAGTTGAAGCTCCAATACTTTGGTCACCTGATGCAAAGAGCTGACTCATTGGAAAAGACCCTGATGCTGGGAAAGATTGAAGGCAAAAGAAGTAGAGGGTGGCAGAGGATGACATGGTTAGATTGCATTGTGGACTCAAAGAATATGAATTTGAGCAACTCTGGCAGTTAGTGGAGGACAGAGGAGCTTGGCATGCTGTAGTTCATGGGATTGAAAAAAAACTGGACGTTACTTAGTGACTGAACAACAACATGCAAACACTCTTTTCCAACAGCACAAGAGAAGACTCTACACATGGACATCACCAGGTAGTCAACACCAAAATCAGATTGAGTATATATATTCTTTGCAGCCAAAGAGGGAGAAGCTCATACAGTCAACAAAAACAAGACCAGGAGTTGACTGTGGCTCAGATCATGAACTCCTTATTACCAAATTCAGACTGAAATTGAAGAAAGTAGGGAAAACCACTAGACCATGATGCTGAAGCTGAAACTCCAGTACTCATGCAAAGAGTTAACTCATTGGAAAAGACTCTAATGCTGGGAGGGATTGGGGGCAGGAGGAGAAGGGGACGACAGAGGATGAGATGGCTGAATGTCATCACTGACTCGATGGACGTGAGTCTGAGTGAACTCTGGGAGTTGGTGATGGACAGGGAGGCCTGGCATGCTGCTATTCATGGGGTTACAAAGAGTCAGACATAACTGAGTGACTGAACTGAACTGAAAGAATAATTACCACAGTCACAAATACCAAAAATTACTAAATTACAAAAATCAGAAGCTTGATCTGTGTAATGATATATCATGGTCAGCACTGACTGGAGCCATGAAATTAAAAGTCACTTGCTTCTTGGAAGAAAAGTTATGAGAAACCTAAACAGCATATTAAAAAGTAAAGACATTACTTTGCCAACANCCTGGTGTTTGGAAACCTCTCTTCTTAGAGTTCCTTTCCCGGGTCGGGTTTCCCTACCCAGGACGGAGCTCCCTCCCCCCCTCCTTTGTCTCTCTTTTCGTCTTTTATATTTTTTCCCCTACCTGTTTTTGAAGGCAGTGATCTGCTTTTCTGGGTGCTTGATGTCCTCTGCCAGCATTCAGAAGTTGTTTTGTGGAGTTTGCTCGGTGTTGAAATGTTTTTTTGAGGAATTTGTGAGGGAGAAAGTAATCTCCTGGTCCTATTCCTCCGCCATCTTCTCCCCCCTCTGTGTTGAAGACTCTTGAGAGTCCCTTGGACTGCAGGGAGATCTAACCAGTCCACCCTAAAGGAAATCAGTCCTGAATATTCACTGGAAGGACTGATGCTGAAGCTGCAACTCCAATACTTTGGCCAACTGATGCGAATAGCTGACTCATTGAAAAGACCCTGATTCTCAGAAAGATTGAGGGTGGGAGGAGAAGGGGATGACAGAAGATGAGCTGGTTATATGGCATTACCAACTCGATGGACATGAGTTTCAGTGGACTCTGGGAGTTGCTAATGGGCAGGGAGGCCTGGCATGCTGCAGTCCATGGGGTCACAAAGAGTCGGACAGTACTGAGTGACTGAACTGAACTGAACTTGGTTTATTTTTCTTTTGATACGTTTCTTTTGTAAGAGAAATGTGTCAGTGCCCTGGAGAAAGAAAATCAGTTGCAGACCCAGAACACCTAAATGTTGTTTTCAGACTCCTGTTGAGTCCACAGTAGCACCTAAAGTATATAATATAGGATAGTTGTGTTAAACTACAAGTACTTTTGGTCTTCCCTTGTGGCTCAGCTGGTGAAGAGTCTGCCTGCAATGAGGGAGACCTGGGTTTGATCCCCGGGTTGGGAAGATCCCCTGGAAAAGGGAAAAGCTACCCACTCCTGGTCTGGAGAATTTCATGGACTGTATAGCTTGTGGGGTCCCAAAGAGTCGTACATGACTGAACGACTTTCACTTTCACAAGTACTTTCAACAAGGGGCATCCCAAGTGGCGCTAGTGGTAAAGAACCCCCTTGAGAATGCAGGAGATGAGGGTTCACTCCCTGGGTGGGGAAGATACCCTGGAGGAAGACATGGCAACCCACTCCAGTACTCTCGCCTGTAGAATGCAATGGAAAGAGAAACATGGCAGGCTACGATCCTTGGTGTCGCAAAGAGACACAACTGAGGTGACTTAGCAAGCACACACACATTGTCAATAAGAGGTCTCTAATTCACGTGTATGTTTCTGCGTGTGAGTGTGTATAAGTGTGTGTTTATATGTGTGTTTTACTCATTAAAATACTTGGAAAAAACTTCCCTAAAGCAACAATTCTGGATTTATAGCAAGCACATAACATCTAAACAAGGGATGATTTCACATAGTACACAAAGTAATGTTGTTGTTTACCTGCTAAGTTGTGTTATACTCTTTGTGACTCCATGGACTTCAACATGCCAGGCTTCCTTATCCTTCACTATCTCCTGGAGTCTGATGCTGGGAGGGATTGGGGGCAGGAGGAGAAGGGGATGACAGAGGATGAGATGGCTGGATGGCATCACTGATTCGATGGACATGAGTCTGAGTGAACTCCGGGAGTTGGTGATGGACAGGGAGGCCTGGCGTGCTGTGATTCATGGGGTCACAAAGAGTCGGACACGACTGAGCGACTGAACTGAACTGATGTCCATTGAGTCAGTGATGCTAATTACACAGAATAATTTTGTATCTTAAAAAGATTTAAAATATAAACACTAGCATAGCAGATCATGATATCAATAATCTGTGGCTCATGGTGAAGTTTAATATTAGCAAGTTAAGCCATTTAAAAATGTATTAAATAAATACCAGCATAGATGATACTGGAAAATGGTAAATTCATGAAGGTGGTAGGTGAATAGATACATTGGAAACCATGTGTCTAATGAATCAAACCAACCCCCAAGTCAGTGGGTTCCTCTTGCTTCCCCTTCTGCTTAGTAGCTATTCCCAGTCAGAGGTTTTAACCTTGTCCTGTAACAATACTTTCAGTTTGTCTCCACTGTGGATAATAATTTGATTAATTTGATGATATATCCCACCATGGATATATGTTTTATAGTGATGATTCTTTTCTTTCTTAGATTTAATAAAGTGTAATATAAAGAACAATTCTCATTCTTCATTGTTTATGGTGACACATCAGAACTTGAAGGAATATTTGGGTGAACTAAATTAATGCAGGTTTAATGATGATTCATGTTTTCCATTGAGATACTTTGCTTTCTGCATGGGTCTAATGGCTGAATTAAAATGTGAATTTTATTTGAATTCCTTTATTTAAATTCCCATATTAAATTCAGCCCAAGCACTGTGTTTTGTGTTTTTTGATTGTTTTTTGCATTTCTTTTCATAACCTGTTGTCTCTCAGAAATATGTATCTGGAAGCAGATGCGGTATTAATATAGAAGGAAAGCAGGCTTATAAAAGGTGAATAAAGCCATCTAACATGGAAGTGCACTATTAAGGTTTTTAACGACATTTGGGATTAAGCCAAGTAAACAATCATGTAATGTAAGCAGAATCTTAAAAAACAAATCAATACCTTGCTGAGCAGGCAGTCAATAAGAAATGATGAGATAAAGGCTGATATGATCATTTACTGATATGTAGCACCTGGTTGAACTGTAAGTCAAGTAAGGGACACGTTTTGCACTGAAAGAGAGAGAGACAGACCCCCATATTTATTTTTCAGTAAGCAAAATTGTTTTCCTCAAATTAGAATGTATGCCAAATTATTTTTTTTAAAGTTCACACAGTTCAGAAATAACAAATCTTATCACTGAAGACTTTGAAATTTTGTCCATATTTATCTCTGAGTGTAAATTATACTCCTTACACAAATATAATATTTTTCCTAGTGAGGTTAGACCTTTGCAGCTTCAGGGTTATATAAAGGCAACTGTGTTTCCCTGAGTTCACTTTAGCTCAACTTTTGACATGTATACAATTTTAGTCATCATTTAGTCCATAAAACTGAGATCTTGGAATAAAGTGGCAAAAGGAGGAAGCAGTGGAGAACTTTTTTTTTGGAGGGATTATTTGTGTTCCTTTCAGTATGTTTTATAGTATAGGTATTAATGAGATTATATGAATTCAAGACCTGGTTTTGCAGTTTAAGAGCTGTGGGCTTTGGGACAACTAATTTATTGTAATGTGAGGTTTAGTATTCTCAGCTGTTCAATATACATTCCTTTCTGAGTTGCTTGGTGGATCATATGAATCAAGCTTTTCCTTGAACTTAGATAAAACAGTCAACAAATACTAGGTGCTATTGTTGTTTGCAAACTAAAACATAAAATTCAAACTGGAATCTGAAAATACTAATATCAGTTTTAAAAGATTGCTCATAACAATATTTACTTACAAATCTCTTTGCATAACCAAATTTTGATGTACCAACCACAATGAAATAAAAAAATGCTGATGCTATAAAAAAGGAAATACAATTCTGGTTGAAATGATAGACCTATTTGGTACTTTTATGCAGTAAATCTAGTCAGTAAATCAAATTATTGACCTCTAGTCAATAAATCTTGTCCCTAGATGCATTTCCTTCTGTTGGAGTCTCAGTTTTCTTTCAGAGATGAATTTGGCTTGTTTGTACCTAGCATACTTTTATCAGTGTATGCTACTGATAAACTTTGTAAGTATGTAAGCTGATAAGCTTTGTAAGTATGGCACAAAAGCTGAGAAAAAGGTAATTATCCAGAATATATGCAGACCAAAGTATCTATCATGGTGTTTCTAAGATTGGGGTTTCTGTATTGCTATAACCATTTAACAGTCATTCAAATTTCTGTCTTTATTTTGGCTTTATTTTGAATTTCTTTGTATTTGAAATTCATTTGTCCAAAAAAAAGTGGCCAAATACAGATGCTCTCTTCCAAGGAAGAGAAACAAGAGAAGTTCTATACAAAACCTTGATTAGCGTCAGTGCCTATCTGCACCAATGGACCGTCTTCCTGATCTCTCCCAGCACTCTTGCTGAAGTTGACCTGTTTCCTCTCCTTCAGCCACTTCATCTCCCTGTTTTCTTGGGCTTTCCAGGCCTGCTTATTCTTTCAAGGTCCTATTTTTTCCTGGGATGTAACACGGTTCAGTCCTTTCCTCTTTGCCAATTTTCAAGGTCACTTTATTTTAAAACTTTTTTTAAAGTATTTATTTATTTGGCTGTGCTAATAGAATCTTTAGTTGTAGTGTGTGGGATCTAGTTCCCCGACCAAGGATTGAACCCTGGCCCCCTGTAATGGGAGCATAGAGTCTTAGCCACTGGACCAACAGAGAAATCCCAAGGTCACTTTCTTAATATAGCATTTGCAGACTATCATTTGAAATCCCCCCTTGCACACACATTCTCTATTCTTTTCTCTGTTTCTCAACATAGCACTCTTTATCCTCCAGTCAACATTTTTGTTGTTGTTGTTGCCATTGTCTTTTATCTTTCTAGTCTCAAATCACCACTTGGCCATTAGTATATAAATTCAATGAGGGTAGGGATTTATGCCAGTTTTCTTCATTAATATAAACCCTATGAGCTCAGAACAGTGCCAAGTACATGATAGGTGTTAATTCATGTTTGTTGACTAAATGACATGTATATCATCACCCCTTCCCTGGTGGATCAGAAGGTACAGAATCCACCTGCAATGTGGGAGACCTGGGATCGATCCTTGGGATGGGAAGATCCCCTGGAGGAAGACAAGGCAACCCACTTCAGTATTCCTGCCGAGAGAATCCCCATGGACAGAGGAGCCTGGCGGGCTACAGTCAATGGGGACACAAAGAGTTAGATACGATTAAGCACAGCACAGTACATCCTTTCTTAAGTTGAGTTTTCCTAGAATTAGAACTTGCATTCACAAGCTTTTGAATATAAGTGGTTTATTGGGGTAATGATTCCACAAATCAGGAATGATGGGCAGTTAACCAAGGAAGGGAAGGGGGAATAGAAAGTACATTATTGAGCAATTTACTGCAGGAATGAGATCCATTCTACAAAGAAGTTCTGTAAGATAGTGTAGAATAATCAGTTACCCTAAACAAAGGAGAGAGCTGAGATATTTATTGACCAGATCCTGTCCGTCATTTGTTTAACACAGCTCCAAGGAGGAGAAGGGCATAGTGCCCTAAAAAGCACTTCCAGATCAGGGCCAAGCAGACAGTCCCACACGCTTGTAATTAGAAGCCACTGGCTTAACAGGGAGCTCTGTTATGCTCTGTGATGAAATAGAGGGTGGGATGTAGGGGTGTGATGTAGGGGTAGATGGGAGGTAGGTTCAAGAGGGAGGGGATATATGTATACATATGCTGATTCACTTCACTGTGCAGCAGAAGCAACTAAATTCCAATTTTTTTTTTTTAAAGAAAGTCATTGGATTAGCATAGACAGGGGTGATGAGTACCAAAGATTGTAGATGGGGCACTGACACCATGCATTTCAAAAATCCATATACCAGAACAAGACTTCATTACTTTGGGGTTCAAGAATCTGAGGATATCCCTCCATTTGAGGGACCCTGAATAGCTCAACGTGTTGTTTCTCTTCTGTTCCCACCACGAATTTACAAAAAACCCTTGTTTTCAATTTATATCAGATACAAATATTCATTAAATTAATTTTAAAGGACAAAAAATTGAAAGATGGGAATCTTAAAGACTATCTAAGTATGTAAGGGGCAAGAGAGCATCCTACCATATATCCCCATAATTAGGTTAGAGTCTAAGACTGACAACTGTTGGTCACTCTCATCTGGCACCACTACTTCCTCTCTTTATCCTTTTACAGTAACTTCCTTACAGCTGTTATTTGAGTCCTTAAAAATAGAGTCTATGCTGTTATCATGACTTTCCATTATCTTCTCCATTGAAATGATTTTTCATAAGAAAATAAAAGATGATGTGACAATAAAGACTTTAGGTAGGCTAGCATAAAGTGAAATTGGCCACCAGACAATGCTGTTGCTAAAACATGCTTCTTTTCATACACCCTTTCCTTTACACAAAAAGCAGTGTTTCTCCTAAGCATTGTGAATGATATAAATTGTGACTGTAAGGGTTTAGGATATTGGAGACAAAATAAAAGAAAACTGTGTTTTAGATACTACAATGAGCTCCCCTCACTTCACCCCCCTAAGTTTACAGTATGATTTTCTAAATTAAAAAACAAATCACAGATTCTTGTCAAGTGTGATAGATGGCATTGCAGGATGTACTATGATAATTTCTAAAACTGCATAATATGCATTCAAAAAATTTTTGCTGAAAATTACATACATTGCATTAAAATGCAATTTTAAAAATGCTCTGATTGGAGCTTCTAGAGAGCTAGATTATTATAGATTCACCTCTTTATAAAGAAAATATGTCATTGTTACTTTGTTTTACTTAAAGCCTTTATCTTCTCTACCTGGAAGACTAATGTAGAAGTTTTAAAAAATCAAAAATTCAAAAGCAAAACAGAACTAAGAGAATCCCACTGGGACAAGCTACAGCTGGCATTGTTATTCTCAACTGCTGGTGCGTTCACATATTATTTCCGCTTCCCCTAGAAGAACAGGTTGTGCATGTAAGTGCTCATTGAGGAATATTACCCTGATTGATGAGAAGTAACATGAAATTAATTTTCAGATCTACCAGACACTTTACAACGCAAGACAACCTGCAGCTTTCTAGATAATCAATATCACTAAATGCTATAATCACATTTGTCATGTAGAGACTATGTTCAGAAAAGGTTTACCAACTCCCATTTTCATGGAAGCCTGAGTTTGCGAATTGTTTTTAAATAGAGAGTAATTCTGAGACTTCTTGTAGAATGAGACTGCATTTCCCAGGTAATTATAAGCCAATGAAATACTTTGGAAATTATGTAAATCATCACATACAGAAAAGAATGTTACTATTAGGAGTCCATACTATTTCTAAGCAAAATATAGTATGGTATTTATATCAGTTAGGACTCTTGTCTGTCAATGACAGAAAGTCGACACAAACTAGTGGGGAAATAAATTTTTTGCCTCAGTTTCAAGGAATGGATAGAGTTGACTTCAGGCACAATTTGGATTTAAGAATTCACATAGAGTCATCAGAGGCTTATCTTTTCCTCCAGTTTTGAACTATTACTTACTTTGGCTTCTCAGATGGGTGTACTCTACATGGTTTTTAAATGACCCATGGCAACTTGAGGTTATAAAACTTGCAATCATGAAAGAGAAGAAATCCTCTCCCTTTCAGCAGCCATGGAGATCACCTGAAATGATTTTAATTAGTCTCATTTACTTATCGACAAAGACTCCTAAATTGCCCATCAATCTACCCATTTTTATTTCCCCTTTAGAAACAGAAGCCTAAATCTTTTGTTGATGCATTGTTATCCAGAGTAAGTCATCACATTTCTCATCTCCCCTTGAAGCTAGATATTGTCATGTGACTAGGTTCTGACCTTTGAAATGTAACCAGAAGTCTTCAGTGGGACTTCCAGGATAAATATTTTGGGGGAGTTTTCTTAAAAAGCCTTCTTGTTTTGCCCTTCTGTCCTCCTTCAGGCCTGCAGTGTGATGACTCAAGCACTAGTGGTCATCTTGGGCCATGAAGTGACTAAGAAAAATGGTAGCCTTTACTTAGGATGGTGGAGCAGAATGATAGAAATCTGTGTTCCTCAGGATATTCTCTAGCCACTATACAATCCCTGCACTGCCCTCCTTCATACTTCTTTAATATTAAAAGAGAATAATCATCTGTTAGGTTTAAGTTATAAAATAAATGTTTTTAAACATCAGTAACATGTTATTTTTGCAGACTAATTGTGTTCTAAGGGAAGAGTCCACCTTAGGTCACAGATCTTCCCTTCGTGACAGAGGAGGCAGTGATCCATGAATAATAGCTTCACCAGTGGTGGAAATAGTAATTTCAAAATGACCAAAAAAAGCCAATAAGAATGTTATATATCTACTATGTTTATGTCAACCACAAAATCATGTGTCTGTAAACCCTCCCTACTATAGAACATAAGGAAGAGTCAACTTGCATCATCACTGTTGAGGAACTCATAACCAGTCAATGAGCTTTAGAATATTTGCTAGCAGCATATATAGGTATATTCACTTCTATATGATGCTAATAGAGACCTGGAGGCAGATTTAGAGGGAGAGGTCAAAACTGTATAAGGTTGATTTAAAGAAAGAACATAATGATGTCTGTGATAAAGAGGCTATGTATTGATAACTGACAGTTATCCTGCCCCCCAGTAGTAGATAATATTTTCTATCAATAGAAAAGAAGGTGAGAACTCCAATTCTAATCCCATACTTCTAACTCTATGATGTTAGATTCAGGAGGAGGAAACAAGGAGCTTCCATGATGGAGGCTCAGTTTCATTGTCATAATTCTTTTTGCTTCAGTGTTTCTGTGACTACATTACTTTTTTGTAACAAGAATCATTGCATGTTACCCAGTTGCCTGTAATCATTATGTTTTTTGAACTGGAAGATAGATAGTGATGATTACAGAAGAATATTAACATGGTCAACAAAAACTCCATATTTCAATATTTCACTTTTTAATATGAAGAAAAGTTTGTCAATTCATTTTTCTTAATGATATCTTCTAGAGAATAAAAAAGTTTAATTTTGGTTAAATTCAATTTACCAATTTTTTTGATTATTGTTTTATGTGTTCTAAGAAATCAGAGAAGGGCATGGCAACTCACTCAAGTATTCTTGCCTGAAGAATCCCATGGACAGAGGAGCCTGGAGGGCCCTAGTCCATGGGGGCCCAAAGAGTTGGACATGACTGAAGCAACCTAGCAAGCAAACAATCTTTGCCTACTCCAAGATTATGAAAATATTTTCCTATATTCTAGAAGCTTTATATTACACTTACGATAAACTGAGATTCATTTTTGTGTATGGGTATGGTGGGTTGTGGAGAAGGCAATGGCACCCCACTCCAGTACTCTTGCCTGGCAAATCCCATGGACGGAGGAGCCTGGTGGGCTGCAGTCCATGGGGTCGCTAAGAGTCGGACACAACTGAGCGACTTCCCTTTCACTTTTCACTTTCATGCATGGAGAAGGAAATGGCAACCCACTCCAGTGTTCTTGCCTGGAGAATCCCAGGGATGGGGGAGCCTGGTGGGCTGCCATTTATGGGGTCACACAGAGTCAGACACGACTGAAGTGACTTAGCAGCAGCAGCAGCATGGTGGGTTGAGATTTATCTTTTTCATATAGATAGCTGCTTATTTCAATAATAGTTGCTAAAAAAGACTTTCCTCTGCCTATTAAATTGATTTAGAGCCTTTGTTGAAAATCAGTTAACTGTATGTGTAGACTTATATTTCTGGTTTCATTTTGTTTAATACTCTCTTGATACTGTAACTTTAAAGTAACTTAAAATCAGGTACTGTAAATACTCTAGCTTTGTTCTTTTTTTCAGTATTGGCTGATTGTTCTAGATCCTTTGCATTCAAAATAATTTTAGGATAATCAATTTCTTAAGAATAATTAGATTAGGATAACCTATCCCTTCAAAAGTAACTTGCTGGAATTTTAGTAAGGGTTTCATTAATTCTGTAAATTCATTTAGAGAAAGCTATAGCAATTTGAATTTCCTAGTCCATGAATATATATATCACTGCATGTTCTTGGACATATTAACTTTCTCTCAGCAATGCTTTATGGTTTTCAGTATGGTCTTGCACAAATTTCGCTAGCTTTATTCCTGGGAATTTGTTGTTTCATTGATACCATTGTAAAAGTTTAATTTTTTGTTATTGTGGATATATAGATATATAATAAACATATACATTGATGGTGTATCCTATGCCATTCCTATTAGGTAGTTAGACATTAGCAACAAGGAACTGACAGAGGTGAAAGAAGCAAGAGGGGGATAATTCAGCTAAGCACCAACTATCTGAGGACTCTCGCTTGGGGGACAACCAGTTAGGCCTCAACCATCTGGAGACCCTCCTCTGACTTCACCCAGAACCTGTGAAACTCTGGTTGGTTGGTGAGCAACTTATAAAGAGGGAGCACAGTAACACAAGAGAAGCCTTGGGCATTGCATGCCCCGACTAGACAGGCATGTAACTTCTAGTAAACTCAGACTTAATATATACCAACATTATAATAAAATCTACCCCCCCCCACACCCACGATGGGTTTTTCTTAGTGAACCAAGGGTAGGTACATGAGCATTAATGAATGAGTTACAGATATCAGGGCAGTCAATCAAACAGCTGTTCCGTCTTTCACCCATGATTACATTCTACCTCCTCATAGAACAACTTATAAACAACCTGAAGCCTGTATGCATGTGGTTTAAGTCACATCAGTCATGTCTGACTCTGAGACTCTATGAACTGCAGCCTACCAGGCTCCTCTGCCCATGGTATTCTCCAGGCAAAAATGCTGAAGTGAGTTATCATGCTCTCCTCCAAGGGATCATCCTGACCCAGGGATGGAACCTGCATCTCTTATGTCTCCTGCATTGGCAGGAGGGTTCTTTACCACTAATGCCACCTGGGAAGCCCCTAAGCCTGTATAGGTGCGCTGATTTTACTTTCCAGAAACATCCTCACTCTCTCTCTGAGAGTATATCTATGCTTTAATAAACTTTGCTTTGAGCTTAAGCCTGAAGTGGTAGTTTGCAAATGTTTGCTTCTATTGCAAGGTCCGACATTGCTGGCCTGGAACTCCAGTTGACTTCCTCTGTTGAAACTCTCTGTCTGACAAATCGCATGGTAACATTCCAAATTCAGTTATTAATTCAGCAGTTTATAGCTTCCTTTGACTTCCTTATGGTATAAAGAGAAAACTAAATCTATCTTTCACCCCTGTTTCTCAGTCCATTTCCTCAGTTCTTATTCCACAAGGCATCACAGAACCAGATTCTTTTCTCTCTTTTGAGAAATAAGCAGTGCACATATAAAGAAGCCCCATATAGTATATATTACAAACAGTTTTATCTTTTGATGGTCCCTCACTCCACCTTTCTGGGAGGATCCAATTTGTTTCTGAGTATCTACAATTCATATGAAAATGTAATAAAAAAAGAAAATAAGTTTTCAAATACTGTATTTGTTTTCTTCAAATTTATAATATCAAAAAATGAAAACATTGTTCCATTTCTATTTAACAATATGAATGAATAGAAAACTCTACATATTGTGAGTATTTTTCTGGAGTATTACAATTTGGAACTGTATATATTCTGTTCTACAATTGGTTTTGAGGTTCAGTGATTTTCAGTATTGGCTGCTCATTGGAATCATTCAGCTTGCTTTAATAAAAATACTGATATGTGGGTTCCACCCCAAAGAATCTGATTTTATTGCTATGGAGATGGACTGGGCAGAGGGATTTTTTAACATTCCCTTGGTGACTTTAATGTGTAGCCAATTCAAGAACTGCTGTTTATACCTATATGGTTTATATAGTTTATATTTGTAATGTTTATAATCAGTGTCATGGATCAAAAAGTTAAATAGCTTGGAAACATAAAATTCAAATAACCTTACATAAAGCAATTAAGATTTTCATGTGACTCTTTCTGCAACACCCCAAATGGAAACCTTAGCAATGAACTGTAATGAACTTATAACTGTAACTTGTAAGTATCTTTCAAACACAAAATATGATACAATTTAGGGGAGAAAACTTAAAAACCCATTATACTGATACTCAGTACTGATTGTTAACCTTTTGTAACCATGGAGAATTGCCTGGGTACAATGTAATACTAAGTCAAATAGTCTATGTCTCTGATCCAGATTGCTTTCTTATACTCTTCTATTCTAAAAATTTAAACAATATTTTAAATAATGCAAGCAACACATGGCAAGGAATAAATAAAACTACTGTTACCTATAGTATTAGTTTTAGAGGAGTTTGTTTCCAAAATGAAGTAACTATCTAAATAGTTCAGTATCAGATACAATATCTTCAATGGTTATTTAAATTCCAATATCCTAGCATGTTGCTTGATTGAGGTGTGAATAATGCTACATTAGAACTTTTGTAAATTTTAGACCAATTTTTGAATCTGAAGTTAGGTATACAGCACAGGCAAATAGGATATATTATGAAACACAGTACTCAACAGAGTGACACAGTTAAATTCTGAGTAATCATTACCAGACAGGGAGGTATGCAGGCAGGATGGAAGAGCAGGAGGGGAATATTATCTCTCTCTCTCTATCTGTATTCATATATTTATTAGGCTATATATAATACACACAAATTAGTAAAACAGTACATTTGAGGTCTATCATGAGAATTTCTACAAAAATATAAAATGTTTCTGGAGCAGAATTGGATAAAAATTCCTCCTTTGCCATCTAAGACCTTTGTAAAATTGGAGAAATCATGTAAACTCTTAAGATTTACATCTCATTTACTTAAATGCATGTAATAATACTTCTTAGGAATGTTATGAAAATTGAGTGTGATCATGTTTATGAAAATCCTTACCCAGCAGGTGGCCTGGATCTTCAATATATGATCATTACCTGATTTTCTTAATTAAACCTAAAGCACTTTTGTTTTCATAATATTATTTAAATCTGAATTTTGTAAAATGCAATTTACAGTAAAGAGTAGCAATGGCCACCAAATAGCTCCTCCTCTCCCTTAGTAAATTTATTTTACCAATCTCAATCATTTTAACACTTCACTATCCATCTCTAACATGACTGAGCAAAAAAAGCATTGATCTAAGTATGTGAAAGGAAAATCTTAAATAGTGCATTGACATCAATGCTCTTATTATTTTATGTACTTGAATTTATATCATCTTGATGCTTTGACCTTGCTAACTCAGTGTGTTTCATAAATCAAAGATGATATTATCACTTAGAGAACTTGTTAGAATTCTAGATCTACTCAATCACAATTTCCATGTTAGCAAAATTCCCAATAATTACTCTATGCACATATTAGAGTTTAAGAAGCAATAGGGTAGATTATAAACAGTTGGATATTAGTCATGAAATTTTTTAAATATCTGATCTCAACTTTGCATAAATTCTTACTGTGTAAATTTTTATTCTGGATCCTATGGACGCAGTTAGATTTTTTGTAAAGAACAGCAAATCAGGAGTCAACACACACTTTTTGTTTTTTTAATTGGCTGTGTCATTTAGTGGTAGTGAAAATGCATCAAGTTCTTAAACTTCTAAGAATATCTGCCTTAGCATTTGTAAAGTGAAGGGCTAGTTAATACATTTCCTGATACTCAGTGGGGTTATTTAGAGGTTCAGATACACTGGCATGTTAACAATTTATAAGGTCTTTACTTAGGCACTATTGTAATCTATACATTTGGCTCAGCTGACCATAGGTAAATTTTGAGTAAGAACTTCTAAAGAAGGAAGACAGGATGGCAATCACACAGTTTGGTTAATAACTATTTATTTATGGCTGCTACTTTATAGCAAAAATAGAAGATGGCTTAGAGAAGGAGTATCTTAAAGAGAAGGATAGTTTTCAATAATCTTGATCTTTATTTTAATTGACTGATTTGTGTTGAGTGGATGGTCCAATCAGTTGCTTTGTAATTAGCTCACAATGAAATATTACTCAGAATTTGCCTTCAATTTTTCCTAGGAATGCTTCTCAGTTAAGAACTGACTTGAGGTCCTAGAAAATGTCATGTCCCCTGGATTCACACAGCAGTGAGGATACCATGAGGGATATCTTTATGGAAGCCAACAATGCAAATTCTGGTTCTTTCCATTACAGATAAAAAGACTTGTGGTCCTCATGAATTCCAGTGTAAAAACAACAACTGTATTCCAGATCACTGGCGGTGTGATAGCCAAAATGACTGCAGTGACAATTCAGATGAAGAAAACTGTAGTAAGTAACTCTTGCTTGAGAACGTTGCAAGCTTGACAGCCTATTCAATAAGCAGGATAGCAATTTTTAGTTTAGTTAAGATATGAATTTGAACCTGTCTTGCAGCTCACATTTTTATACATATAATCACATTTGAACAAGAATATTCAGACTAAATTGACCTGAATCTCAAATGGTAGAATTATTGAAATGGCTCATCTTGGGAGTTATTTTCTTACAGTTATCAGAATTGGTATGAAAGTATCATGAGGTTTAATGCAACCCGTTAGTATGCAATGAAAGAAATCCTTGATGCAAGTTCATAGAAAGAGCTGAATGATGTGGAGACACAAAACATATCATTCTTTAACCGATGGTATTCATTTTATTTCAGTCGCAAATCCATTTACACTACAAATTCACCCATGAGCATCTTTCAGTGAAATATCATTTATTCTCTCTGGAGCGGTGAACACCATATGTATTCAGGATGCTTTTCTCTGAAAATAGAATAAAGCAATTTTCATCATCTGCCTTCTGCATTTTTATGTAATAAGTTTAAAAAAACATTAATTAGCCAGCAATTTTAGTTTGTAAAAAGCATGACAGTATGTAAAATTGTGACAGTATCTCTATCTTCTAGCACTCATTTCTGAATGTATTTCTCACCAGCACTTTCTTATACTGCTGTTTAAACAAAAAGGCAATATAATCATGTTCAAAGTAAGATAATAATCAAAATCCATTATTAAATATTAACATTCTACTACTTCCCAAAAGAGTTTTATGATAACAATAATATCTACTCTTATACATTGGACTTAGAGCATTCATTTCCCATGATGCAGGAGACAAAATAGGAATTGTTATATTAAAGTGTTGGGATATATTATATAAAAGCATACAATTAGTGGAATCATA
>SJYQ01006199.1:42632-64589 GCA_006410935.1 Redunca redunca | reverse complement strand
TGAAATCTCTGGATAATTATGATTATGAAATACTTTGAATATAGAAACCTTTATTACTCCATCTTCATATAAATATCTCCCTACTGATTATACTCTTTAGAAAGGTAAAGTGCATTGCAGAGATTTATTAGAGTGTTCTAAGTTTCTTTAATCATTAATTTTTAAAAAATTATATAGCAGTTCTCAGATTCTGTCCAGTGATTAAAATAAAGATCTAGTGGTGGTAAGACTAGAGGAGTGATTTCAAAAAAAAAAATTATGTATGTACTTATTTATTTTAACTTCTTTTCAGAGCTTAAATACACAGATTAACTACTCAACTTAGTTTTGGAAAATTTAGCGTTAATTATCAATGTTATTTTGGCTTCTCTGATAGCTCTGTTGGTAAAGAATCCACCTGCAATGCAGGAGACTCTAGTTCAGTTTCTGGGTTGGGAAGATCCGCTGGGGAACAGATAGGTTGCCCACTCTAGTATTCTTGGACTTCCCTTGTGGCACAGCTGGTAAAGAGTCTGCCTGCAGTGTGGGAGACTTGGGTTCAATCCTTGGGTTAGGAAGATACCCTGGAGAATGGAAAGGCTACCCACTCTAGTATGCTGGCCTGGAGAATTCCATGGACTGTAGAGTCCATGGAGTCGCAGAGTCTGACACTACTGAGTGACTTTCACTTTTATAAATAGTATATCTGAAAGGAAGCATCTGTGACTAAAGGATATTGAAAACAAGAGAAGGAGGTGGAAAGGCAACATGGAGAGTCACATCTTGGAAGGCCCTTTATTCAAGTGGTAATTTAAATGGTGTGAGAAGTTAGGTTGCTGTTTTAATGAGACAGAAAGGGGAAGAATGAAGGGCTGAGATAGCTGGTTTCTGAGTCTCCTGGGGTTTCCTAAGTGGCCAAATATCATTTTGGTGACATCTCCTAAAAGTCATCTTTTGATGCAAGAAAGCTAGGAGAAAGAACAATTGCATCTCACTTGTCACCATGGAAACTTAGTGATAAATCACTGTAGTCACAGAGCCCTTAAGAAAAAGCAAGGGAATAGACTGCAGTATCAAGCATTGCAGTATAAAATACCCAATTATGTGTGGACCTCTTTTAGTTCCTACTAAGACAAGCAATATTGATGAATTTGGCAAGAAAAGATGGCAGTGAACGAAAATGAAGCATATTATAGTTGTGGCATGGAAGAACAGGAGGTGTATACAGGATAAACATCAGAGTAGATAGCATGTTAAACATGGAAGAATGTTTAAGAGTAAGGATCAAGGGCTGTAGATCATTAAGTGGTGCTTGAATATACCATCTTGACTAGGCCAGAAAAATGGGAAGATTTAAGCATTGAAAATGCCACCAGTTCTACATAGACAGAAGCTGAGTCTCTGAAGAATAAGAAAATACAATATATCTATAAAGAGCACCAAGAGATTAGTCCTGTAGAAGTCAGCCTTAGAAAAAAATACTGTTGCTGTATTAAAATGCTTTTAAGATATTTCCAATGTCTTATTATATATTGAAACTATTAAAATAATATGTATATAATTACAACAAAACTATTATCATTATATAACACATGATATAATATGTATTGTAATTATGACTACATATTATATACATCTCATAATTTTATATATAGTTATATATAGATGACAACAGTATACTCAAGAAGGCAGTGGTATCATGTTTTCTAAATGTCATTAGTCAAGGATATGCATTTTAATGCACATTGTCACTTATTGTTAGCCTTTATTAAGTAGTGAAACATACCAGAGATAGTTAATCAGCCTTACACAATAGCAAGATATATTTTTTTAAAGGCCCGCATACTATTATGCGAAAAAATTCACTCACATTTGATTGTCTCATTTATTTATTTATCATATGTATCTGATTTCCTATTTAAATGTCTGGAGATGGTTGAAGAAGTAGGACAATGTCCCATGATCTGCACAGTGCGTGACACATATTTATAATATTAGTAATTTACAATAAAATTTGCTTTTGGGCTTCTTTGTTTATGAATCTCTTATAATGAATTAACTTTTTAAATTGAGTTGGAAATATTCCAGGCATAGATATGGAAAGAGTTGGAATAGCAGCAGAGCAATTAACTGCCAGCTATGTTTTAGTTTAATATGCCTTCTAATTTTTTATATCTACATAGGATAATTAGCCCATTGTCATTTCATCATCTAATGGTGATCATTTCCCTTGTTAAGTGTTCAGCAGGGACATTTCACTTCAGCAATAATTTCTGCTCTTAAAAATAAGAAAATTTCATTGTTATTGAAGTCATTTAGTAATCTGGAGCAAAGGTTTGGAAATATTTAAAAAATCTGAACATCTGTATTATTTTTATCACCAACAAATATAAATGGTATGTCTGCCTTCTAAGTAATTGATGTACAAAATAAAATTATTTCATAACTTTGCATTATTAAAAAGTAACTGACCCTCCAATGGATTTTAAAGTACCAAATAATTTGATCAACTAGATAGAGGTTTATGTCGAGAAGCTGCATCTGCCTCATTTGAATTTCTAGTACTTTCACACTGAATTTGTATCAGAAGATTATTTGTATAGCATGACAGTTATACTAATTGTATTCTAAAAATTCTCCTCAGATGCTCACACTCAACTGATATAACTTTTGAACTTATAACCAAGAGTTTATGATAATATACTGAGTAGAGAAATTGGAGTCTGGAAGCTTTTATTCTCTGCCCCTAACTCTGTGGCTTTGAAAGTTGCTTTTATTTTCTGACTATAGCTTCTTAGATTTTGTAAGTCGTCTCCTATAGCTCCTTTCAATTCCGAGGCAGGATGTTTATGCCTTTACTACTATCAAAGGGAGTGACCAGTTTACATGATGCCCCTATTTTGTATCCTTAAAATAGAATCCAGATCAGCCTTCTGAAACATGCTCTGTAAAGGCTTCTTGGCTGTCAGTCTAGCTTGTTTAGATGAGATTTATGAAAAACCTGGTTAATCCTTCATGTATGTGATTCTCTATCTCCTTTGATCTCAGGAATAGGTAATATCAGACCAAGGCAATGTAGGAAGAACATTTTAGAAATATTAGGGAAAATGCCCCATTCAAATTTTCTTTCCAAATGGGTTATGTTCCAGGTATAGTTGTTTTTTGGTTCTTTTTCACAAGAAAAATGCTATCATGCCAAGTTTTAAAAATTCATCCTTTACTTTATCCCGAAAAGATTAAGGGCAAGGTAAACAATAAGAGAATACAATAACTTAGGATCTTCTCTCATAACAAAAGTATATCTTCCTCAAGAGAGAATTTATTTTTGATAGAACTGGTGGGAAAAGATTCTAAGGTATTTAGATGAGAATTAGAAACACATTAGCTACCCCATTCCTTGATGACATTTGTGTATATATAAATAACTCAGGATTATTATTTCTGACATTTTTTTAAAAACATGGTAATGCATACAGAATTTCCATTTGTACTGAAAAAACGCTTTTTTTAAGCAAGTCTCTCAATAACTTTACTCCCCTATTGGAACAGAATAATTAAAAATGCTAAAGCAAGTCTCTATAGATCACATATTCTGTGGATTTGTTGGGCAAATACCTTGATCTACTGGCTATACAATTTTATTTATAATCTTGAACTAACAACATCCTGCCCTGCCCAGAGCAGAGTGTGTAAAGGCCTGTGAGCCCATTGCTGTTTAGCACATGATAAACACACTTGTTCTTAATTAGAATAAAAGCAAATGAGAATATTAAAGGAAGAATTATCATGTTTCAATACCCTCAAATCATGAAATTAAAGATCTTACTGCTGTTTTTAAAAATATCTAAATATAACATGTTTTAAATGCACTGTCTCTGTTTAGTATTTAATGCAAATATCCAATGTTATTCACCATTATTCAAAAATTAAGCATCTATTTATTTATTTATTTTACTAGAATTTATTTTCCTTGAGAATAAAACGACGTGTATCTGCAAATGCAAGGAAAGTGAAACAGATTCAGC
The DNA here is from genome assembly GCA_006410935.1 of Redunca redunca. Classification (NCBI taxonomy): domain Eukaryota; kingdom Metazoa; phylum Chordata; class Mammalia; order Artiodactyla; family Bovidae; genus Redunca; species Redunca redunca. Next base: position 60,585 of record SJYQ01006199.1, on the reverse strand, counting down.
ATGGGTGGATACAAAGAGAAAGAGGGTTTTCTTTTATTATTATTGTAAAGTAAAATAGACATTCCTAGCTGTGTGCCTTAGATAATTAACTTGACTTTTCAAGGGCTTTAGTGTCAATCCCTGTAATGTGAACACTTATTACTTCTTCAGTAAGGAAGGCAATGATATGGCTTCGCAGTAAAAATACAGATCCTGGTGTCAGGTTATCTAGATTCAAGTTTAATACTAGCTCTTTTACCTGCTGGGTGATTTGGAGTAAGTTTTTTCCTCTCTCTACTTCAATTTACTCATCTGAAAGAGGGTCCAACAATAGTATCTACCTTATGTCATTCCCTTCTCCAGGGGATCTTCCTGACCTTGGGATCAAACCCAGGTCTCCTTCATTGCTGGTAGATTCTTTACCACCTGAGCCACCAGAGAAACCCACCTATCTTACAGAATTGTTAACATTAACTGATGAGCTAAATTAATTACTTGGCATTATTTTCACCTAGTGCCTAACAGCGAACAAAATATCAATAGCTGGTTCAGTTCAGTGCAGTGCAGTTGTTCAGTCATGTCTCACTCTTTGTGACCCCATGGACCTCAGCACACCAAGCCTCCCTGTCCATCACCAACTCCCGGAGTTTACCCAAACTCATGTCCATCGAGTCAGTGATGCCATCCAACCATCTCGTCCTCTGTCGTCCCCTTCTCCTCCTGTCCTTAATCTTTCCCAGCATCAGGTCTTTTCAAGTGAGTCAGCTCTTCGCATCAAGTGGCCAAAGTACTGGAGTTTCAGCTTCATCATCAGTCCTTCCAATGAACACTCAGTAGCTGCTATTTTTTAAATTATTGTTATAGTTATCAATATTACTATTAATAAAGTTGTTTTTACAATTAAAGTGTCATATATATATGAATATAGTACATGTGGTCTAAACAAAGGAGTATTTAAAAATGAGGGAGACCCTCCACTTAGTGGTTCTTTTTCATTCTGTTGATAAGCATCTTATTTATAGCCATAAGTTCACGCTGTTAAAATAAAGTCCCAGAGCAGAACAAAATGTTCGATACATATCACATTTTTCAAAGTTCTTCCAGTATTTTCAGAAGGGATATTTATATAGAAATGTAAGAGCCTTCATGATATTAAACATTCAGATGTCACCCTATAGTGAGAACCCGAGTGATTGTGTAGAGCAATATTTAAATACAGGCTGAATTATGCACAATCTTTATGTAGAAATTATGCTTCATATGAATATTCTTTAAATTTTATTTCTGTTGCCTATTTCTGTTTTACCTGAACAAGAATATTATTGTGTGTGAGACAGGACAATTGTAAATACAGTTAATGAGAGAGGGAATGAGGGTCTCTCATCATGCCAGATATCAGTTCTGTTTAGAGAATCAAAACCAAGCAAAGGGTGACAGTCAGCAGTTATACTGATTACTTGTTAGGGACAAATTTCTGCACTCCTACCTCATTGTCCAGATGAAACATATCCCGCATAGGAGTTGAGCCAAATGAGTCACAATATTTGGCTTAGGTCCTGTATGGAACGTGGTGAAGCATAATTAAATTAACAGTTAGCAAATTATCTGAAATGGCAGGTAAATGAGGTGAGGCATAAGCAAACAACTGTATAAATAAATAGGCAGTTTTCAAAAAAGAGTCTCCTTCAGCCTCTTCAATCATTACCCACCCAATCATGTCCAATAATATCCTCACATATCCTTTTAGTTCTAGGAGCTCTGAATTTTCCACTGAAGAATTAGAAAGTCATTAGAATACAAAATAAAAAGTCATGAACCAGAGTTTAGACTCTTCAGTTAATTAATAGTCCTGTGTACCCATAGGGAGTAACAAAATGTCTTACATCCTTTAAGTAGGTGCATAATATGATTTAGAATTTTATTGGAAAAATTATTGTTTTACTTTAATATGTAGATTTTTATGCCTTTTCTTTTACTTTGCTACTGGATTTTCATTGAACAGTAGGCTATTTATCTTTTTCATTTTTTTCAATTTGTCTCTAATGCCATTTCTATTCCTGACTTTAAAAATAAATTTGAAAACTCATTATATTATATACCACAGATGCTTCATGAAATGTTTCTCTCTTTTTTTATAAACATTTATTGATTCTGCCTGGCTAACTTCTTTTTTCTTAATGCTACCTCACGTGGTATGTCATATAAATTTTAGAATGAAGTTGCATGTGATAGAATAACCTTGTGCTATTTTTCTGTCCCCAGAGCCACAGACCTGTACACTGAAAGATTTTCTCTGTGCCAATGGGGACTGTGTTTCTTCAAGGTTTTGGTGTGATGGAGATTTTGATTGTGCAGATGGCTCGGATGAGGTAGGCATTTTTGAGAAATCAAATAAAAAATAAAGTGGTTCCTTAAAATTGCATTCATAATTATTATTCCATTCAAGGAGTGTGACAGGGACAGTTCTGAATGCACTTTGCTTCTGACTAAGATATGTATTATATCTCTGCGCTGTGCTGCAGACATCCAGCACAGGGAATAGCTCTTGTGCTGCTATTGACAGTTAATTTTATAGTCTGTTTTACCTCAAGTAGTGAATGGCTGGATTGGGAATAAGATGTTTGGAAACCCTATTCCCTGTAGCTGATGCCTTTGCCATCTGTGAATTTGTTCGTAAATTTGCTGCAGTATTTATAGTCAGGACTAATATTTTTATGCATTTTAAACAGTTTCTTCTCCCCAGACTCCTTCTTCAGTAGATATAGTCTTACAGACTTAGATGTGGGTCATCAATTTTTATGAAACCGCAGATTTAGCTTTGCTTAGATGATGGCTCACAATCCATTTATAATAAGTTCTATGTACACACAGTTAAGTGAAGAAGTTTAGAATTTCTCTGGATAATTCTGTAATCTCAGGTTGTGCTAACATTATATAAACCTTCACAAAATTTAGTATTTATGCATCTATGTGTTGGGTTTTCAGATATTAATTACTCCATGATGCTTTAAAAAATAATACATGACACACAGTAATAGGCACTTTACATGGTTTTCTCAGTTAGTGATTTTTCATGTTACTACCAGGAATGCAGCACTTGTACAATCAAGTCCAGCCACAGAAGTGAAAGTGAGGTCTCTGGTCCTCAGTGGCCACCATGACTGCCTAGACTTCTGCTACTCTGATTGACATGAATATGTACTCAGCCTCAAAAAGGGCCTCCCACTGACTATAGACTTGGGAAGAATCTTCCCAGGTGCTCTGGAGATTCCTGTGTTTTAAGTTCAGCTTCCTTAAGTATCCACTGATTACCTGCCTCTTCAGAAGACCCTGAAGGTCTCAAGTAGTTATAGAACCCCCACACACTAGATATTCCCCAACCTTCAGGGAGTCTTAACCAGATTGGACAATTCTTCTCCATTCTCTCACTATTTTGGAAAAGTACCCCCTAATCATGTACAAGTGTAGATTTTGGAATCTAATGTACTTTATTTCTCACCTGAAGGTCTGAAACCTTAAAACTTGAGGCTGCAAAGGTCTCTTAGGAGAAGGTGAAAAGTATTACTTCTGTTCATTGGGCTAGTCGCAAAACAAGTCAAACAAAATTTTTAAAAATCCACAGAGAAGTTAAAGTCTTACAATGCCCAGCTACATATTTACTTAGTATCTATATTTATTCAAAATTTTTATTAAATATTTCAAAGTCAGAAAAATATATTTCATATAAATTCATCTGTACCATTAAAATGTTTTGTCTTTGTTTTCTTTTAAAAAAAAATATGTTCCATCAGCACCATGTAATTGTGAAACATCAAAAGGCAGGGACATATTACTGAAGGCTTGTGATCTCATCCTGCATGTTTTTCACTAGATGTCCAACATACATAAACAAAATTAAACACAGTTTTTCAAAATGCTATTCATGTGAAAGATGACATCCTTATCCATGCTATTTCTCTCATGCTACAACTTAGTGGATGCAGTTCTTGGTGGCTGAATATATCTCCACCATCCAGATATTTTTATGCTAATATCCCTAGAGAATCAAATTAACTCTCTTAAAGGTAGTCTTTCTCTACATTTACAGGCTTTTGATACTGTCTATATGTAGTTAAGAGGCTAACATTACAGGCAGTTGATTTCTGTTTCCTTTCTAAAATCTAGAATGACGGGTTGCATTGTCAACAAACAAAAATGTGAGCTGAACAGATGGCTAGAAAGCATAATTACATACAGGATATTCTTATACTGGGAACAAAAGAGAAAATTGTAAGGATTCCTTTTTGTATGAATGTTAACTGAATTAGTTTGTTAATTTCCAGCCAAAACAATAAAGAAACCAAAAATTTGGATCGACGTAATTGTGTATCAGGTTAGTGGCAAACATAGAGAAGATTTGAAGTGACTTTAAAATATATTTGACCTCTGTGTCCAGTATCACATATTGTAAGGATAAAAAGAAATGCAAAAGAACCTTAAATTATATTCATACATGTGTTTTTTAAATAACATTAGTTTTGCTAATTTGAAATCCATGTCTTAGAGACTACAATAGTTCCAATGCAAAATTATTTTAATATTACTAACACTCAAAATTTTTAAATAAAATAAAGGAGACATGAATGTAGAAAAATGCAAGTAAATAAAAACCCTGTAATTAAATTCAAAAGTATCAGCTTGAGATCTTGATTTATTTTTCCCTTTTTTAAAATATATTTTTATCTCTGCCACTGAAAAATCCTAAAACCAATGACATCCCAGCTTTAAAGACTGTCTCTAGCATTCATATCATGACCTCTAACTACATTACCCAATTAACAGAATCAAAACTCCTTTGAGAAGTGGTTAATTCTAGATCTGTGAATGGAAATCGACAAAATGAGCCACTAACATCTTGTCAAGCCAGAAAACAAGACTATTGGGATAGTGTCCAAAATACATAGGAACAAAATTGCAGGGTTTTCTACATACAAAAGGGACAATTTGAGCCTTAGGGAAAAAAAGTGACTGTAATGTATTGAAATATAATATTGTATACAAATATATACGTTGATAATAATATTTAAGCAAAAAGCTCAGTTGTTACTTTGGAGGTTTCTAAGTAACTTTATTAGTATTTACTCAGCCAAATTCAAAATGTGAGACATTCTATAAAGCAAATGACCTGTTTTTCCTAAGTAGTAAATGGCATTCAAAAAAGAGTTATACATTAAAAGAAACTCAAATCAAATTCAATGTATAGGTTCTTTTAGATTTTTCNTGAAACATGAATAGCTAAATGTGGATAATTGTTAAATATGTATGATGAGCACATGGATTTTATTATTCTATTCTCTCTGCTTTTCTGTGTTTTAAGATGTCTAAGATAATGATTAAAAATGCCACAAATATAGACATAGACACATGCATCAACTGTATGCAATATATTATAAATCAAACTCTTCTGATGGTAGAAAAAGTATCTAGAAGTATTACCTTCTGTGTTATTGTCAATACAAATAGAATAGTGTCACTGGTTATTGAGCTCTTTTACTTAGCCCTATTGCTGAGAAAAACATTAATTAATTCTATAAAATATACTGAGAAGCTATTATAATCATTGCAAGGTATTAGATTCTGGATTCATAGACACTATTTCTATCCTTTTATATGTGCGGGTACATACATGCTGTTGCTTTAGTCATGTCTGGCTCTTTGTAACTCTATGGACTTTAGCCCACCAGGCTCCTCTGTTCATAGAATTCTCCAGGTAAGAATACTGGAGTGGGTTGCCATAAATTACATAAAATTTTAATATATATTCCTCATTTTCTACATTTGCTACTTCATTCATTCAATCATTTATTCAGCAAATTTTAATGGACTGCTTACTTATTAAATGTGTCTCAGGAACAGTAATGAACATGGAAAAGGAAAGTGGTGAACAAAATCTGAAATTTCTTCCTCATGACCAGTACTATTTTCCCAGTGTCATTCACCATTACATAGCTCACCCCTTGGATACATCACATTTCTATTTATCCTTGTGCATGAAAAATCTTTTCTTAGTTCCATTCTGTTTAAAATTCCTCTGTGAAGTCTTTCTTAAACCCCTTATGAACTCATGTTTTTAAAGCACAATCATTTATTTTGACAGTATATTTTATTGAAATTGTTGGTTAAAATGCTGGTCTTCTATTAGTCTATGAGTTTACATGGTCCCATCACTTCATGGGAAATAGATGGGGAAACAGTGGCAACAGTGTCAGAGTTTATTTTCTGGGGCTCAAAAATCACTGAAGATGGTGATTGCAGCCATGAAATTAAAAGACCTTACTCCTTGTAAGGAAAGTTATGACCAATATAGATAGCATATTTAAAAGCAGAGACGTTACTTTGCCAACAAAGGTCCGTCTAGTCAAGGATATGGTTTTTCCAGCGGTCCTGTATGGATGTGAAGAAAGCTGAGCACCAAAGAATTGATGCTTTTGAACTGTGGTGATGGATAAGACTCTTGAGAGTCCATTGGACTGTAAGAAGATCCAACCAGTCCATCCTAAAGGAGATCAGTCCTGGGTGCCCATTGGAGGGACTGATGTTGAAGCTGAAACTCTAATACTTTGGCCATCTCATGTGAAGAGTTGACTCATTGGAAAAGACCCTAATGCTGGGAAGGACTGGGGGAAGGAGGAGAAGGGGACAACAGAGGATGAGACGGCTGGATGGCATCACCGACTCAATGGACATGGGTTTGTGTAGACTCCGGGAGTTGGTGATGGACAGGGAGGCCTGGCGTGCTGTGCTTCATGGGGTCGCAAAGAGTCAGACACGACTGAGTGACTGAACTGAACTGAACTGAATTTACCAAATACGGGGAGGAATGATCCTTTTCTTTACGTTATTATTTAAGAAACTCTTGCAGAACACTCAGGTTCAATCCCTGGGTCGGAAGACCACCTGGAGAAGGAAATGGCAACCCACTCCAGAATTCTTGCCTGGAGAATCCCATGGACAGGGGAGCCTAACAGTATACAATCATGGGAGCCTGACAGGCTACAGTCCATGCAGTCACAAAGAGTCTGACATCACAGTGAGTAACACTTAGCCAGTTTTACCAACATTATTATTTAAGAAACTCTAGTAAATGGTAAATCTTCAGTACTTGGGAAAAGAAGGAGGGGAAGGAAAGAAGAAAATCAGTTATACAGCAGGCAGTCTAATTAAACTGTCATCAGCAAAGAGGAAACTATAGGAATTCAGAAAATAAGCTCTTATTTCTTACATGGGATGAAACTGAGAAAAAGCAAGGAGTAATAGTTCATATGTTTCATTCACTGGAATTTTCACAAGCTGTAAGAGTGCTGCACCTTTTGTGAAAAGAACAGACAAGTAAATCTTGGCAAAAATAGAAATTGCTCAACAACAGAAAAATATCATCTCAGCACGATATTTCACTGAAGCATCCCATTTCAACCAGAGTGGTCAGACCCAACCAAGGAAAGTGAATTTCTAATTTCCCTTTCATTGATCTCATATAAAGAAATGAAAGGCCCCCAAAAGTATCACTACTATCTTATTTGATTTCCAAATAAAACCTGGATGCTAGCTAGCCAAAAATGACGATGCTGACAGTTCATTTCACAGTTCTCTAAGAACAAATATCAGAAGAATGGAGAAGGAATATGAACAGCAAACAAAGTATAAGAGAATAAGGACAGAGGGAGAAAAGTGGGGATAGGGGAAAGAAATAACACAAGGGGAAGTTTTGTTGATGCAAGACAGAATTACCCTAGGATTTTTTCTTGTTTCACATTAATCTTTCCACCCCATTCCGAAGGAACTGGCTACACTGATTAGAAATATTTTTTAGCCTTTTTATTTCCCCACAATCATTGTTGTCACTTCAGTTCAGTCACTCGGTCACATTCAACTCTTTGTGACCCCATGGGCTGCAGCATGCCAGGCTTCCCTGTCAATCATCAGCTCCCAGAGCTTGCTCAAACTCATGACCATTGAGTTGGTGATGCCATCCACCTTCTCATCCTCTGTTGTCCCTTTCTCCTCCTGCCTTCAATCTTTCCCAGCGTCAGGGTCTTTTCCAATGAGTCAGTTCTTCGCATCAGAGTATTGGAGCTTCGGCATCAGTGCTTCCAATGAATAGTCGACATTGATCTCCTTTAAGATTGACTGCTTGGATCTCCTTGGAGTCCAAGGGACTCTCAAGAGTCTTCTCCAGAATCACAGCTCTAAAGCATCAACTTTTCAGCACTTAGCTTTCTTTATGGTCCAACACTCACATCCATATGTGACTACTGGAAAAACCATAGCTTTGACTAGACAAACTGTTGGCAAAGTAATGTCTCTGCTTTTTAATATGCTGTCTAGGTTGGTCATAGCTTTTCTTCCAAGGAGCACGTGTCTTTTAATTTCATGGCTGCAGTCACCATCTGCAGTGATTTTGGACCCCAAGAAAATAAAGTCTATTATCCTTTCCATCGTTTCCCCATCTATTTTCATGAATTGGTGGGACTGGATGCTATGATCTTTGTTTTCTGAATGTTTTAACCAGCTTTAAAAGTTTTGAAAGTTTTAAACCAGCTTTGAAAGTTTTGAAAACCAGTTTTGAAAGTTTTAAACCAGCTTCTTCAACCGTCTCTTTCAGCTTCATCAAAGGCTCTCTAGTTCCTCTTCGCTTTCTGCCCTAAGGGTGGTTTCATCTGAATATCTGAGGTTATTGACATTTCTCATTGTCATTTATAACTATTAAAATTACATTACCCCATAACTGTCTGTCTGGAGAATGATCCACTCAGAGCAACTTAATTACTTGATGAAGCCATGGGATTTATGTTCTTTTTATATTTCTCTGTTTTATTATGACTAATAGAGACAAATTAAACTGGAAAATGATTATAATGTTTTATAGTGATGAGCTTAAGTGTGACCATCTGAGATTCTTGTGCTTTTTGGGGTTGAAGACATTTATCTAAAATTTAAATTTTAATTATGTTTGTGTTGTTTTTGTCAGAGAAATTGTGAAACAAGTTGTTCCAAAGATCAGTTCCAGTGTTCCAATGGTCAGTGTATATTGGCAAAATGGAAATGTGATGGCCATGAAGACTGTAAATATGGAGAAGATGAGAAAAACTGTGAGCCAGGTAAAATGCTTGAGACAATATTTCATTTAAGCAATATTTTAACTCAGAATTTAAATTTCAGCAAAGATATGTATAAAACAGTGGCAAATAATGCACATTTTGCTGTTTTTAAGTAATAATATGAAATATCTGTAGATAAATTAATTGGTGTGCCTTTTGTATGTTTTGAAAGTGTTTTGGTAGGCAAGATTGATATTATTTCCAGATACAAACATTACTCCCCTAAATATTATTTTCTGATCTCTATATCTTTCTCTATCCTTTGGAGTTATTTTTCCAAGATAGTGGAATGAAAAAGGTTGAAACTATAAGTGTGATAAAAGTCAGGTTTCAATTCCGGAAATTAAGATTATTAAATAGAATATAGAAGGTGTATTATTTCTTTTACATCTTGGTCCAAAATAAAACTTTAATATTCCAAATAAGAGAATGCTGCTGCCGCTGCTAAGTCACCTCAGTCTTGTCTGACTTTGTGCGACCCCATAGACGGCAGCCCACCAGGCTCCCCCGTCCTTGGGATTCTCCAGGCAAGAATACTGAAGTGGGTTGCCATTTCCTTTTCCAATGCATGAAAGTGAAAAGTGAAAGTGAAGTTGCTCAGTCGTGTCCAACTCTAGCGACCCCATGGACTGCAGCCTACCAGGCTCCTCCGTCCATGGGATTTTCCAGGCAAAAGAGTATAGGGGAAAAAATACCCAGTTCATACATTTCTATTCCTTAAACATGACTTTAAATATATGTGTGTGTGTGTGTGTATATATATATATATATATATATATATATAATTAGCTTGTATACTTGGGAATTTTAATAACATTATTCTACAGGAAAAAATACTGGGGAAGAAAACTTTGTAATCTATCCATCTATCTATCTATATATATGGTTATAAGTAGTTTCATAGTGTAATAATTATTTTGAGGGACTAACTCAGAACTGCAGATACCTCACACACACTTTACTAATAGCCCAGGACCATGCCCATGGTCCACATTGCTAATTGATCACATCTTTGTTCTTACTGAATTCAGACATAGTCCCAGACTCATTAATACAGATCCCTAGGCAACCACTGCCAATTAAAAGGAATTAAAACCTAAGGGAAAAGCTTTTTAGCATCCCTGGACTAAGCAATTTATACCACAAAGCCATTACGTAAGTATATTTGGCTACCTAGTAATCTGATATAAGGCCAAGAACCTGAGAATTTGAATGCAGGCTTAACAAACTGAAGCTCCTCAACAGAGAAAGGTGTCATCATTCCTGTGTTAATTAATTATATCAGGTATTGGCTATAACTTATTTACCTACAATTTAAAATGTTTCTGTGTCATAAAAGAATTGCTTTAAATTCTACAGACTCTGCTAATTATACATATGTTCATATTTAAAACCCCAGGTTAAAAAAAGAAAAAAGACTTCTTAAAACTTATTTAAATATGATATTTTTTTCAAAATAGCCAAGTAGATATCATGGGGTCTATGAAACCACACCAAGATTTTCACTTTTAGCTTTATACAATGCATATATTAATATCCTCAAAGTTTACTAAATCCTATTACAATTTTGAAAATAATTTCAGGCTTTTTTAATTTTAAATAGATTTAAAATTATAAGAGAATACATTTAACTCTTCAAAAATCAAAGTAATAGAGGATATAGAGAGGTCCATCCCCGGCCCTTTTTTTCTTTAGTGAGTTGAATACTTACAAACAGACCATTACATCATGAGGTATATTTCAGTTCAGATCAGTTCAGTTCAGTCGCTCAGTCATGTCCTACTCTTTGCGACCCCACGAATCACAGCACGCCAGGCCTCCCCGTCCATCACCAACTCCTGGAGTTCACTCTGACTCACGTCCATCGAGTCAGTGATGCCATCCAGCCATCTCATCTTCTGTCGTCCCCTTCTCCTCCTGCCCCCAATCCTTCCCAGCATCAGAGTCTTTTCCAATGAGTCAACTCTTTGTATGAGGTGGCCAAAGTACTGGAGTTTCAGCTTCAGCATCATTCCTTCCAAAGAAATCCCAGGGCTGATCTCCTTCAGAATGGACTGGTTGGATCTCCTTGCAGTCCAGGGAACTCTCAAAAGTCTTTTCCAACACCACAGTTCAAAAGCATCAATTCTTCAGTGCTCAGCCTTATTCACAGTCCAACTCTCACATCCATACATGACCACAGGAAAAACCATAGCCTTGTCTAGACGGACGTTAGTCGGCAAAGTAATGTCTCTGCTTTTGAATATGATATCTAGGTTGGTCATAATTTTCTTCCAAGGAGTAAGCATCTTTTAATTTCATGGCTGCAGTCACCATCTGCAGTGATTTTGGAGCCCCCCAAAATAAAGTCTGACACTGTTTCCACTGTTTCCCCATCTATTTCCCATGAAGTGATGGGACCGGATGCCATGATTTTCATTTTCTGAATACTGAGCTTTAAGCCAACTTTTTCACTCTCCTCTTTCACTTTCATCAAGAGGCTTTTCAGTTCCTCTTCACTTTCTGCCATAAGGGTGGTGTCATCTGCATATTTAATACAATACAAAAATATTGTAAAGCTTATTTTAAGTCAGTGTTTAGTATCAGATGTTGAATATAATTCATATAAACTGTTTTCATTACTATCTGTAATTTTCATATGCTTATTTATGCTTTTATCTGTCAACATTCATTCTGTTCACTAAATCTAAATCTCAACTTTATACTCAGCTTCTCCTACTTGCTCATCAAATGAATACATATGTGCCAGTGGGGGATGCATTTCAGCATCTTTGAAATGTAATGGAGAATATGACTGTGCTGATGGTTCAGATGAGGTAAAATCTATCTTTTTATTAACATTTCTGAATTATGTGAATTAGATTTGAGAAAGCAAATGTAATAAGCAACAGAGAGACAGAATCTTGGTTCTTAGCACTGTCTAAAATGTCAAGACAAGAACATTGAATACAGTAATTTCAGCAAATGCCTGAGTTTTCATGCTGCCCATAGACTAAACTGTATTGTCATTTGCAGAGGCAATATTCATTAATTAAAAATAAAACGAAGCCCACACAGCATAATAAATCTCCACTATTGTCAGTTGTGTGTTTACTTTGCTTGTGACTATATCATTATCAGTAGTTAAAACTGCAGCACCCATTTGTATTTGAACAGATGGACTGTGTGACTGAGTGTAAGGAAGATCAGTTTCGATGCAGAAATAAAGCCCACTGTATCCCAATTAGATGGCTTTGTGATGGAATTCACGACTGTGTGGATGGCAGTGATGAAGAGAACTGTGACAGAGGTAAGGTACTGTTGCATATGTGTGTCTACAAATGAGAGAATGGCAGTTAAGATGCTGTGCAGAATATTTACATCATGTGCTAAAGGCAGAAGATAAGATAATTAAAATGATTCTCCTTTTCTAGTTTCATTACATAATGGCAGTGATGGTTTAGTCTCTAAGTCGTGTCTGATGCTTGCGACCCTACGCACTGTAGCCCACCAAACTCCTCAAGCCGTGGGATTTGCTAGGCAAGAATATTGGCATGGGTAACCATTTCTTTCTCCAGGGGATCTTCCTGACCCAAGGATCAAACCTCCTGCATTGCAAGCAAATGCAAGCAAATGACCCACCAGGAAAGCCTCTCAACACATAATACAGTGTTCTAAATAAGCAAACTCTGGATCATTTTCAGACAAGAATATAAATCCATTTTCATATATCAAACACAACTAAAATGCAAGTGTTTTTTGAATATCTGTCATGAGTATAACATGGGCTAGATGTTGGATCAGGGATGGAAATGTGAGAAGAGGTCAGGGAACATAGCCACTATAGCCATTCCTACCAAAGTATTTTCTGGGCACGTTTCACTGCCGCATTGCTTGCCTTGTTTCTCAAACAATAGAAACAACATATGGTATATTACATCACACATGCTAATATGCTAGATCATAGATAGGTTGTAGGTTGGGCCCCAAATTTGTTTCTTGCCATATGGTTGAGAAAACGACCTACATTATTTGAAGTCTGGAAGAAACTTTTGATTTTATAGTATCATTCTTTTCTAGTTATGTGAAAATATTTCCTGACATGTAACTTTTTAGTTGCAAATCACCACATTAAATTATTGCTATTTTACAGTTAATAAGAGGAAAGCAAAGAAATTGTAGGGTGAATCTTAAAATGGCCATGAATTATAGCATTCTTATTAATTTCATAATGTTAGAAATATTAATTAACAATTTATTTTTACTTATAAGATCCTCTAAACTTTACATTTTAGAATATTTGAAACATCATCAACCGAGATGATGTTAGTATTGATATATGTTGTAAAGCATTTGAACAGGCACTCTGTTTATAAAGTTTAAATGGATCTAAAATATTTACATCTATAAATATATAGTCACTCAAGGAAAAATATCTTCTACCTTCTTTAATATTAGATCAAACCTTTGTGATTTACTACATTTCTATTCCAAATCTGATAAAGNTCACTCAAGGAAAAATATCTTCTACCTTCTTTAATATTAGATCAAACCTTTGTGATTTACTACATTTCTATTCCAAATCTGATAAAGTATTATTATATCAGCAGAAGAAACCCTAGTTCTTGTTTGGAATCTGCAGTGCATTATAGAAAATCATAAAAGATTAAACTTCCATAATAGCTGTTTCTACTTTTTCTTAAGTTCTCACACTTGCTGTCTGTAATTGGTTACTCTGGAGAAAGCAAACTTGGTGAACACTCTGGGACCAAAAACTCATAGTCGAGGACTTTAGGTCCAAGATTAACTTTCTTATCATTTAGTATTTTCTCATTAATAAATTCCATCCCCTCAGCTTCAGTCACTCACCGGTCTTGTCCTTTTCCTCATTTTTCCTATCTAGGCTTATTGGTGACCCAGTTGGTCACTAATACATCCTATTCACTGCTGCTATGTTCATCTTATGTAAGTGTAACTCTGGTTATGTCAGTCTTCACTCAAAGCTCTTCTTGGTTAGATACAAATATCATAACCTGGCAGTCAGGGTTATAAGAGAATGATCCCATTTCACCTTCTGTATCATTTGACTGAACTTCCCTGTTGCAATATGTTTCTGTACAAACAAAATGTGGAAATACATTTCAGGCAGCAGGATCATTATGTTCAAAGTCACAGAGGTGAGGGAAACTTGATCCATTTAGGAGCCACAAGTAATTGAAAAGTCATGCTATGGAACTTAGTTTTAATATTATACATATTGAGGCATTTTCCAAGGCTTTTAGGAGTTTTCTAATATTAAAAAAGGAAAAGGTGATAAGATTTGAACTATGTAATAGCACAGAGAATTGACTGAGATGATGGGGAGCAAGAAATCTTGTTTCTTATTTTATCTCCATGGATGTTTCTGTATTCGTGTTTTAATACTATCAAGCCCAGCCCCAGTTCTTCAAGAACTGTAGAAATACCTGGAGAGTGAATCTGTACCTGGGAGGGTGTGGAGTGGGGGACAATTCTCTTAGAATTTAGTTACTTTTTAAATATTGAATTTCATACAAATGTGTTTAAACAAAGAATTCTAGGTTAAAAAATCAAACATTAAAGTAAAACATTAAACATTATAGCTTTTGAAATCTGGGATAACTTTCAATTTTAAAATGGCTCAATTAAATATTTAAACTTACTGACTAAAAATCAGAGCTGAAGGCTTTGAATTAAACCATTAGAAATATGTCAAATTTTCTCTCCCCTCTCTATGGCTGCATCTAACATTTCCTGGATTCCTTGCTCCCAGGAAATTAAATATCAGTGAAATATCTTGGTGGTTTGATCCTATATGGATATGACCAAGTTCAAATTTCTAGCATTTGATTGCTTCCAGGAATTGGTTTAAGTATTGGATAAAAGCACTTCAAGACATTGAAGAAATAAAATGCCAGAATCTACATCTCTTCTGTTACATGTTACTTTCATTCAACTTAAAAATGAACACATGAGCTAACAGGGGCTAAGTGTTGGGGGGTTGAAGGTAAGAGAGCTACCTTCATGGAACATTTTCCTTGTGAATCAATTTTACTGGTTTAGTTTAAAAGGAAAGAAACCCCAAATATTATGGAATTAAAAGCAGCATTCAAATTTTTAAAGGTAGAACATGTTGCCTCAAGGAAATTTGGTGTTTGTTTTGGCCTGAGCTTTCAAACTTTACTCTTTTTACCAATTTCGATTGAAAAGATAGCCTTTTTAGCAATTATTAGCTTCTAATTATTTAAGCTTATCTCAACCCTAACTAAGATGAGAACTCTTGATTCTTATTTTCTGTGATGATATATTTGTCCATATTTTTATGAAAATGCCAAGAGCTCAATTAAATTTAGACATAGGTTATTGTTAATTACAATGCTTATTTCTATTTTTCTAATAACCTCCCATTAAGCTGATCAAGAACATGACTAGGAAATTGGAATTTTAATCCATTAATTTCTTTAAATTATGCCAGTTTTAAATTGTTTATGTGTGCTTCCTGCCATTTCACAATATGCTTTTTAAGTTAGGATATCTTGGAACCCCTTGATGCATTTTTTTGAAATGCAAATTTTTCCTAGTAAAATCGGAAGCCTTTAGTAAATTATCATAAAACCTTTGCCTTTGTGTTATAATTATGATTTAATGTGCATTCTCTTCTTCTTAATAAAAATACTGGCAAGTCTGACACTCCTATGGGGACAATTATAATGTTATCCAATTCAATACCTTTGGGAACTCATATCTTATATTTTTCCTTTTAACAAGACCGGTGTGCTACCAAACTTTTTTTTTTTTNTAAATTTTTTTTTTTTTTTTTTTTTTGAATAATCAAAGGTTGTTTACAAATTCTATTTGAATTTCATCCATTTTAGTATGGAAAATGTGATGAGATTTTGTCATTAGAATCTTTATCCCAAAAGAATACAACTCTATTTCATATCCTGTGGATTTTGATACTGAATTAAGCCAACACTTACCTCATACCGCTATTCATGTCTTTAATACTAAAGATTTTTCTTGCTATCTTTTTTTCTCTGTTTTCAGGCACTTATTAAAAGACAATATGTTTTCTTGTGTTGATTTTGATGATTGAGATTATTTTAAGGTTTCAGTTCAGTTCAGTTCTGTAGCTCAGTCGTGTCCGACTCTTTGCGACCCCATGAATCGCAGCACACCAGGCCTCCCTGTCCATCACCAACTCCCGGAGTTCACTCAGACTAACGTCCATCGAGTCAGTGATGCCATCAAGCCATCTCATCCTCTGTCGTCCCCTTCTCCTCCTGCCCCCAGTCCCTCCCAGCATCACAGTCTTTTCCAATGAGTCGACTCTTCACATGAGGTGGCCAAAGTACTGGAGTTTCAGCTTCAGCATCATTCCTTCCAAAGAAATCCCAGGGCTGATCTCCTTCAGAATAGACTGGTTGGATCTCCTTGCAGTCCGAGGGACTCTCAAGAGTCTTCTCCAACACCACAGTTCAAACGCATCAATTCTTCGGCGCTCAGCTTTCTTCACAGTCCAACTCTCACATCCATACATGACCACAGGAAAAACCATAGCCTTGACTAGATGGACCTTTGTTGGCAAAGTAATGTCTCTGCTTTTAAATATGCTATCTAGGTTGTTCATAAGTTTTCTTCCAAGGAGTAAGCGTCTTTTAATTTCAAAGCTGAACATTTGGAGTAGGAAATGGCAATCCACTCCAGTTTTTTGTTTTTTGTTTTTTTTTTTGCCAAGAAAATCCCATGGACATAGGAACTTGGAAGGCTACAGTCCGTATGGTCTCAAAAAGTCAGACATGTCTGACTTTTTTGAGCATGTATAGTTGAACATTGCAAGTGTTTGAAAGAAAGGGGCATCCCAGTGCCAGATATTGAACTGTCAGAAGTCTTACATGGTAATATTCATCATGCTGGACTCACTAAGGACTTGAATTTATCTGTATCTTAGAGTTTGTTAGTGCTCGAGGATGTCACTGTGAGCTGTACCAGTCCTGTCAAGTATTTTTTAGGAAAACTTAGAACAGTTATGATTGATAGCATTATAAATTCTTGGTCTCAGCTTGAACTATCACTCAAGATTCTAAGCAATCTACCTATATATTTTTAATCATCTCTCTCCACCATTAATCCTACCAGGTTTTTAAAAAGTTGATTTTCTTTCTCACATTCTACTTCACAGCAGCAGTAAAAATCATGAGCTTTTTTTAACATCTGGACACAAAATTAATTAAGCTACTTATTTTTATGCCTAGCCCTTCTTTTCTGTTAAAATATATTTGTCTCATCTCCAGTCTAAGGATAATCCTTTCACTTGTTTTAGATCTCAAATCCTTCACACTTTCTTGATTCTCAGAGAACTCATATGAATTACCTTTTTTCTCTGCTATATCCTCAACCTTACTTTATTTGCTGAATTTTTCTCAGAAGCATTTATATACCTGATTAGATGTCTGTTTTACTTCATACAAGCAATCAAGCTGTCTGACTTACCCAACTTCCTCTTTTCTTCCTTCCCTTTAAGGCCAAAATTTGGAACTGTTACTTCTGTATATATGATAACCAACTACAAACATTTCTCTAAACCCACCACCACTTCACTAAATCTACTGTCTTAGCATTATTTATATGTGCTAACTATTACCTTCTTGTTCGAACACTTTTCAGATATTTCTCCAACCACTATGGCTACTTCTCAGTCTTTTTTTGTAGCTTTTGCTTTATTCATTCAATCTTTCAGTGCTAATTTCCTCTGTGTTATCTTCTAAATTTCAAGTAACATCTATATTCTGATCATTCTCAACTATGCATTTACAGGTCAAAAACCTCTTCTGTATTTT
>SJYQ01006199.1:23772-35797 GCA_006410935.1 Redunca redunca | reverse complement strand
GAAATAGAATATGATACATTTAAATGACTACTACATGTTATGGAATGTAAATTACCCCTCAGTAAAGCTATTAAAATCATAAAAACAAATAGAATTTAGAATCTAATATCAGAAAGGGAAATAAAAAGAAAAAAGGCATTGGTGAATAGGGAAGAGTTAGACATATCAAGGGACTAATGTTTCAGGTAAGACTGAAAAAGTGTCCTTAATGAGACTGGTTGAATTAAGAAGTTGAATAGTTGAAGATTGTCTGAATTTGGATCATTAAAATCAGTGGCTTTGTAAATGAAGCAATTGGAAATAATACCTTGAGCTATATCAGTAAGTATTTCTTATCTGCAAGCAACAGGAACTGTCATTGGCTGAATTAAGATAAATTTGTCAAAGTCTACCCATGTGCACAACATTCTAGAATGGGTGTCCTAGCTGGATTATAGTAAAAGAATAAGTGGTATGAAAAATTCAGGAAGCTAAGAGGTGCATTTATTGGCTGGTTTTCTCATACGGATTTTGATGTCACCTAGGATGCTGGAATAATTTGGATAGAGAGAAAGAACTGTGAGGAAAGGTGCTACAAACTTCAGTGAATTGGGAGGGGGTGATGTTTATAAGATTGATGAGAAAATAATGCAAGAAAAAAAAAAAAAAACATAACCAAATGCATGGACCTCAAGATAACAGTTTTTGGTTTTAGTTTATATTTTACAAAGAAATGTGAATATATAGTAGCAGAGTTCTGGAAGCTATAGTAGAAAACTGAGATAATGTGAGATTTGAGCAATTTTACAGCAGCAGTTTAAGGGGCTCTGCAGGGTTGGAGGAACCATGCATTCAGAGGCCTATGTACAGTTGATAACAGACCAGTTGCATGCCTTATGAAGGTAGTCAGGAGACAGATCTGGAGGTTTACTGCTCCACATTCTGATACCATGAACTAAAGGAAACAAGGTTTAGGGAGTCTTAGTGGGCTAATGCATTTCCCAACTGCCTACAGTGCAGGAGACACCAGAGATATGGGTTCGATTCCTAAGTTGGGAAGGTCCCCTGGAGGAGTGCATGGCTGCCCACTCCAGTATGCTTGCCTGGAGAATCCCATGGACAGAGGAGCCTGGTGGGCTACAGTCCATAGGTCGCAGAGTTGAATGTGACTGAGAACAGTGAGTGAGCACAAGAGACAATCCTAAAACCCTAAGGGGAGGAACTCTGCTTAGAATGTGAACCAAATTTTAATTAAAGCAAGAAGGTCAGGCAAAAAAGGAATGTGGCATATTTAAGGAGCTAATAAAGTGGTATTGCCAGAATCCTAAGAGTGACAAGGGATGAGTCTGTAGGAGTGGCATGGACAAGATAATTAGTCTATAAGGCAGTGGCACCCCACTCCAGTACTCTTGCCTGGAAAATCCCATGGATGGAGCAGCCTAGAAGGCTGCAGTCCATGGGGTTGCTGAGGGTCGGACACGACTGAGTGACTTAAGTTTCACTTTTCACTTTCATGCACTGGAGAAGGAAATGGCAACCCACTCCAGTGTTCTTGCCTGGAGAATCCCAGGGATGGGGGAGCCTGGTGGGCTGCCTGCCATCTATGGGGTCGCACAGAGTCGGACACGACTGAAGCAACTTAGCAGTAGCAGTAGCAGCATGCCACATAAAATACCATACATTTTATTCTGGAAGTGACAAATAACTATGAAAGAAATGATCAGATTACCGTTCTGGTAGCTTTGGGAGGATTTTAGGTTGAACAGTGAAACAGACGTTAAGGATTCTACTGCAGTCGTCTCTGTAAGAAAGACTGAAGAGCTGAGCTACTGGAGTTGTAACTGGTGTGCACGGAGATTGTTGTAGCCACGTGTTCTGGGAAACAAACTCACTCAGGACAATGCAGATAGTGGAGTGCAGTGTATTACGGCGGGCCCAAGGCAGAGTCTCCTCTTAGCCAAGGACCCCGACCAGCATTTGTGAAAATCTTTTATACCCCATGTGTACGAGTCTGAACTCACCACTCCAAATTCCTTGAGACTTACATAAACCAAGGAAAATACAATCCCAATAACCCCATCACTCACATGCTATGTGCTCATGTGCTCAAACAGTCAAACAATTAGCCAGTAATCAATAAACCTGAGGTTACATTCTGATAGATACAGAAAAATTTATGGCCCGTCTGGAGGAAGGGGTGATAGTGTATGTTTTCTCTTAGGCAATGAATAACCTAGATATGATCTTCAAGGTTGCCCTGTCTGGAGGGCGTCTTATCCTTCTGTTGTTGTTTTCATAGTCACTAAACACAGAGTTCAGAGTCCATTGGAAAGGTGGCCGAGCATGATCAGCATGAACAGGCCTAAGATGGAGTCCAGGCCCTATGAATTCCTTCTTCAAGATGAGTGGGCAAATTTGGGGACAATTCCAACTGCACTTGTTGACTAATAAGAGTTGAAGCATAATGGGAAGGTGCATTTGGGATAATCCCAAACTTGTGTCTATGATGTGCCACTAACTGAACTATGGAAATAAGACAGTTTGTCTGAGGAGACAGAGGTCAAGGGAAGATAATGAAGAATTGAGTTTTGAAATTGTTGAACTTTAAATTCACCAGGGAACATACTATGAGATACTAGAATTAAATAGCTGGAAAAGGCAATGGCACCCCAATCCAGTACTCTTGCCTGGAAAATCCCATAGACGGAGGAGCCTGGGAGGTTGCAGTCCATGGGGTCACGAAGAGTCGGACACAACTGAGCGACTTCACTTTCACTTTTCACTTTCATGCATTGGAGAAGGAAATGGCAACCCACTCCAGTGTTCTTGCCTGGAGAATCCCCGGGACCGGGGAGCCTGGTGGGCTGCCTGCCATCTATGGGGTCGCATAGAGTCGGACACGACTGAAGTGACTTAGCAGCAGAATTAAATAGTAAGTTGAAAGTCTCCAGAGGATAGAGTCAGGTAAATCCATGAGAATGAATGAGACTGTCTAAGCAGAGATTCCCAAGTGAGAATATGAAGAGACCAACCGGCAACAGGGCCCTGGATTGTCCTGTATGAGGGAGAGAAGACATGAAAGATGCTCCGTGCTTTAGCAGTAGAGGTCTTCAGGTTCTGTGTTGATGGAAAGGACAAGTGCAAACTTCCCTGGGTTTCATTGCTTCTTTAGATCACACACACACACACACACACACACACACACACACACACGAATAAATAAGATCACCTTAGTGCCTTAAGTACATAGCTACCTGTTTGTTCAAGGAGACAGAGACTGAGAAACGCAGCTCTAGTGTTATTGGGATTTTTTTTTTTTTTTTCCTGAATGACCTATTTTCAATTTTGGATCTGTAACATATTCTTGCTCAATCTCTATTCCGTGTGAAATTGCTCTTTCAGAAAACTGTTCCTGCCATGTTGTATAAAACGTGGGCATAAATTAATTTGGTACACTAGAGAAACTCAGCTAGGGCATTTGTAAATAGGACCGTGAAGTTTGACTCTTTTTCTTACTTCATTCAGCATTTCAGCTGTGCACTCTCTTCTGTAATTAGTATAAGTAACTCGGATCATAGCTTCTATTATCACACATTTTTCTAATAGCTGCATGTAAGCAATTTCCACAATAAGAGATATTCTGAAAACCTAGATCATGGATTTGAAAAGGAAGAAAATAAAAAGACGACAAAAGAAAGATTGTTCTTCGTAAGTTAGTGTACCCAAAGGAGCTGCTTTTTTTCTTCTTTTCAGACAAATTTGTTTGCCCACCCACAAGACCTCACAGATGCAGAAATAACAGAATATGCCTGCAGGCTGAGCAAATGTGCAATGGGATCGATGACTGTGGGGACAACTCAGATGAAGATCCCTGTGGTGGTAAATCCATTTAATGCAAAATAATTGATTCCATGTGAGCTATAGATAATACAATGATTAGGGCTCAAGAAATTAAAAAATATATATTTTTTCATGTGGCATGTCTGATGGTAGATTTCAGGCACTTGATTTTCTGACAGTATGTGAAGATAATCCACTAACATTTCATATGCATAATAGAGCTGTGCAACTGAATATCTCCAAGTCTGTAAATCTCCACTGGTTATAGGTATTTTATTCCAGGAAGTACTGCATGAGAGAAACAACACAGTGGTTTAAAATATTCTGTTAAAACAACTTCTTGGGGGTGGGAGTGTTTATATAGATTGTGTATGTGTGTACACAGTCCTCGTTACACAATTCAGAAATTAAAATTCTAAAACCTAAATGCCTTACAAAAATATTCAGCAAAATCACTTGGTGACAGAACCTGACTTGACCTGACCTGAGGTAGTTTATATTACTTTTAAAAAGGATCTCATTTTTGGTAAATATTCAAACATTTTCACATGGAAATATAGTTATTCACCATAGGGCAAATATACTGTTATTTTTCTAAGGTTCAAAAATTTCAGAAAATTTTTCATTTAGCCCCAAGAGCTTCAAATAAAGGATTATGGATCCATGGTTTTCATAGCGTTTAGTAAAAATCTTAAAACTGTTATAGACTCAGTAAACTTGTTTTGATTGTGTGAAACACTGATCATTTTTTTAATAACTCTATAGGTAAGCTTACATATAAAGCAAGACCTTGTAAAAAAGATGAGTTTGCTTGCAGTAATAAAAACTGTATCCCCATGGATCTCCAGTGTGATCAACTTGATGACTGTGGAGATGGTTCAGATGAACAAGGCTGCAGAATAAGTGAGTTTGTTTCCTGTTAAAGTGCAGCGACATGCGAGTTTAATTTCTGCTTCAACATGCCTAAAGTTTTCTTTATTGCTGTGAGAAAAGATTGCTCTTCAAAACATGCTTAAGTAATACTTTTTTTAAAAAAGCCTTTGCCAAAGTCACCTTAGAATATCACTTAAATTAATAATAGAAAGTATGAGGTAGGCAAGGCTGATTTTGCCTTCAGCTGTTAAAGCTGAAGCTGGAAACTCAGTATCTGAATACAGACTCTGATATCAGCAAAGAAATCTATATTCCTTATTATTTTACAAAATATAAATATAGTAGTTTTTAATTTTATGATTATATTAGGTTGAATGATGATAAATGTCTTAATAACATATTCAATGCTTTAAAAACTCACTCCATTGCTGAGTCATTCTCAAAGAAGATATTATTATTTTATTATTAGAGTGTTATGATACTGGAGTCATGAGATCTTGATTATTAATAATTTTGCATTTCATGTTTGATATCTGATTTTTCATACTGAGAAAAATAATTAAGCTTGTGACCCTAAATTCTGATTGCTTATAGAAGTTAGAAAAGAGTTCCAGCTCTTGAATCTTTCATTTTTTCTCATTTGTATGTAAGCTGTTCTCCACTGGTTGATGAAACAGTATCCACCAGGGTATGGCCATATATATCTCAATCATGGTATAATTACACTGGTGTATCTTCATTAATGGGGCTTCACTGGTGTCTCAACTGGTAAAGAACCCTCAGTTGGTAAAGCCTGCCAAAACAGGAGATGCAAGACTTACAGATTCAATCCTTGGGTCAGGAAAATCCCCTGAAGAAGGAAATGGCAACCCACTCCACTATTCTTGCCTGGATGATCCCAGGGACAGAGAAGCCTGGTGGGCTACAGTTCATGGGGTTGCAAAGAGTCAGACATGACTGAGTGTACATGCACAGCTTAATTAATTGCAAAATATCCAAGAATCAGTGGGATTTAGTAATAGTTATAATTCTTATAATTAAAGTTCTCATATTTCTCAGTAATTGAATTTGCTTAAGTAGAATATAGATCATTCAATGTTACCCCTAGAACATTCCGTCTCCTTTATTTATACTCTAAAATGTTTTCCTGAATTGCAGATAAAGCAATGAAGTGGCAAATACCCTGCTAGAAACTGCAAATAACACATAGTCTGTCCTAAATTGTATTGCAACCCATGCCCATTGGGTTGCAATACAATTGCTGCTCCCTGTATATGTTTAAGAACTGATGATTTAACCTTTTGCTTGAGTAACATGGTAGCACTCTTGACTGAGTTCCTGAATACTAAATTTAAGTTAACAATAGATGCCTACATCTCTAGGTAGCTTCTAGGAAATGTTTTCATTCTTAGAGAAGAATGTGATTCTCATACATTAAAATGATATCATGGTAAAGATAACCTGTCATTAGAACCATTGATGTGAATTCCTTTTGGAAAGTAGTATAGCTTAATAACAGCTATAAATATTAGCTGCTGGTAGCTTGGTCTAAACTATATTCAGTGTAAATGATTTTGTTTTTTATTGGCTTCTATTCCTTTATAAGAAGTGAATGCTTATATGGAGAGAAGAGCATGACCTTATACATTCAAAAAAGAATAATCTATGGAATAATAAGGGTTTCAATAAATGTAATTTTAAATTAAGAAAAATAGTAAACTCCAACTTCAGGAATTAGAATTATATTAGTTTTGATCATATCTTTAAATCCTAGCTCCCAGTGAGTATACCTGTGAAGACAATGTGAATCCGTGTGGAGATGATGCATATTGTAATCAAGTAAAAACATCTGTTTTCTGCCGCTGTAAGCCTGGATTTCAGAGAAACATGACAAACAGACAGTGTGAAGGTATAGTACATTTCCTCAGCAGCTTGCTCTTAAGTCTTTAGGTTATGAAAGACTCCCAGGGCTGCTAAATTGTGAGATGACAGAGGACTGATTTTCATCCGAATGGTACAGATCTGTGGGATACCATTTTACTTAGGAAAGTGAAAGTCCCTGGGGTCAAGAGCCTGTTTGTTTGTATTGCTAAGCTAACCATTACCGAGGCTTATAAAGCCTTTCCTATAGCAGATTTGGACCTGCAGGAATTTCAACTGTATTGCTACAATTCTGTTTTGAAATGCAAATAACGAAATTGCTTGTTCAGAAGCTATTGAAGAATTAGCAGCAATTTGTGAAAGAATATGTTTATGATGACCCATTTCTCTTAAGTTGTGGTAATTTGCTTTTAGAGAATGGTGGGGTTTTATCCTAACACAAAGTCCTAAACAGTGCTTTATATTATTATCAAGAGTGTCTCCTAAAATTCAAAGACAGGATTTAAATAAATCTCTGTCAACTTACTTGTGATCATTTAAAAATTGAGCATCCAGGGGAGCAGGAATCTCATAGTAAGTTCTATCTAAACATAATTTACACTAGGACTTTACTGCCATGAAATACAGACTTAAATGTACTTTCTGTCAGTATCTCCACTAAAATTGGTGCTATAATTAGAGCCAAACCTAAAGTGTCTAAGTCTGGTTTATCCAGGGCAAATTCAAGTTATAAAATGTTTTCACCTATATGCTTTCTTCTCTATTGTCACCTTGTGTTATTCTTGGGTAAATAAAAATGATTTTATATTGTGTCAATCAAAATGGAATTTTAAAAATTAATTGCACTCATCCATAGAGGAAATACTTGTAGTCATATCATATATATGTCATATATGTCTATTTATATGTCACATTTGTACATTTAAGTTGTATATGTGTTTGGATTATTCATTACATTTTATCTCTTTATTAACAGGGAACACTGAAAACTGACAACTTAAATTTCTCTATTTTAATAAAAAAGTGAATTATTTCTCAAAACTAAATTATTTCTTCACTCCTAGACACTTTAAATCAAAACACACACTTGAACCTGTTCAAGATTTTACTTTCATATAACATTAATTTTCAAATGCTTATTTTTGAATAGTGGGCTCTGTTTCCTGTATATACTGTTTAAAAAATGTATTCTTGAAATTTTCTTCATTTTTAGTAACATGCTATGGCAAATATGACCTGCAAGCTACATTCATTTTAAATCACCGTGAGTCCAGTATTTTTGTTGTGCAAATGAGAACTTCTGAACTCTAATAAAATTTGTACCTTCATGTAATAAATGAAGTTTTGATAGCAGACAAAAGCAGTTTGACTTGGTGTGGATAAGGGGAGAGAGACTACCTTGATTTGTAATCCAAGGAATTTAAATTTTTGTGTCCTTAATATAGGTAGCTGAAAAAAGCACAAGAAGTCACTACTTGATTTTAAAGCCAAAGCATTTTGAATAAAATACCTAAAGGGAAGAAAAATTTGAGAGAACAATAATCAAGAAATAGAAATAGATTTTTGGGAACGCATGTACACTCGTGGTGAATTAATGTCAATGTTTGGCAAAACCAATACAGTAATGTAAAGTAAACCAAAGTAAAAATAAAAATTAAAAAAATAAAATAAAAAAGAAATAGATTAATAGTGGTTGTATGTCAGGCACTATCCTAGGTACTAGACATGTGTGAGAATCGTCCATTGTCTTCAAAAGCTCTCAACATTGTCTGGTTATGGAGATGAGGAGAAAATGGTGACTCTGGCCAATACAGGGCCATGTGAGGGAAATAAAAGTTTTATCCAATCATGCAGATTTTTGCTTATTTTGATTTCCTCTCAAAGAGAAACCATAGTAACAAATGACTCCCTGTTCAAAGTTACAGATGCTAAAACAAAAAATATTGTAAAACATTTTTTAACTGTTAAAAGATTTATTGCAATAATACAATAAAAGTTTAGAAAACATTTATTTGTATGACTCAAAATGGTTTAGAAGTCGCAGAGCAGTGTGGAATCCTTGCAATGTGACACCTCAAGGAGATTCTTTTAACAGCATGCCATCAAACATTCTTCCCCATATTATCAATGCACGACTCCTTATTGTAATATTTTTTTGATGACTGAGAACTGATACTATGTATTTTAGTTATCCCTGGTATACCATTTGTTAACAAGTAAATACAGTTTTAGCTCTCTACCCTGTATTGCAATTAAATGCAGAACTGCACTCCTGAGAGTGCTTAGGTTCACCTTGGGCAAAGTGTCTTAGCAGAGACCTGAGAATCAGGAAGTCTGAGTTTAAGCCTTGGCACTGTCATTTACAAATGTCACTGGGAAAGTCCTTATCTCTACAACTGAGGTTTTAAAACTCTGCTGAGTGCTAAACAAGACATAATTACTACCACTGTGCTTATCCTTAAATTCCTCTGATTCAAGAGAAGGATTTATCTCACAGATTTATTAGGGCAACTATAATTGATTAAGGGGGCAGAGGAATTATGCTGTTTGAAAGCAGAAGTAGACTTAAAGAAAAAGAAATTAGGTGATTCACCAGAATCACCTTAAAATTTTAAACTTTGGGGCATGTGCTAAGCCATTGACTATTGCCTAAGATTTATTATTTATAATTTATATATATTTATTTTTATACAGTATTCAGGATTTTTATTGTTTGTTTGCTTTTTTATTCAGTTGACCCTTCTTATTACATTGTCACTTTCTATTATGAAGCCAGAAGTGTATTATCTATATCTTAATTCTGTCATGAATTGTCCAAAATGCTGGCAATAAAACAATGAATAAATACTAATTTATGACTTCAGTCAAGTAAGGGATATGGATATGTTACCACATATATGAAATATAGTGTGAGAATGGCATAAGAGAGAAATCCCAAGGTTGCAAAGAGTGGAGAATCTATGAGATGGATAATCATTACCATTTATTGATGGAAATAAAGGAAGGCTTCACTTTAGGTGAATCTTGAGGAATAAGTAGAAATTCACTATGTAAAATGAGCATGGGTATTATAGGACAAAAGAGTAGCATATGAGGTGTACAAATGTATGGAGGTAGGTAATCAGAAACACTAACACATGTTTATTTGAGTCAATGAAAACACTAGGGAAGTTTGAAATGGGTATTTCAATATGTTAAGTGGATTAACAAGCAATGCACAATTGATGAGTCATTATAGTGAAAACATTGAGAAAAAATATGATATGGCCAGAAAATATCACAGAACAATGTAAGAGTTTGAAAAGACAATGAAAGACATAGGAATAAGAAGTTGAAGCACACAAAATAAATTTTTCTTTGTTGAAATGAGGAAAGAATGAAAGTACTAATTGGGGATATGATGATGCTATTTTGAGCTCTTCTTTTCTAGACCTTAATGAATGTTTGGTATTTGGCACATGTTCCCACCAATGTATAAATATAGAAGGATCATATAAATGTGTGTGTCACCAGAATTTTCAAGAAAGAAATAACACCTGCATAGCAAAAGGTAAAGATAAATAACCATGATTTTAAATGTTATTATAATTTCTACATAAACATCTTATGGGAAAAATGTTTCATATTGCATTTTAACAATGGCTTAATGCCTGAAAATATAAAATAAATTTCTTTTATAGACTGGTAAATTTGGCCAATTTGTTTATTATCATTCTTAATTAATCTGGGAAGGTTTATAGACATGACTGTCAAATACTTGGCTATTATTAAAATCGCATTTGTGTTTGAAACAATTTGTCAGAAAAGGGTAGAACTTTAAAAGCCAGTGTGATAGAATATGAAATGCCTTCCTTTATGGCCAGCTCTCAGTATACCCAAGGAAATATTGCATCACTGGGATAAAAATAACAGGTTAAATTAAAGGTTAGCATTATAAGGAGAATGGAATTTTGAATAAGAATTTACAGGTTTTAAAATAAAATTATGTTTTAAAATCCAGACCTCCTCTACTTAAGAATATCACTTTTAAAAAATTAAATGACAGGTATGGCTTTCTTCAATGTGGATTTTAATGCACTTATGTTTTTACTAAATGATATTATAAGTTAAATATTTTTAACTACAGGGCATGATTAACAAAGTTGATAAGACAGTTACTAGAAGAGGAAAACAACCTGATATAGTGAATCAAGCAAGGATGGCTATGGAGTTAGACTCATATATGAATCCAGCATTGATCCCCTCTGATTGTGTGGACTCAGGGAAGTTATTAAACTCTCAGAGCCTCAGTTCTTCATCTGTAAAATGGGAGGCCAAATCCTTACTTTCCATGTTGTAAGAGGAGATAAATTGTCAAAGGCTTGATGCAGCTCCTATCACATGGAAAACATCCACTAAGGGAGAGCTGTTGCACCTATAGAGTTGAACTACAACTTGTGCATTAGTTATTGTTTTTTGGATTTTTTAAATTTGGAATTCAGTTTTTCTTTATGGTTTCATTAATGTTTTAATTAATATTTTCAGGATTCACCTTATGGTTTTCTTATCTATGTATACAAATGACATCAATATTATATTGTAGGTGTCAAAACTTCAGGCTACATGGTTCCAGTTAGCAAGATTCTAGACAATATTGAGATTATGGCAATAAATACTGATATCTTTGTATAATAAAATAAGAAATCAGTTGAGATATATGAATATTAGAAGAAGACTCTTCATCTCATAATTTTTTATTTGTTAGCCAAAGGTAGTGGTCACTGAGGTGCATAAACTAAACACTCAGAAATGCCTGAGGCTCAGGAGTACAAAATATGGTATCTGAATGTTCAGATGCAAAGCACTGAAACATATTGTGACCTACCGAACATAAATCCCTCCTCATAAAAAGGGTATCTAGTAAAAATTTCTAGCCACAACGTAAGCTTTGACTGAAGAAAACCTATATTAATAACTCTTAGAAATGTTACTTAGTGTGTTTTATACATAAGTCATGAAGACTAAATGATGGTATAAAGCTGGTTTAATTTTATGGAGCAAGAAACTGTGTTAAGAATAACAATTCAAGATAATTTAAAAGTACATTTGTTGCTTTTACATTAGTTGAAATTTACTTTATTTTTGTATTTTATTATAATAATCTCCAGGCTCTGAAGATCAAGTTCTCTACATTGCTAATGACACTGATATCCTGGGTTTTATATATCCATTCAACTACAGTGGCGATCATCAACAAATTTCTCATATTGAACATAATTCAAGAATAACAGGGATGGATGTATATTATCAGAGAGATATAATTATTTGGAGTACTCAGTTTAATCCAGGCGGAATTTTCTACAAAAGGATCCATGGCAGAGAAAAAAGGCAAGCAAACAGTGGCTTGATTGTAAGTAAATGTAATTGAATATTTGAAGGCTCATGGCTCATGCCTTCCCCTGTTATTTTTCCT
>SJYQ01006199.1:7498-23623 GCA_006410935.1 Redunca redunca | reverse complement strand
AATTTTTAACAATATCAGAAATCTGTTTCTCTTCTAGGGAAAGAGATCAATTCAATACTGTAGTCATATCTTCTGATAACCAAATATCTTTAGTCATATCTCCTAATAACTAAATTTCAGAGAACATCCAAAATAGAGCAATGTTGTTTGCTGGTATATGACAGACAGATTGATATCATAGTTATTCCGTTAGAGAAAAATAAGCTAAAACATTTGTTTAGAGCTATAGTTTTAGGTTATCTTTTTTATTTTAGGGCATGCCAATTTATTGTGGATTTTATGTTTTGAGGTAACCTGGAAAGAATAACAGATAAAGTACCTATTTGCAGAGAGCTCTAGCCCATTCCTATACAACCAAAAAGTCAAGTATGATATCTACCATAGATTTGAACTCCATAAATATCATTTGATATAAATCTGAAACACTATTTTTTATTAGTAGTAGGTGACAATAAGCAGGTTTTAAAAGAAGCTATATTATTGGCTTTTAAATTCAGGTCAGATTAACTGTGAGTAAAAAATGCATCCATATCAGAGTGATTTCTTTGACTCCTCCTCCTACAAACCCAGTGTTATAAGACAGCTTCTCTAGTGCCTCAGATGGTAAATAATCTCCCTGTAATGTAAGAACCCCAGGTTCGATCCATGAGTTGGGAAGATACCCTGGAGCAGGGAATGGCTACCCACTCCAATATTCTTACCAGGAAAATCCCATGGCCAGAGGAGCCTGGCTGGCTACAGTCTGTGGCGTTGCAAAGAGTCTGACATGACTGAATGACTAACACATAGGTCTATTAAGTGTTAGCCGAGGATAAAGCCAAAACTTGCACTGGATCACTCTACTCTCCATCACCCACAGATAATCTGCCTATTAGAATGAAAGACTGACTCAGTCTTGATTACCTATAGCTTTCTTTATCTCTAAAATAGAAGTTTGCTTTGCAAAAACATTAGTCCTGTGGTATAATTTTATGTATTAATGAAGTGATAATGAAGTATTGTGAAGTTATATTACCCAGGGCTTAATCACATTCCTATTCTTTACCAGCCTCTTAGTTTCTCTATCTTCACCATTTAATAAGGTTCCTAGGGAAGAATACACAGATTTACACGCACATGCATACTGTACATTAGTATTAATAGTTCTTGGCACATAGTAAGCACTGTACACATTTCAGTTCAGTTCAGTTCAATCATTCAGTCCTGTCCAACTCTTTGCAGCCCCATGGACTGCAGTACACCAGGCTCCAGGAGGTTCCTTAAACTCCTGTCTATCCAGTCAGTGATGCTATTCAACCATCTCATCCTCTGAGATCTCTTTCTTCTCCCACCTTCAATCTTTCCTAGCATCAGGGTTTTTCTAATGAGTCAGTTCTTCGAATCGGGTGGCCAGAGTGTTGGAGTTTCATCTTCAGCATCAGTACTTTCAATGAATATTCATGACTGATGTCCTTTTGGATGGACTGGTTAGATCTCTTTGCAGTTCAAAGGACTCTCAAGAGTCTTTTCCAACATCACCGTTCAAAAGCATCAATTCTTTGGTACTCAGCTTTCTTTATAGTCCAACTCTACTGGAAAAACCATAGATTGGACTGGATGGACCTTGGCTGGCAAACTAATATCTCTGCTTTTTAATATGCTGCCTAGGTTGATAATAGCTTTTCTTCCAAGGAGCAAGCGTCTTTTAATTTCATGGCTACAGTCATCATCTGCAGTGATTTTGGAGCTCAAAAATATAAAGTCTGTCACTGTTTTCATTTGCCATGAAGTGACGGGACCAGATGCCATGATCTCTGTATTCTGATTGTTGAGTTTTAAGCCAACTGTTTCACTCTCATCTTTCACTTTAATCAAGAGGCTCTTTAGTTTTTCTTCACTTTCTGCCATAAGGGTAGGGTTGTCTGCATATCAGAGGTTATTGACATTTCTCCTGGCAATCTTGATTCCAGCTTGTGTTTACTCCAGTCCAGCATTTCTCATGATGTACTCTGCATATAAGTTAAATAAGCAGGGTAACAGTATATAGCCTTGACGTACTCCTTTCCTCATTTGGAACCAGTCTGTTGCTCCATGTCCAGTTCTAAATGTTGCTTTTTGACCTGCATACAGATTTCTCAGAAGGCAGGTCACTGTGGTGTTCTCATCTCTTTCAGAACTTTCCACACTTTAATGTGATCCACACAGTCACAGGCTTTGGTGTAGTCAATAAAGCAGAAGTAGATGTTTTTCTGAAACTCTCTTGCTTTTTTAAAGATCCAGTGGATGTTGGCAATTTGATCTCTGGTCCCTCTGCCTTTTCTAAATCCAGCTTGAATATCTGGAAACTCATGGTTCACATACTGTTGAAGCCTGGCTTGAGAATTTTGAGCTTTACTTTGCTAGTGTGTAAGATGAGTGCAATTGAGCAGTAGTTTGAACATTCTTTGGCATTGTCTTTCTTTGGGATTAGAATAAAAAGTGATCTTTTCTGGTCCAAATTAACTGGCATATTGAGTGCAGCACTTTCATAGCATCATCTTTTAAGATTTGATATAGCTCCACTGGAATTCCATCATCTCCACTAGCTTTGTTCCTAGTGAAGCTTCTTAAGGCCCACTTGACTTTGCATTCCAGGATGTCTGGCTCTAGGTGAGTGATCACACCATCGTGGTTATCTGGATCATGAAGATTTTCTTTGTATAGTTTTTTGGTGTATTTTTGCCACCTCTTAATATCTTCTGCTTCTGTTACATCCATAACATTTCTGTCCTTTATTGTGTCCATCTTTGCATGAAATATTCCCTTGATATCTCTAATTTTCTTGAAGAGAACTCTAGTCTTTCCCATTTTTTTGTTTTCCTCTATTTCTTTGCATTGCTCACTGAGGAAGGCTTTCTTATCTCTCCTTTCTATTCTTTGGAACTCTGCATTAAAATGGATATATCTTTCCTTTCCTCCTTTGCCTTTAGTGTCTCTTGTTTTCTCAGCTATTTGTAAGGCCTCTTCAGACAACCATTTTGCCTTTCTGCATTTATTTTTTTGGAGCATGGTCTTGATCACCACCTCCTGTACAATGTGTGGATTAACAGAATGATATAATGACAGTGATGAGTTGACGATGACGGTGATGTTGATGATAATTGAAAAAATGATCTTCCCTACAATGAATAGTCTCACGTTAAAAATTAATTACAAATTACTCTTGTCCAAATTTGATAGTTGCTAAAAATATATTTTTATTTTGTATATAACTACCAGTAAAAATTATTTGGTAATTGTTTATATTTGTCCTTGGATACATGGATAAACACAGTCAGTAATCTCCAGTATCAGTTCAGTTCAGTCACTCAGTCATGTCTGACTCTCTGCAGCCCCATGAACTGCAGCACGCCAGGTCTCCCTGTCTATCACCAACTTCCGGAGTCCACCCAAACCCATGTCCTTTGAGTTGATGATGCTATCCAACCATCTCATCTTCTGTCATCCCAATCTCCTCCTGCCCTCAATCTTTCCCAGCATGAGCTGATTCTTCGCATCAAGTGGCCAAAGTACTGGAGTTGCAGCTTCATCAGTCCTACCAATGAATACCCAGGACTGATCTCCTTTAGGACGGACTGGTCAGATCTCCTTGCAGTCCAAGGGACTCTCAAGAGTCTTCTCCAACATCAGAGTTCAAAAGCATCAATTCTTCAGTGCTCAGCTTTCTTTATATTCCAACTCTCACATCAATACATGACCACTAGAAAAACCATAGCCCTGACTAGCCAGCCCTTTGTTGAAAAAGTTATGTGTCTGCTTTTTAATATGCTGTCTAAGTGGTCATAACTTTCCTTCCAAGGAGTAAGCTGCCTTTTAATTTCATGGCTGCAATCACCATCTGCAGTGATTTTGGAGCCCAGAAAAATAAAGTCAGCCACTGTTTCCACTGTTTCCCCATCCATTGCCATGAAGTGATGGGACCCGATGCTATGATCTTAGTTTTCTGATTGTTGAGCATTAAACCAACTTTTTCACTCTCCTCCTTCACTTTTATCAAGAGGCTTTTTAGTTCTTATACACTTTCTGCCATAAGGGTGGTGTCATATGCATATCTGAGGTTATTGATATTTCTCCCGGCAATCTTGATTCCAGCTTGTGCTTCCTCCAGCCAAGTGTTTCTCATGATGTACTCTGCATATGAGTTAAATAAGCAGGGCGACAATATACAGCCTTGAGGTACTCCTTTTCCTATTTGAAACCAGTCTGTTGTTTCATGTCCAGTTCTAACTGTTGCTTCCTGACCTGCATACAGATTTCTCAAGAGGCAGGTTAGGTGGTCTGGTATTCCCATTTCTTTCAGAATTTTCCACAGTTTATTGTAATCCACACAGTCAAAGTCTTTGGCATAGTCAATAAAACAGAAATAGATGTTTTTCTGGAACTCTCTTGCTATTTTGATGATCCAGCAGATATTGGCAATTTGATCTCTAAAACCAGCTTGAACATCTGGATGTTCATGGTTCAAGTATTGCTGAAGCCTGTCTTGGAGAATTTTGAGCATTACTTTACTGGTGTGTGAGATGAGTGCAATTGTGTGGTATTTTGAACATTCTTTAGCTTCTCTGGTTGCTCAGAGGTTAAAGTGTCTGCCTGCAATGTGGGAGACCAAGGTTTGATCTTTGGGTCGGGCAGATCCCCTGGAGAAGGAAATGACAACCAACTCCAATATTCTTGCCTGGAGAATCCCATGGAGAGAGGAGACTGGTAGGCTATATATAGTCCACAGGGTTGCAAAGAGTCAGACAGGACTGAGCGACTGAGCGATTGGTTGTTTAAAAAAAAAAAAATTAGTATAACCAGTAACCTCCAGTCACTGTTTATTGTAATTCAGGAGTGAAACTTACTTGATAGCTAATTTTTTATTCTTATACAGTTAAGAACATAAATGTATAAATTTTATTTGTATATTATATTTGCAAATTTTAACCTGTATATATTTTACATTTTTAAAAATTTTATAAATGTGGTACAGAGTCTTTCACCATCAGTGCAAAGTTATTAGCCTTTTTCTAAAAGGATTTGAAGCTTCATTATTATTTTATTGGTAGTAATTAGATGTATCATGTAATCTATTCTTTCCATTTTTNCACTTTTGTTTATCCAGTTATTACCTGGACAATTTGTATTTTTTTCTCTGAAATCCATCTTGTGTATAAAGAATTGATTTTTACCCCCATGAATTTCCCTGCAATGTATGATACTTGCTCTTTTATCAGTCACCACATAGTCATCCAGTACTTTAATGAAGTGTAAGTAATTGTTAGTTTTTCACAGTGTCCAACTCTTAGTAATCCCATGGATTGTAGCCCACCAGGCTCCTATGTCCATGAAATTCTCCAGGCAAGAATACTGGAGTGGGTTGTGATTTCCTGCAGTCTATTTCATCTTCTAAGTTTTGGCACAAATACTACTTATCTGAGAATTCCCCACTTCTCAGAAAATGGAACTTAAAAATTTTTCCTGAGCTGAATATGGTCCATTGACTTCTATCTCTGAATCAATAGGTGAAAGAAAGAATATGCAAATCAAACTATGGACATTTTAGTTATTACTCCATTATCAGCGGCTTCCGATGTGGCTTACTAGTAAAGAATCCACCTGCCAATGCAGAAGATGCAGGGTGGGAAGATCCTCTGGAGTATAACATGGCAATCCACTCCAGTATTCTTGTCTGGAAAATTCTCTTAACAGAGAAGCCTGGTGGGCTACAGTTCATGGGGTCACAAAGAGCCGTACATGACAGCACACTTGTAGCCGCAGGATTGATCCACATGATGACAGGATATCTTGAAGGTATATTCAAAGATACAGAAAACATTGGAATAGTTTTTATTTCAGGAAAGGGCTGAAAATATACTGTATCAGAAATCAGAAAAATATTGCTCAGGCAACTAAATGTTAACTGAAGCCCATTCTAAAGGAAAATAATGTTTAACATGATCTTTTTTAGAAACATGAAAGGAATTCTCTTCTGTAGTCTGTGAAAATGGTTGGCATAGTAATTAGGATTGCAAATTTAAAATTCAGATGCAGACTAAGTTATTTATAGATAGAAAGGCCTATGATTTTCTAACCCCCTGAGCTATACAAAATGGATAGATTTTTTTTCCTTTAAGAAAATTAAATAATTTAAAACTTAAAAGACTGACTTGATTCAATCTGTATGTAAAGCATAATGAGATTTCTGAATTTGAATTTTAGTAGTCAGAAGAGGATATAATAGTATTAAGCAACAATTGTACATACTTTCTGGCAATTTATTATTTCTAGTAAGAAATGCTAGATACATGATAGCAAGCACTATAAAGTAGGTCAATGCTTGAAAAATGCAAATAACTTTAACTATCCACATTAGATTTTACCATTAAAGAGCTGAATGTTCCTGAGCAAAACAAATGATTCATCTGATCTACCAGGTTTTGAGAAGTGAATATGAGATACTATGCTTGGCATAGTCCCTATTATGCAAAAGAGATTGTTCAGAATAAATATAATTTTATTCATTAATACTCATACCTTTTTCTCAAAAAGTTGATTAGAACCATTTTTCCTGAAAAGCTTTAACAAAATATTCAATTAAGTTTTCTTTAATAGGTTTCAGTTTTTAACTGAAGTCCTAGCTATAAATCTCCTACCCAATATATGGGTCTGTGTGTACATCTCATACACATACACATGTGCATACATAAATTTATAAGTAGTCCTATGTAACCATGGGCTTCCCTGGTGCTTCAGGAGTTAAGAATCCTCCTGCCAATGCATGAGACACAGGTTTGATCCCTGGGTTAGGAAGATCCCCTAGAAGGAAAGGGCAGCCCTCTCCAGTATTCTTGTCTAGGAAATACCATGGACAAAAGGGCCTACAGGGCTACTGTCCATGGGGTTGCAAAGAGTCAGACATGACTTAGTGACTAAACAGCAGTGTACCCAGACATAAGTGTGTGTACATAAGTTTTAGCAAAAACTTTAAAGTCTTGTTTTAGGACATTTGGGTAGTGATAAAAATTGATAGTTTTTTTTTTTCTTTCTTCAGTATTATAAATTTATGTGCATGCATGCTAAGTCACTTCAGTTGTGTCTAACTCTTTGCAACCCCATGGACTGTAAGCCACCAGGCTCCCTCTGTCCATGGGATTCTCCAGGCAAGAATACTGGAGTGAGTTGTCATGCCCCACTCCAGGTGATCATCCCAACCCAGGGGTCGAATCAGAGTCACTTATGTCTCCAGCGTTGGCAGGCAGGTTGTTTACCACTAACACCACCTGGGAAGCCCAGTATAAATTTCAGACACCACTAAAATAGAAACTGAAACTAAATTGAAATATAATTGCTTAGCTAGAATACTTTTAAAACCATTAGAGTTTATTCAAATCAGTCAACAACTAAAATAATTTATTATGATTATCTTGGAAGAGATCTGAAGCTATCAGCTATTATGTTACTATCATTTTGTGGCTTCATTGTTGTTGATTAATAAGACAGGCACTCAATAATACATACTGATTAGAATTAATGGTTCTAAAATAGTTGAGATCAATCGGCAAACTTTTGCTTAACATAAATCTTTTATGACCATATAAAACATAAAATTATGAAGTTAATAATACTGTTATTGATCAGATTGCATAGCATCTTAAGGTGACCAGCCAAGTTGTATTCATTCATACCCAAAACATTATTTGGGCTTCCCAGGTGGCCCTAGTGGTTAAGGACCTGCCTGCCAATGCAGAAGAACTAAGAGACACAGGTTCTATCCCTGGGTCAGGAAGATACCCTGGAGAATGACATGGCAACCACTCAAGTATTATTGTCCAGAGAACTCCATAGACAGAGGAGCCTGGTGTGCTATAGTCCATAGAGTCGCAAAGAGTTGGCCACGTCTGAAGCATGCATGCAAATCATCATTAGAGAGTTTTGTTTGTTAGGTCTGGTGATGGGTTCTTGGAATACGATAAAGATAACAGAATCTTGTCCTCCTGAAGTTTATATTCTGTGGAACAAAGACAAAATCTACTAAACTAACATATAAATGCTGCTGCTAAGTCACTTCAGTCGTGTCTGACTCTGTACGACCCCATAGACGGAAGCCCACCAGGCTCGCCCGTCCCTGGGATCTGCAGGCAAGAACACTGGAGTGGGTTGCCATTTCCTTCTCCAATGCATGAACGTGAAAAGTGAAAGTGAAGTTGCTCAGTAGTGTCTGACTTTTAGCGACCCCATGGACTGTAGCCTACCAGGCTCCTCCATCCATGGGATTTTCCAGGCAAGAGTACTGGAGGGTGTTGCCATTGCCTTCTCCAAACACATAAATAAATACAAAAAAATCCAATTTTTGAAATGTGTATTGAGGGAAGTAAAAAATGGACTTGGAGATAAAAACTTGAATGATATAGGTTTGAGTAAGATGATTAATAAAGGCACATTTGAAGAGAGGAGATTTGAGCTAAGACCTAGGAAATGAGAAGGAAGTAACGCCATCTTACTTACATCTAAGACAACTCTTATTTTTTCTGTGGATAATGGATTTGGTGGTAGAAAAATCTATAACAGAAGGAAGCCACATAGAAGGGCTATGCTCCCATAGAAATGGTGGTATGTTGCTCTATTATAGTCTCAATGAAGTGAAAGGTAGTGAGTAGAATCTTAAGGAAAAAAAAATGTTTGCAAATGGAATGAATATGAAAAATGAGGACAGAAAGGATTCTAGACTGACACCTGGTTTCCTGGATTGTATAATTTGAAGGATCCTGAAAATGGACTGCAAGGAGGTCCAACCAGTCCATCCTAAAGGAGATCAGTCCTGGGTGTTCTTTGGAAGGAATGATGCTAAAGCTTAAACTCCAGTACTTTGGCCACCTCATGCGAAGAGTTGACTCATTGGAAAAGACCCTGATGCTGGTAGGGATTGGGGGCAGGAGAAGGGGATGACAGAAGATGAGATGGCTGGATGGCATCACCGACTCAATGGACATGAGTTTGAATAGACTCTGGGAGTTGGTGATGGACAGGGAGGCCTGGTGTGCTGTGATTCATGGGATCGCAAAGAGTCGGACATGACTGAACGACTGAGCTTAACTGAACTGAACTGAAAATGGAAAACTATGGGTCTGGTTTTAGTTATGCTAAGTTCAGTAAGAGATCCAATGAGAATGTCAGGTTTGCAGTGATGTAGTCAAAGCTTTACCTTAGATCTCTGGACTGGAATTGCATCAAGGAATAGAAAAATTGAGGGGATATCTAAAACCATCAAAACAGGTTAGATTACCAGGGGAACTTAAGAAGGAACTGGAACCAAGCTCTGAGACTAGATTAAAATGATGGCAAGGACCAGCCAGTGCATTAAGATAAAACAAGAGAATGTAGAATCACAGAAACTAAGAGGGAAAAAAAAAGTGTTTTGAAAGGAAGTTTCGGTTATATTTCTAGCATACTGCTGAAAGATCAAGTAAAGGAAAACAAAGAAGTGTTCAAAAGATCTGAAAACAGAAATTCATTAAGGACCTTGAAAAGTGCTTAGAGTCATGGAGGGAGAGGCATCATCAGAGAGCATTCGGTAGTTCCACATCAGTGGTTCTCCACCGGGGACAGTCTTTCACCGCAGAGGACATTTGGAAAGGTCTGAATACATTTTTGATTCTCAGTGCTGAGGACTGCTGCTGGCATCAAGTGAGTAGAGGCCAGGGAGGATGCCTAACACCCTACAAGGAATAAATTAGTTCCTCACAGCAAGGAATTATTCTGACCAAAACACCAATAGTGCCAGAGTTGAGAAATCTTTTTCTACATAATAACCATAAAAGTCTGTCCAGTTAACCTTTAAGTAGCTCTTTTTGTTTGTTACTTCATTTGATGTAATAATAACTAGTACAAAATAGTTCTGAGATGAATCAACAGTATAATGATACTATTATTGTTCCCTCCTTTTCCTCACCTCTCAGTATCTTTGGCTAGATCCTTTTCTCCTTACCTTTTAATATTGGAATACCCCAGGCTCTGACCATGATCCTCTTATTTCTATCTTCCTCACTTCCTAATAGAGTTGATGGTTTAACATAAAATCACATGCTAAAAATTGCCTAATTGATATCAGGCTCTATCTAACTGCTTATTTTTCCTTTTGGATGTTAAAAAAAAAAAAAAACTCCCCAGAATAGCATGCATGCCTAAAAATAAACTTCTCATATGATCCACAAAATCTGCTTCCCCAATGTCATTTAATGGCAACTCAGTTTTCCAGGTGCTCAAAGTGAAAATCTTAGAGGCATTGCTGGCCCTTCTGCTTCTTTCATAACTCCATAATCAGACAATATCACTGAATGCACCTTCAAAGTATGTCTAGGAGCTGATTACCATAATATCAGCTTGACTGCAAGGATCTAGTTTTGAACCACTTTCACCTTTCTTCTGAATGAATGCAATACCCTCCTAATTGATGTCTTTGCTATCCTTATGACTCACAAAACAATATCCAGAATACTCTGTATAAAGCATAAATCACATCACATCTTCAATCAAAAATGTTCAATGGTTTTCCATTCAAGACTGAAATTCTCCTAACATCTCTTAAGGATTTAAAAGATCTGGTCTCCTGTTACTTTTCTGATTATCTTCCACTACTTTCCCCTTTACTCACTCTTCTCCAGGGAAGCTCTGCTATTTCTCAAACCCATCACTACCTACTAAAGAAAGGTCTTTCCTAAATAGTCTTTTGCCCTAAAATGCCTTTCAGCCAGATATCCTACATGATTCAATTCCTGAACTCCTTCAAGTCTTTGTTTAAATGTCATCTGAATGCATAACTTACTGATAATTGCAATCTATTACCCCATTCCCATCCTGGGATCCTCAATGCCCTGCTCTTTTGCATTTCCATAGTACTTTTCTACTGCCACAAAATTTATTCATTTATTATATTTATAACCTATTATCTGTCTCACCTTGCTATAAATAAATATCCAGAAGCAGTGGCAGTTTTCTTTTTTCCTATTCTACTACTATAATACTAGCACTTAGAACAAGACCTGTTATGAAGTAGATACACTTTTTAAATTAGAAGCAATAAATTAATTGAAAATCTTGGGGATACATGGCAATAGCATATCAATCTTGAAAGTTATCCTTTACAAGTTATGCTTCTCATCCTTGGTATTCAATTTATTACAAGGTTAAATATTTTTACCTACATATATGTATCATTTTTATCCACTTTTGTTTCATAAAAGCCTAGATTAAAATTTCACAATCTTTCCTCTGGAATCCATTGAATAAACCTCATCTGAGTTTCTGGTATCCCCTTGGTCCCCAGTGCCAAGCCATTCATTATACCACAGACAAAATAATCTTATAACCTCAGCATCATATCTCCCTCCTTAAATCTTTCCATTGAAAAATCACGGTCTTACAAACCTCTCCATGATGTTTAGCCTCATCTCCCAAACATACCCCTCGCACCTTCTCCCATAAGAGTATGCACATACCCTCAAAAACACATTTTTTCCAGCCATAAATAGATTATGTTTCACTTACAATAATGCAACTTAACTTCACAATCTTTCTTGTTGTCAGTCCAAAAGTTGTGTCCAAGTCTTTGTGACCCCATGAACTCAGAACGGCAGGCTTCCCTCTCCTTCACTATCTCCCACAGTTTGCTCAAACTCATGTCCACTGAGTCACCGATGCTATCCAACCATTTTATCCTTTGTTGCTCTCTTCTCCTCTTGGCTTCAGTCTTTCTCAGCATCAGGGTCTTTTCCAATGAGTCAGCTCTACCTGTAAGGTGGCCAAAGGGTTGCGGTTTTAGCTTCAGCATCAGTCTTTCTAGTGCATATTCAGGGTTAATTTCCTTTAGGATTGACTTGCAACCAAGGAACTCTGAAGAGTCTTCTCTAGCACCACAATTGAAAACTATCAATTCTTTGGTTCTCAGCCTTCATTATGGTCCAACTCTCACATCCGTACATGACTACTGGAAAAGCCATAGCTTTAACTAGATGGACCTTTGCTGGCAAAACGATGTCTCTACTTTTTAATATGCTATCTAGGTTTGTCATAGTTTTCCTTCTAAGGAGTGAGCATCTTTTAATTCCATGGCTGCATTTACTGTCTGCTGAGATTTTGAAGCCCAAGAAAATAACATATGTCACTTTTTTCCCCTTCTATTTGCCATGAAGTGATGGGACCAGATGCCATCCATGATCTTCATTTTTTGAATGTTCAGCTTTTTCAACCTCCACTTTTACCTTCATCAAGAGGCTCTTTAGTTCCTCTTCACTCTCTGTCACTAGAGTGCTATCATCTGCATATCTGAGCTTGTTGATATTTCTCCCAATAGTCTTGATTCCAACTTGAACTTCAACTAGCCTGGCATTTCACAAGATGTACTCTGTATATAAGTTAAATAATCATGGTGACAATATTCAGCCTTGTTGTACTCCTTTCCCAATTTTGAACAGTCTGTTATTCCATGTCTGATTATAGCTATTGTTTCTTGACCTGCACGCAGGTTTCTCAGGAGACAGGTAAGGTGGACTGTTATTCCCATCAGTTCAGTTCAGTTGCTCAGTCGTGTCCGACTCTTTGGGACCCCATGAATCACAGCACGCCAGGCCTCCCTGTCCATCACCAACTCCTGGAGTTCACTCAAACTCATGTCGATCGAGTTGATGATGCCATCCAGCCATCTCATCCTCTGTCATCCCTTTCTCCTCCTGCCCCCAGTCCCTCCCAGCTTCAGGCTCTTTTCCAATGAGTTAACTCTTCACATGAGGTGGCCAAAGTATTGGAGTTTCAGCTTTAGCATCAGTCCTTCCAATGAACACCCAGGACTGATCTCCTTTAGAATGGACTGGTTTGATCTCCTTGCAGTCCAAGGGACTCTCAAAAGTATTCTCCAACACCACAGTTCAAAAGCATCAATATTAAAGTTAGAATCTACTTTTAAAAGACTTAAAAAATAAAACCTTTTAATTAAGTGCTCAACCTACCATTTTGCAGCCTTTTCTTTCAGATAGCTCTAATTTTCATCTCAGCTGTTGTGCTTATTAAAATTGTAACCATCAGGAAAAAGAAATTAACTATCAGAAGGCACCTTGTCTTCTTAATTTCAGGTTACTCACATAGGGAGATGATGTCAAAATTGCCCGCATAATTACCAACAAATTTTTTGCTTACTAATGCATAAAATTCATACTTAGCATTAGATGCATCCCTAGTGGCTCAGACGGTAAAGCAGAGTCTGTCTGCAATGCAGGAGACCCAAGTTCGATCCCTGGGTTGGGAAGATCCCCTGGAGAAGGAAATGGCAACCCACTCCAGTATTCTTGCCTGGAAAATCCCATGGACAGAGAAGCCTGATAGGCTATTGTCCATGGGGTTGCAAAGAGCTGGACACGACTGAGAGACTTCACTTCACTTTAAGGTTTATACAGAATGGATAATGTTTTAAACTGTTATGTAATTTAGTGTTTAGAAGTTAAACACTTTTATAGATCATCTGATCCAAAGCCTTTATTTTTATATGCCACATAATTTATGGGCTTACCAGGTGACTCAGATAGTAAAGAATCTACCTGCAATGCAGGAGACTCAGGTTCAATCCCTGGGTCAGAAAGATTCCCTGG
This sequence comes from Redunca redunca, assembly GCA_006410935.1. Taxonomy (NCBI): domain Eukaryota; kingdom Metazoa; phylum Chordata; class Mammalia; order Artiodactyla; family Bovidae; genus Redunca; species Redunca redunca. The sequence goes on along the minus strand of SJYQ01006199.1, from coordinate 9,986 downwards.
AGAAGGAAATGGCAACCCACCCCAGTGTTCTTGCCTGGAGAATTCTCTGGACAGAGAAGCCTGGTGGGGTATAGTCCATGGGTCACAAAGAGTCAGACATGACTGAGTTGCTAACACCTTCACTTTCACTTTCATCATTTATGGAGAAACTAGGACTAGTTCTTAAACCAACTTTCTGATTCCAAATATGTTGTTTTCTAGGTTCCATGATATCTTTTGTTTAGCTGGTAGTTCAATTGAAAGTTTTGACTCAGTTTTGTTATTTATGGTAGGTAGGTGATAGATCATAACAAGTAAGTTTAAAGAACACTGAGTATGTTTTAAAAATGATAAATCATGTACAATATTCACCCTGATATCCAAAGACAGATTTGTTACTTTCTGGATATTGTCTGAGAATTATGTACTTTTATTTGGTTTCCTTTTCCTATAACAGAGCTTATGCCAGGTTGATGTAGTCCTAGTGTAGACCCTTGTGGCTCAGCTGGTAAAGAATCTGCCTGCAATGTGGGAGACCTGGGTTCGATACCTGGGTTGGGAAGATCCCTTGGAGAAGGGAAAAGCTACCCACTCCAGTATTCTGTCCTGGAGAATTCCATGGACTGTATAGTCCATCGGTTTGCAAATAATTGGTCACTTACATTTTCACTTTAGTGTAGATAAATGCTACAAATTGTAGTAAAATAATCAAAATTGAAACAATCTTTACAATCAAGCCTTATAAATATTCAGATTGAAATGATTTTTTCTTAAGAATAGATTGCTGATAGAAGCAGAAGTTTCATCTCTGAAGTGATTTAAGAATTCATACATATTCTAGCTCTTAACTTTTTGGGGTTTTGGGGGGAGGGTTTCTCCATTGTTGTATGAGCTTGATTGAAATAACAATTATCTAGGAATTGTAGACTATTACTAAGCTATTGAATTTAGTAATGTTCAGAATTTGTGTAGTCCTTACTTTATTATTGGGCTTCCCTGGTAGCTCAGCTGGTAAGAATATGCCTGCAAAGCAGGAGGACCTGGTTCAATTCCTGGGTCAGGAAGATCCCTTGGAGAAGGGATAGGCTACCCACTCCAGTATTCTTGGGCATCCTTGGTGGCTCAGATGGTAAAGAATCTGCCTGCAATGTGTTATTGACTAATTTATGAGAATTTAATCTGATTCACATTTTGTGAACCAAAAATGTAAATAATCTTATCATTACATATGGATACCCTCATCCCCATCCCACCACACGCACAAGTTCCTTACAGTGTTGTTATATTTGTGTTTTACTAGCATTGCATCAGGGGATAATTAACTTTATCAAAATGAACTTAATTTTCTTGTATGTACACAAAGATGAAAGATCAGGAACAAATGAAATATGTGGCAACTTCAATCTATCCTTGTGTTAACTATATTTTCTCAAATTATATTGCTAACTATAGGAATTTTGTTTTAAAAAAGACAGTATTTCCACAGTTCAAATGTTTGAATTCTCCTTTCATAGGTTTTCCTCTTTCCTCGATTTAAAACAAATGTCTTTAGTGACTTATATTTTTAGTTTACTGAAGCTGGCACTGTTACAGATACCTTACAATCTGCAGCTGTAAAGGATTAGTAGTTTAAAGCAGTAACCTCTAATTGTGTTACAATCAAGCTGCCAATTTTTTGGCAAGATTTAAGCATTTCATTCATTCAACTAATATATCTCTATAAAGAAGAATGCCTCAGGACTCAAAACTTTGGCTGTGTATTTAGAGAGCTTATTAGGAAAGAAATCATTGTCTGGAGAAAGCCATCAAAATGTGTCTTCTACTTTGTGCAAAAGATGAGAAATGCCTTTTGTTGTCTGGGTAACCACACGCCTCTGCAATCTCTTAAACACGACATATTGCATTAGTGCCTCTAGTTCATTGGTCTATCTGTCTAGAGTGGGAGCCAAAGAGGCAAATTAGAGTTTCATATTTTCTTCATGCTTCCAATCTGATGTGTTTGGTTGTTTTTCAGTCTCTTTTGAGACAAATAGCATAACCATCCTGTTTTTGTTATTCATTTCAGTCTCCAATATAGGCCAAGAACCTCAGTTTACTTTTCCTGTGTTTTCCCACTTTTTGTGTTTACCTGATTGATTTTGAACTTCTCCATAAGACCCACCAGCAATTTGCCTCCTGCTCTTCAACCAGCATTCATTCAATATGAGATTCCCTTTTAGGTGACTAACACAATGTTCCCTATTGGGCTTCCCTGATAGCTCAGTTGGTAAAGAATCTGCCTGCAATGCAGGAGATTCCTGGGTCAGGAAGATCCCCTGGAGAAGGACTCCAGTATTCTTTGGTTTCCCTTGTGGCTCAGTTGGTAAAGAATCCATCCGCCTGCAATGTGGGAGACCTGGGTTCAATCCTTGGTTTGGGAGGATCCCCTGAAGAAGGGAAAGGCTACCCACTCCAGCACTCTGGCTGGAGAATTCCAATCCATGGGGTCGCAAAGAGTCTGACATGACTG
>SJYQ01006195.1:0-11439 GCA_006410935.1 Redunca redunca | reverse complement strand
TGCAGCCCACCAGGCTCCTCCATTCATGGGATTTTCCAGGCAAGAGTACTGGAGTGGGGTGCCATGGCCTTCTCATTACTATAGTAGCTCAAAATTTTAGCAGATTTAACTTGAATGTGACTTCATACATTTGAAACTGGGTTCTGTGGATCAAGTTCAGAAGCTCTCTAAAATGTTCAAATTGCATGCAGACTGTGTTGTACACATATTGTTTCCTGAGAAAATAATTTATGTTTTTATTCTTATTAACAAAAGAGTGTGCGCCAAAAAAATGAATTCAAAGTGGCATAGACACTGTGTAGAGCTACCAGGGAGGTTCTATGAAGTTATGGTTGATGTATTCACAACTGGTAATGAGTGAGTCAGTGGTAATACCATCTAATACTGTATATTTTAAAATATTTGATAGTAATTAAACCTGTCAAAGAAAGTCTTTCACATGATTGTTTTTTTTATGAAGATACTATCTAGTTTCCTTTCCTAATTTTTTTTCTAAAGCATTTATCATTATCTAATAGATGATATATTTTGCTTATGCAATTGCCTCATATTTTCCTTACTAAAATGTAAGGATCATGAGAGTAGAGTTCTTAATCCATTGTTTTCATTACTGTTTCCATACTGCATAGAGCATTGTCTTTCCTTTACTAGATGTTTCACACATTTATTTAGTAAATGGATGAAANCTGCCTAGAGCATTGTCTTTCCTATACTAGATGTTTCACACATTTATTTAGTAAATGGATGAAATAATTCCAGTGTTTGAATGTGGTTATGAGTAATGCTAATATACATATAGAACTATGCCTTAATTATTTCTATCATATTCCCTTTCCTCTCTAATAATGTATTTTCTGTGTTGATATATTTGAGTATTGATTCTGAAGTCCACTTGGGTAATTTATGTACAGTCTAAAAAAATTAGTAGGTTTTAGCAGACATAACTGGCCTGTACTAGGTAGTCACTGAAAATTTCAATTTATTATTTTAAATTGAAAATAAAAGTTTGGTTCTATCTTAAATAGAGTTGAAGTAATACACTTTTTCTTATATTTCATTCTTCCATTTCATCACACAACGAGGGTTATGTGATGCTAAAATGAGAACATTTTATTGACTGCACATCTCAGGAAGAAATAAAAGCCAATATAACTTGGTTATTTGTCATAAGAGAGGCTACAGATGGGGAAGTTAAATCAAAAGTTTGGATAATTTCCAAAACATATCTTTGTGGCATCCTGAGATTTTTTCCCCCTGGAATCTGCATGGGAGTGTCAGTGTTTCTGCTCTTCTATGAGTTTTTACCACTTGAATCAAGGTATCATATTGTTTTATTCCATTTCAGGCTGCTGTAACAAAGTATCACAGCTTGAGTGGCTTATAAACACAGACATTAAATTTTATAGTTCTGAAGACTAGAAGTCTGAGACCAGAGTGCCAGTATGGTTGAGCTCCACTGACGACCTCCTGCATTTACATTGCTGTCTTACAGTATCCTCACAAAGAGAGCACCAAGAGGAAGCAAACTGGCTCTTCTATGGGGGCTCCACCCTCATGACGTCATCTAATGCAAATTACCTCTTAAAGGCCCCACCTCCCCATGCCATCCCTTTGGGGATAGGGTTTCAACATATGAAGTTTGGGGGAACAAAAACATTGAGCCATAATGAGTATTTTTCTAATTCCAACTATCTGGATTTTCCTTCCCACATAGTTTCACTCTTTCTACGCAATTAGTAGAAGAGGAGTATTCTTTTCTGTTTCCTTTTTGTTTTTTTGACTAACAAGCAATGCACATTATTAATTTCTGCCAGATATTTATGTAGATTTTATAGTAATGTCAAGGTGAGTTAAAGCAAAATTCTGGAACTGTATTGTAATTCAGATAATATTCTTATCTTCAGAGGGGAAAAACAATGACTTTAAGTTTTGACATCGTTATAGCCTAAAGTCTTGAATGAAAAAATTTAGTTAAAAAAATATAAATATGACAATCACAAAGCCTATATTTAGAGAAAAATAATACAATACATAAAACTGAGGAAAATATGGAGGTATGTGGGTATATGTGTAAAGGAGATATAGAAACAAGTGACAATGGCAAGTTTATTTATTAAGAGCATGACAGGTTATCAATATCTTTATATTCATACCTCTATCCATATCAGAGAAGGCAATGGCACCCTACTCCAGTACTCTTGCCTGGAAAATCCCATGGAGGAGGAGCCTGGTGGGCTGCAGTCCATGGGGTCGCTACGAATAGGACACGACTGAGCGACTTCACTTTCACTTTTTACTTTCATGCACTGGAGAAGGAAATGGCAACCCACTCCAGTGTTCTTGCCTGGAGAATCCCAGGGACAGAGGAGCCTGGTGGGCTGCCGTCTATGGGTCACACAGAGTTGGACACAACTGAAGCGACTTAGCAGCAGCAGCATCATATCCCTATCTATACCCTGTATCTCAAAATAGATTCATGTATTTTGTCCTACAGTGATCTTTGAATAACATGATTTTTGACCATCAAAGTTTGCTGATAAATACCTCCAAAGACGAGACGGGAGAAACCTAACTACAGGACTTAAATAGCACCTGCTGTCAGCTGAACAAATGAGCTCTTCTGATACTGCATGTGCCCAGGAAGGAACGGCTACTACCACCTGACACACTAGGAGACTGTCTTCAGAGGAGAGTGGGTATAATTGAAATAGCCAGTATTAGAAATGCTAACAATTTTTTCAGGTTTTGACAGATCTGTATGCATACTGGTTTGTCTTCATTGGACATTTTAGATATTAACAATGTATGTGACAACATGATTTTATCATTTGGTGGTCTGGGGCATAAATATTAACACGGGTCTCATTCCTTAAGTTGTGATCAACTATAATCAAGGCCACATTTCTTGTAATTCCTGTCCTTGAATATGGGCTGACCTTGTGACTTGCTTTATCACTGAAGTTGAAACTGTGTTAGGCAAGTTCTGAGCCTGGGCTCAAGAGTTCTACTGCACAGTTCTACTCTCACTCATGGAATTCTATGATTGAGCTGGCTTCCTGGAGTATAAGACACACGTGGAACATAGGTACATTGTCCCAGTTAAGCCATCTTAGATCAACCAGTCCCTAGGAATCCCAGTAGTGGATCATCAACATAAGAATAGACCCACTGAGACCAGTCGAACCCAAACACAGCAGAGGGTAGACAAACCACCCAGCTGAGCTCAGTCCAAATGGCAGAATCAGAATCCTGAGCTAAATCAATGTTTCTAGTGACTAAGTTTAGAGGCAGTTTGCAACATAGCAGAAACTAATTAAAACACCAAGTAAGTCCGGGAACTTTTTTTAAAAAGGCAGAACAACATTTGTTTTATTCCAGTTTAATTAAATAAATAAAACAATTTTCTTTAAGTAGGGAGAAACAGTTAACTTTGAAATGATAAAAGATAAACAATAACTACATAAGGCCATTAAATGTCACATATGGTTAGGTTTGAATGTAAAATGTGTCTCTGCTTTATATTTGTTAGTTTCTGAGTTTCTTTTTAGCAAAGTAATCAGTACTTTTGCTCTAATTACCATTGGAATTAACTGGCAAATGTTTTTTGAAGTTAAAGTAGAAAAAAACCTAGAGTCTACAAAATAAGAAAAATCCTCCGTTCTTCCAATACTACTCTAATCTCTCTTATATTTCTGTTCCTGACTCTCTGGAACAAATTGAAATTGGATATGAAGATAAAACTATACCTTGCTTTTCAGTTTGGCTTTTCTTCGTTGATGAACAGTACATTATGAAGTCAGAAATATAAGGCTGTTTCTTTCCAAGATTTCATTAAAGATAAGCTATTTGAGAGAATGAAGACTATTTTGCTGACTTACCACATCATCTACTAAAAGTGAATGACAATAAAATAATGAAAAAGAACTCAGGCCTTATCAATCACAGAGTCATTAAGAATTTTTGTGATTGCTCTTTGAGTCCAAATGATTATCGCTAAACTTTGTCAAACTAGGAAGATTAAAAGATTCTTTGAAGTTGCATAAATATAATACCCTATATACTCAAGCCATCAGAAGCTGCTTCAAAAGGTTAAGTTAGTAGGGTGAAGGAGCAGAAAACTCAGAATTCAGAAATAATAAAGAATGTTAGGCTTTTTCTTCATATTTCACAATCTGTTAAAATTTGTAAACTCAGTTAATTGGGAGTATAGAGACTTCTCATCTGTGTTTTGAATGTGAAAAGAGAAGCAAAGGGCATTCTTTTCTGGATAGTGACTAAACACAGTACCAAAATATTTAATTTCCTTTAGTCATGGCTGCAATCTCAAAGTCCATTTCAAGTTGGGGAAGAATACTGATGCTTTTGTCTCTCTCCCTCTTGAGGCCCCACGAAAAATAAAAGCTAGACGAACCTGTGTTGTCTGTAAAGCCTCTCAGTGGAGAGAAAAAGTATGCAGCCAACAAAATAAAGAGCTTTTCAAACACTAGCAGAAGACTAGAAATGGCTGAAAAAGAGTTGGTGAGTGGGAAAAGCAGAAAAATGCACAGCTTGGAATACAATGCAGAGAGATACAGGGGATAAAGAGTCACTGACAGCCAATCTGGAGAAGACAGAGAAGGAGATCAGCAGAAAATACATATAAAAGTTAAATTCATTGGCATCCATCTACTTTTTGACATTGTGAAAGGATCTAAGATGGTCCCCAAAGATCCTCAACTCCTGGCATTGATGCCGTTTTGTAATTTCCTCCCCTGGGCATGGATGGGCTAGACCAACTGCAGTCATGATGGGATGGCACTCCTAAGACTGAGTTATGAAAAGTCCATGGCTCCCATCCTAAGTGATTCCCAGATTCTACCCCCAACTCTCCTTCCACTCTAAGATCACTTGCCCTGGGGGAGACGAGCTGCCAGAATTTATGAAGAAGCCCTATACCCACATGTGAAAGAATACGCCATGTCAGTGAACTGGAAAGTGAATTCCCACCCTCCCGTCAAACCTTCAAATGAGATGCAGGTTTGGTCAATGGCTCTCACTGCAGCTTCATGAGAGTCCTTGAGCCCAAGGCTCTTAGCTAAGCTTTACCCAGATTCACCTAACCCACAAAAACGGTGAGAGAATAAATCCTTGTCAGTTTAAGTTGCTAAATTTTGAGACAGCTTGTGACACAGGGATGCACAGTTAATATAATCACCTAAAACATAAAATAAAACAAAAACAAACCCCCAAAGCAAAAACAAACTGACAAATGAAAATCCAGATCATTTTTCTCTTAAAGTCAAAAATTTGTTCAAAGAAAGGTAAGGCTCTTAGTTTGAATATTCTTTTTATTCTGGCATTAGGACGTCTGCACCACATCTGCCATTTCCAAGGAAAAGTCTATCACTCTACATACTCACTGATCACTCTCAATATGAACAGGGTTTCCTGTCACACTCGAGATCAAGCAGTAACACTAAGGTTCAATAACAGAAAGCACAGGTTGGAGATGTTTGGGGTGAAAAAGAAAGAATTCATACAGTTGAAAGAGTGGGAATTTAAACTGCTGATCCAATAAACACAAAGGGAACAAAGTAAGAAAAAGAGATGTTGAGGAACTTTTGGGAAAAAACGAGACAGGTATAATACAAATATGAAACAAAGTAGAATGTCCTGATTATAAAAAACTGATATGATGGAAGGGATTCCATTTGATCCTGACCCTGAGAATATTCTCCTTTATGAAGTCCAGGTAATATAATATTGGACCTATAAGAAAATGAATCTAATCTTAACACATAACTGAAACTGCCATTTAGTTCAGTTCAGTTCAGTCGCTCAGTTGTGTCCGACTCTTTGCAACCCCATGAACCGCAGCACTCCAGGCCTCCCTGTCCATCACCAACTCCCAGAGTTCACTCAGATTCACGTCCATCGAGTCAGTGATGCCATCCAGCCATCTCATCCTCTGTCGTCCCCTTCTCTTCCTGCCCCCAATCCCTCCCAGCATCAAAGTCTTTTCCAATGAATCAACTCTTCTCATGAGATGCCAAAGTACTGGAGTTTAAGCTTTAGCATCATTATTGGACAATATTTAAACAGTAGTGGCAGTCTCAGAGCACTTTACTGTTTCTCCAATTTGTATTCCTCATAGATAAAATATGCAAGATGTGGTTGTGGTTGCCAAACAGTATGTTAAAGTTAACATCTCTGGAAATATAATGAGATAGTGGGATCTAGAGAAGCTAGTAGAAGAGGTAGGTGTACAATATCTTTATCTTACTAATGTGGATCTCAAGAGATACTGTTGTACATTAATGGAACGAGAAACAGAGATACTGTATGTACTATTTAAAGTTACAAAAATGACTAGTATATGAAAAAAATTCAGATGAAAAGAAGAAGAGGAAAATGAAGAGATAAAGACCAGGAATTAATCTTCAGTTTTCATTCTGGAGAGTGCATAAATATTATTTTTAAAAGGGATAAACAAATGGAAGTGTAAGAATATTATTTAAAGATATAAAACTAATTACCAAAAGAGTTATAAAAGATATCATCTCTGTGAAGTAACACGAGGGGTGGTGAGGGGCTGGATGGAGTACTGGTACTATTTATACATATAGCAATGCAAAGAAATAGAGGAAAACAATAGAATGTGAAAGACTAGAGATCTCTTCAAGAAAATTAGAGATACCAAGGGAACATTTCATGCAAAGATGGGCACAATAAAGGACAGAAATGGTATGGACCTAACAGAAGCAGAAGATATTAAGAAGACGTGGCAGGAATACACAGAAGAACTAGACAAAAAAGACCTTCACGACCCAGATGATCATGATGGTGTATCACTCATCTAGAGCCAGACATCCTGGAATGTGAAGTCAAGTGGACCTTAGGAAGCATCACTACAAACAGTTAGTGAACATGATAGAATTCCAGTTGAGCTATTTATAATCCTAAAAGATGATGCTGTGAAAGTGCTACAACTCAGTATGCCAGCAAAATTGGAAAACTGTGCAGTGGCCACAGTTTTCATTGAAAGTTTTCATCACAGTTTTCACGAAAAGGTCAGTTTTCATTCCAATCCCAAAGAAAGGCAATGCCAAAGAATGTTCAAACTACGGCACGATTGCACTCATCTCATGCGCTAGCAAAGTAATGCTCAAAATTCTTCAAGTCAGGCTTCAACAGTACGTGAACCATGAACTTCCAGATGTTCAAGCTGGTTTTAGAAAAGGTAGAGGAACCAGAGATCAAATTGCCAACATCCGTTGGATCAAAGAAAAAGCAAGAGAGTTCCAGAAAAACATCTACTTCTGCTTTATTGACTATGCCAAAGCCTTTGACCGTGTAGATCACAATAAACTGTGGAAAATTCTGAACGAGATGGGAATACCAGACCACCTTACCTGCCTCCTTAGAAATCTGTATGCAGATCAAGAAGCAACAGTTAGAACTGGACAAGGAACAACAGACTGGTTTCAAATTGGGAAAGGAGTACATCAAGGCTGAATATTTTCACCCTGCTTATTTAACTTATATGCAGAGTACATCATGTGAAATGCCAGCTGGCTGAAGCACAAGCTGGAATCAAGATTTCCAGGAGAAATATCAATAACGTCAGATATGCAGATGACACCACCCTTATCGCAGAAAGTGAAAACCTAAAGAGCCTTTTGATGAAAATGAGAGAATAGTGAAAAAGCTGGCTTAAAACTCAACATTCAAAACACTAAGATCATGGCATCCAGTCCATCACTCCATGGCAAATAGATGGAGAAACAATGGAAACAGTGAGAGACTTTATTTTCCTGGGCTCCAAAATCACTGCAGATGGTGACTGCAGCCATGAAGTTAAAAGATGCTTGTTCCTTATAAGAAAAGCTATGACCAATCTAGACAGCATATTAAAAAGCAGAGACATTACTTTGACAACAAAAATCTGTCTAGTCAAAGCTATGCTTTTTCGAGTAGTCATGTATGGATGTGAGAGTTGGACTATAAAGAAAGCTGAGTGCTGAAGAATTGATTGTTTTTAACTGTGCTGTTGTAGAAGACTCTTGAGAGTCCCTTGGACTGCAAAGAGATCCAACCAGTTCATCCTAAAGGAAATCAGTCCTGAATATTGGAAGGACTTGATGCTGAAGCTGAAACTCCAATACTTTGGCCACCTGACGCAAAGTACTGACTCATTGGAAAAGACCCTGTTGCTGGGAAGGACTGAAGTCAGGAGAAGGGGATGACAGTGTATAAGATGGTTGGATGGCATCACCGACTTGATGGGTATGCATTTGAGCAAGCTCCAGGAGTTGATGATGGACAGGGAAGCCTGGTGTGCTGCAGTCTATGGGGTCACAAGGAGCCTGACATGACTGAGCAACTAAACTGATACATACATCATCTTCTAAATCATATGACTTGTTTTCATGTGCATGTTTTACTGTAATGAAAATAATTTAACNGTGAGAGACTTTATTTTCCTGGGCTCCAAAATCACTGCAGATGGTGACTGCAGCCATGAAGTTAAAAGATGCTTGCTCCTTATAAGAAAAGCTATGACCAATCTAGACAGCATATTAAAAAGCAGAGACATTACTTTGACAACAAAAATCTGTCTAGTCAAAGCTATGCTTTTTCGAGTAGTCATGTATGGATGTGAGAGTTGGACTATAAAGAAAGCTGAGTGCTGAAGAATTGATTGTTTTTAACTGTGCTGTTGTAGAAGACTCTTGAGAGTCCCTTGGACTGCAAAGAGATCCAACCAGTTCATCCTAAAGGAAATCAGTCCTGAATATTGGAAGGACTTGATGCTGAAGCTGAAACTCCAATACTTTGGCCACCTGACACAAAGTACTGACTCATTGGAAAAGACCCTGTTGCTGGGAAGGGTTGAAGTCAGGAGAAGGGGATGACAGTGTATAAGATGGTTGGATGGCATCACTGACTTGATGGGTATGCATTTGAGCAAGCTCCAGGAGTTGATGATGGACAGGGAAGCCTGGTGTGCTGCAGTCTATGGGGTCACAAGGAGCCTGACACGACTGAGCAACTAAACTGATACATACATCATCTTCTAAATCATATGACTTGTTTTCATGTGCATGTTTTACTGTAATGAAAATAATTTAACAATTATTTCTACTTTTTTGCATATATATTTAATTCAACAAAGTCTAAAAGTAAATTTTGCCAGAATCCTGCTTTTAGTTTCAGAACCAGTGGAAAAGAATAGGTTATAATTAATGTTATTACTTGCAATTTGAGGTATCACCCATTTAAATATACTGTATTTTCAAATAACCCACACAGCAAGACTAACTCCTTCGACATTTCCTAGGTTTTCTCTAGATTTGTCTGTCATCAGGAATTCACTCCACTCCCCAAACTTCATTTAAGTCTTTGTGTCCAATTAGTGTTATGCCAGCATGCCCCTCTAATCTCTTTTAATTTGCTAGTTCTTTGTACTTGGTTCTCATTTGAAATTGTCAATTAAAATATCACAGTTAACCCCAAAATGATAAGACACTCCTCAACCTCAGAAAAAGCATGCTATACCCACTGATCTGTAACCTGTCAGTCAAAACTATACTGCTTTGTACCCCTGTCCTTTCCACCTTACTGACAGACCTTCCTTCCTGAACTTATGCGAATGTCAGTAACACAAACTGAAATGAGAATTTGCCTTCTCTATGTCCTATTCACAACTTTCTCTTAAAAAGAACAATATTCTTTGTTTTAAAACTGTGTATTAACTCTCCATATGAAGGAATAACTGTTTTCCCCTTCTTTTATGTACCATTTTTATTCTCTGCAAATATTGATCAATCCAGGAAAATTCAACACTAGGCAGTACTCATTATTTACCTCAGCATTGGGATATGCACTTTTATGTGTTCATAATTTATCTATGCAAGAACTAATTACTTAGAGTCCACTATGTACCAAGCACCTTAGGAGTTGAGCCTGCATAGGGGAATAGGGCATAGGTTTTGATTTTCAGGGGTTTGTCAAAACGAAGTGGAAGTAAAAGTTATAGGCTCTGATAGATAAAGAACTATCTGTATCTACTTATCTGATTGTTTATTTATCTGTTTCTCCAAAGTGCTATAAAACAAGAAATGCATTCTGCTTGGGGTTTTGGGGGAAAGTTTCGAGTGAAATGTAAGGTGTAAAATAATCTCATACCATTAATGTTAGCAAAGTTAGATGGCTAGATAGCATCACTGACTCAATGGACATGTGTTTGAGCAAACTCCAGGAGATGGTGAGGGACTGGGAGGTGTGGCGTGCTTCAGTCCATAGGGTCTCAAAGAGTCCAACGTGTCTGAGTGACTGAACAACAGCAAAGAACTTTATAAATGTAGAGTCAACTACTATTAATAAGACCACAGGTACAAGGGTAGCACAGGATAAAAAGAAGAAAAGAAAGAGGAAAACACTGAAGAGACTGAAAATGGGAAGTTGCATTTTGTTTACTATTGTTAGCATATCGATGATAAATTTCAGATTTCAAATTTGGTGCTTCACACATGTTTTTTTTTTTTTTTTCCCCTCTTCTGAATCAACTTTCCAAATAATGTGGAATGCAGTCATACTGAAAAGAATATATAAGACAATGAGGCAATTGAATAAAACACAGACAACTTCAGGTACAAATATATGTCTATCTAAAATATAATGAAAACTCTTACTTTGGAGAGTGGAAAGCCTTCACTTCACACCAGAATGAGTGGGTCATTTGGCTGCCTCGTGGGGTCTTATTTTTCATTTGTTGTTATGAGTTGCCATATTGGCTTTGTCTAGAATCATCACTAATGGTCACTGAATGCTGTGCATGGGAAATTCAGGTATAGGTACAGGAAATTCATCACAAAATGTGAAAGAATCTTGATAAATCCTTTTTACTTCTAAAATGCAGGCATTAGAACCAAAGAACCTCCATTTAATGTGATGTAAATGGTAATTTCTTTTTAAAGAAATTAATATTCCCTTTGGACCCATGGACACAAGTACTTACAGTACAATCTAGCTGTATGCAAACTCTTTTGATATATATTCAGGGATAGTTACTGCAGAGGTAAGCTAAGAGATATAGGAAATATGAAAACAAGCTTCTCTCAAATGTTCTAGGGCCATGGTTTTCCTGCTGAATTTTTATTACTGGAGTATATTTAGTGGGCTTCCCTGGTGGTTCAGATGGTAAAGAGTCTGCCTGCAATGTAGGAGACCTGGGTTCAATCCCTGGGTTGGGAAGATCCCTTGGAGAAGTAAATGGCAACCCACTCCAATATTCTTGCCTGGAAAATCCCATGGACTGAGGGGCCTGGCAGGCAAAGAGCGGGACATGACTGAGTGACTTTCTCACACATACACACATTTAGTGAAGATCTTGTAAGACCTGGCTTAACATGGTACAGCAGATAGAAACGCCTCACGTGGTTGTTGTCATTGTTCAGA